>OZ010604.1:17302344-17332344 GCA_963932145.1 Acanthosepion lycidas
TGAGTTTGTGACCCTGGCTTTCACGCTATTTGCGATCGTCTGACAATTACAAATAGCATGAAACCCAGGATCAAAAACTCACATCAATCCAACTAAATATGTTAGCTCTATCACTGATATTGAACGCTTTCCAATAAGTACCACATAGATATATATTATATAAATAATATATATAAAAAATTGCACACACACACGTATTTATTTATATATATATATATATATATATATATATATATATATGGTGAGGCAAGAGTTGTATACCAAAGGGCTTAATTAATTATATCACCAGACCTCACATCCATGGATTCTTTTTCGGTGTGGCCATTTTAAATCAGTTGTTTATCAGATGCACCCAAGAAATATTGAGGAACTTAAAGAATTAATATGAATGCAGTAAAAATGACAGAGGAAACTCTCTGAAGTGTTAATAAATAAATGATGAAGGCAGAGAATTGAAATGCGTTTTGAAAAAGGAGAAGGACATTTTTGAATAGCACCTATAACTAGTAAGTAAAAATGTTTGTGTAATTATACCTATAGTGCACAACTTTTGCCTCACCCTGTATATATAAAATCTTTGCATACATACATACATACATGCACACACTATACATACTTTTTTTCTTTTCCTCCCCCAACACTATTTTTTTTTCATTTTCACATTGCATGTCCAAGAAAGATTAGTGTTATGGAGTGAGTTAATCTAGGATACCATTCTTGTCAGTTAATCTCTTCTCCACCTGCTAAAATGCACTCATTTTCACACTACCTAGATGAGTGATCACTTTGGAATACTAAGTGTTATAAGCTTGGGTATGCAGGTGGCACATAGTGCTTACTGTCATATCACGTTGAAATACCATTCCTCGTATAATCAGTTAAGCAACATTGAGCCTGGTCAGTACTTAGATGAGTGACCACTTGGGAATAGCAGGTTCTGTAAACTTGGATGTGTGGTTAGTGTAATGGATAATGGCTCAGAATTGGAAATCTGAGAGCCGAGTTCCAAATCCAGTCAGGTTATAATCACTTATGCACAAATAAAAAGTAAGAATCTATCTATCCTCATTGTATCAGTAAATCATTATCTCCCCAGAATTTTTACAACCTAAAAATGTTTTCTGGGTTTAGATAACCTGCAAAGCATGGATAAGCCATTAAAAAATAAAAATTGATTGAAATTTGTAAAAGTTAATAAAAATTGGATAGACAGAACTTGTTGATATTATTCAACCAAACATGTTTGAAAAAAACACACACACACACACATATATATATATATATATATATATATATATATATATATATATGTATATATGGGGGGAAAAAAGTTTTTTTGTGAGCCGTTTCATACTTTAGGAATTCATCAGACTAAAATTATGTTGGTGCAACTATGCATGATCATGAATGAGGGATGCTGGGACTTTCAATTTTTTTTTTTTTTTAATATCTATATTAGTCTGTCTATATTTCTGAGATGAGGTATTATGTACAGTATTTACATTAGTCGGACTATTGTCCTCATCTTTGTCGCCATATTTGTCACGTTTCGGCCGTTGTACGCTCTGGCCATCAAACATGGCACGTAGAACTAGAACAGTCTACCCCAGTGATCGAAATAAAGGGTTCAGTTCGAAATTCCAACCACCTGAAGAAGGCCGGAGCGTACAACGGCCGAAACGTTGTGACAAATATGGCGACAAAGATGAGGACAATAGTCCGACTAATGTAAATACTGTATCTATATTAGTCTTTTTCTTTCCATTACTTTTGTTATTAGATATACCACACTGTGATAATAGAAGACTTCAAAATAGTGGAATATAAGAAGCAGGGCACAAATTTACTGTAGATGAGTAGCATATTTTATGTCAAAATTGTGGTCAGTCTTGTTACAGTGGGCAACCAACACATTTGATATATTATTTTGTAAAATGTCCCTTTTGTGTTCATAATCTTTCATTTGGAGTTTTTGAGGTTTCACCTATGTATTTTTTGTTATGATTATTACAGGTGATTGAGTAAATTCATCCTTCAAGTTTTAGCTTATTGTTTTGTTTAGTATTGACTAGTCTTTTATTATTTTAGATGTAGTAGTACATATTTGATCTTGAGTTTAGATAGATTCTTTTCAGTTATAGATGTGATAGAGTTGGTCGGACTATTTAATTTTTTTAGATTCATTGGGTTTGTCAGAAGGGGCCGTTTTTCTATTTTGGAATATTTTATTTGTTTATTTTTCCTCAATATTGTTTTTGATATACAAAAATATATATTGTTAACTCACATATAATAAAATATATATAATATCTCAGAGCCCATTAAGTAATATGTTGTCAATATTTCCATTATGTATGTTTCTCGGTAACCTGTTGAATTTTGGTTTATCTCAAACCATGGATGGATTTATCTGTTTGAGCTTCAGCTCATCCTTTGTGAGGTATCCTTATAAAGTGGTCAGAATTCTTCATGTAGGACAAACTGACAAAAGATAGATGATTTCTACTAGGAATCCATTCAGTAAGTGGTGCATTAAGTGTTGGTAAGGTGTTTTCTTTACATTGTAAGTCCTATGTTGAGCTTTTCTTGTAAGAATTTGATCAAAATTAGAAATCTTTATTAAAAAACCCCAAAACACTTAATTTTCATACTAATCTACTGATATATCCAACAGAATATATAATTTAATATACCTGCAAATCTGCTAAATATCATGATAATTTAGACAAGTCTAAAATATAAATCCTAAATCTTCACATAAGGCAAAAATTTAGATGCAAACATTCACAAGTTATATCACCAAAGTAAATATTCTATTTTGCTCTGTTTGCACAAGATGTCACTATCTTGTAAAAGAATAATGCATTGGTGTGAGTTATTGTGTCCTTGGCTTGGTTGACTTGCTAAGGTATCTTGTCTCTGGCTGGAGACAGGGTTTGCTGAAGCCTGTTGCTTTGTGGGCCCAAGTGAGCTAATTTTGCATATAATATGTGTATTGAATATGTGTGGGGTATAAACTGGATGTGTATTCAAGCCTACACACAGCTACTACACTTTACATGGTTTCCTATTTGTTTTTATTTTATTTTTATTTATTTTTTTACTGCTTGCTTCAACTGTGATCTCTGCTGAAATTATAAAAAAGTATGATAGATTTTCTTATAGAAAATGTTAATGCTATTTATGGCAAATATCACTTACCCCTTACTATGAGCAAGCAACTTATTTTGAGTAACCTCGTCATTTGAAATTTAAAAAAATTTTTTTTTTTTTTTTACTTATGCAATGCAAATTTTAACATTGAGGCTTTTTATATGTACATGTTTGTATTGGTGGTCTTTTCTTATTCTTGGTCTGAATTCCCTGAAGTCAGCTCCAGAAATTTATAGGTTGTATTTCAAGAGTATTGCTGCTAGCAATTCAAATATATTTGTGTGTCTAAAGAGAAACTATAAAGTGCTTCCTTCTATCTATATATAAGATTCTGTAACTTCTGTTAGTCCATCTGTCCATCACATCCACTAAAATAGCCATACACTGACCGATCAATACCAAATTTTGGGGAGAAGTGCAAACAGGTCAGGGAGTACAAAGTACAGTTACTTTTACTAGGGTGCTTAGCTTAGTACAATAAATTTTCATTAATTTTTTTTTGGGGGGGGGGAGAAATTAAGTTTTATCATTTAACATACAAAATACTTCCACTATTTTAAAAACAATTTAATGCTTAAAATAATAAATACTTATTTAATAAAAGTACAGTATTGTTTTTTCATATCTTTTCTTTAAGTTTTTTTTTTATATATACAAGAATCCAGTTCCCATTTTGCACTGTTTGTATGAACAATAGACAAATCACAAGACCAAATGCTTCAAAAAGTTGGAATTTGGTTGCAGAAAGGCATATTTGCGAATATTTGCTAGTTGTATGCTCAAGAGTAAGAAATCATAAAAATTTATTCTTTGCTTTTTAGAAAAAGGAAAAAAATAATTTTTCTTAAAAAATATTGTTAACTATGAAGTCCTATTAAATTATTAAACCACAAAGTAGGATTTTTGTCAAAGTATTTTTCCAAACAAATAAGCTTATTAAAATTTCATCACTTTGTTTGTGAAATTGAACAAAACTTAGTTTGTAAATCTCAACAAAAAATGCTAATGATAACTTCAAAAATACTAAATACTTTGAGCATTTCAATGCATGCTGATGTGTGTTGTAAAAAATTCTACCTTAAGTAAAATTTGAATGTTCTTGATTATATCAGATAAGAAAAAAAATCGCATGCTAAGGTTACAGCAATAGTAATATTAGCCGTTTCCGTATAAGGAAATATTTGGCATTCATTATCAGAACAGCTTGGTTGAAATTTATAAAATCTTTCTCTTAGAAACAATTTTTCAAAAAATAGGTTACTCAAGTCCAGTAGTTTTTTTTGGGGGGGGGTCCTTCTTAACCTTTGATTTGAAGTAGTGTGGAATGTCGGCATCTTAATTACCGTATATACTTGTGTATAAGCCGGCTTCATGTATAGTGTAACCCCTAAATCTTTTGTAAAAAAACCTGATTTTTTTTTTTTTTTTTTTCATATAGCTCATGTATAATGCAACCCCAACTTCTGAGTAATGCTCATAGAGCTACTGTAGTACTGGGAATTATCCTGGACATATAGCAAATAAATGGTCTTCATTCTTTTTTGTACAAAGCTACCCCAAAATGATGAGAAAAACCACTTACTGTAAAATATCTGATACAAAAATTTAGATTGCGTATTTTTGTTTTCATTCATACCTGACAATGGTGACTCCTTTATCCTGGGCCTGTCATCTATATGGTCAAAGTTTCTTACCTTTTGTTGCTACATAATGAGCAAAACCTTATCCACTCTGTATGCCACATAAAATCAATAAATACCTTATACAAATGAAGAATTAATAGATTTTTTCCAATCTCAAATTTGCATTCATCTTTATTTCACAAGTGTTTGCATCACTGAAATAATGCCTTTCCAATGACAACCTTTTTCTCAGGATTGCTGTTGGAAAAGCAATACCTCAGCAATGTAAATACGTGTGAACAAAGGTGAACACAAATTGGAGAAAGAAACATTGTTAAATCTTCATTTAAGGTATTTGTAGATTTTAAGCTGCACACATTGTGAATAATGTTCTGCTGTTCATGCAGCAACACAAAAAAGAATTTAGGCTACAGGAGGCAAACAAAAGTAGCTTACCTGTACTTTTAAGTCTAGCTAATGGTACCATGAGAATGTAGACCTACCAGATAGGTTATGGTCACTGAAAATGCATGATTTTTAACCTCTTAAAAAGAAAATATCTGTGTAGAATTGAGACGCCCTATTTGGTATTTAATTTCCTTCGTGGTAGTCCCCCCTTGTGAAGCATACATTTTATCAGTGTTGTTTCCATTAATAGAACCATTGCTGGAAATCCTTTTTTTTTTTTAGGATAGCGAGCAGCTGCCTTTTCACATTCTCTTGGATTGCCTCAATATTGGAAAATCTTGTTCCTTTCAAGTAGGATTTGAATTTTGAAGAGAAAAAAGTCGCATGGGGTGAGATCTGAGGAATATGGAGGTTGTCAGACCTGGGCCAAGTAGTTTCTGGCCTAAAACTGTTGCACAAGCCACTGATGGAACCTCTGTGGTGTGATGAGATGACCACACTCTACAGACTTGCCAAGCACTTCTATAAACAATGGAAACCTGCAAGAAATATATAACTTAGTGTGTATATGCAACAGAGTTCAAGATCAATCTGTGCTAAGTGACTTTACTCTGCATACTTTAGTTCTGCCACCATAACAACAGTCTCACTACTTTTTGACTAGACTTTTTATTTCTAGGCCATTGGTCAAAGATTAGTGGATGTGCAGGTGGTGTAATGGATAGTGGCTTGGAATGAAAAATTGGAGAGCTGAGTTTGAATTTGACTTGGGTTCATTATATTCACTTATGTTCACTTATGTTATTCTGAAATATTCACTTGCAAGAAAAAAAGAATTGGTTTTACAATCCAAAATATATTTCGGCTTTAAATAATCCACAAAGGGTTGATAAACTATTAAAAACAAACAAATCAAAGACTATATTTGATAGTTAAAAAAAATTAACTGAATAAAATTTAACATTTTTACTTGTAAAAGTATCTGGAATAGTTTTCTGGCAAAGTTCAACAAATGTACTTTTTTTTAAATTTTTTTTTAATATTTTTTTTTTATAATCATTTCATCCCAAGCAAGGTGGGAATGCCACTAGTATGCAGGGGCTTACAGGGAGTGAAAGTGAAAGAGGAGACAGAGTATAGGGAGGATTGTGGAAAGGACATAAGATGAACAGGATTCAAAAAGACATAAGATGGCGTTGCATCTAAATCTTTGAAGCTTGTAAAGAAGCAAGTAAACAGAAGGGAGTTCTGCAGGGGGAAATGTGAGAAAAGAAATTGTTGGACTAAAAGTGGCAGTTGCATTTGGCTATTTCATCAGTAAACAGGTGAGAACTGCCAAAAAATGGTGTATCAATTGATTGCTTTTTTGCCTCTTGAAACTGCTTTTACCATAGCAATTTTATTGTTTTAAAAAGTTATTTCTAGAATATTAATAAAACCCAAATATAAGAAACTGGATTTATTAATTTTCTTTTGTGTCAAGAATTGATAACAAAAGTAAAAGGGGTTTCATTAAGACAGATTATATATAAAGGTGTTTCATTAAGATGGATCAAAGTCAGCAGTAAATAAATCAATGTTATTGGTGAAAATTTATTTATTTCTCTATTGGATCATGTTATTTAAGTCATGGCAATTATGTGTGAAAAATAATACCACCCAAATGTCCACCAAATCTAAAAGAAAAAAGTCATTAGACGCTTAAACTTAATTCACATTTAAAATTGGTTCAAGTAATTGGAATACCCTTTATCAAAAGCTGTTGTTAATTTAATAAAATAATTTTATATTTACAACTTTATAAAAGTATGTTATACATTATGAAATGGACAAAGTCCGACAATTATTTAAGACATTTTTTATAAACATAAAAATATCTTAAATAATTGTCAGATTTTGTTCATTTTATAATGTGTAACGTCATTTGTTTACATTTGGATATGCATTGAGCAGATATGAATGAATGAGAGAAAATCATGGAGAATTGTATTTAAAAACAGTAAAATCGACCTTGACAACCAAACGCTCCTCTGTGGCTCAATCGGTTAAGGCACATCAGGCTATATGACAGTTCCGTATAGGATACAGGTTCGATTCCTGTTAGAGGACACATATTTCCTATGAAGGTTTCTCAGACATTCAGGCTGGTAAATGTTGTTTAATACTGTTTATTATAAGCAGAGCATTTACTTAAATATTTTTATCTATAAAAAGAATGTATAAACATAAAAAAATGTCCTAAAAAAGTATGTTAATGAACTATAATGCCATAATTATTATTTATTGTATTGTAAGGAAATAAATATGAAAACAATTTTTTTAATCATAAATTTATAAAAATATCTGAACAGGAGAATAATAAATTTAAATGGTCACATAATGACAGAGTAGCTGTAAAAATTTTGAAAAAAAAAATACACTTTGAAGGCATTTCATTTTCATTTTCTCTCACCAAATAAATTCACTAAAATCATTTGCAAGCAATTGGATTTATATATATATTTTTTTCTTGAGAACTGACAATATAAATGTCAAACACTATTTATTTACAAGAATTTATTACTATTTATTTACAAGAATTTATTACTGTTTATTTACAAGAATAGTGTTTAATACTTTTGTCATCAATTCTTGAGGAAGAAAAGAAACTGAATCTATATGATCATATAATTAAAATTTAAAAAATAGCTATTTTGAACAATAACAATTGTTGAAGGATGATACTGTAATACCAGTGTTGAGAAAAATTATCCTTTTGACATAAAATTTTTTTTTTGAAGGGTACATATGTTGAACTTTGCCCATTGTCTTCTCTAACCTTTCAAAAATTATCTCGATAACAAAACAAAAAACACTTCTGATGAGATGTGACATAAACATGAGAAAAACAGTTCAGTCAGTTGTGTGCCATCCATGGTACATGCTTAGGCAATCCTGTATCTTTTGATACATGACTGACAAGGCAGATTTTTTTCCCCGCAGTAGGTTGCCATTTCTTTCTGCAATTGCCATCCAATGCTATAGAACACAGTCTGCCTTGCTATTTACCCATAGCTGGGGGGGGGAGAGAGAATTCCTACCTTTCCCAGGGGTATTAGCATGTAAGTGAATTTCAGTCAGTTATGTGCCATGCGTGATCCACGTTTAGGCAATCATGTATCTTTTGATACATGACTGACTAGGCAGATTTTTTCCCCACAGGAAGTTGCTATTTCTTTCTGCAGTAGACCAGTTGCCATCCAAGGCTATAGAACCCAGTTTGTCCTATTTACCCATAGCTGAAGGCAAAAAGGATTCATACCTTTCCCAAGGGTATTAGCACGTAAGTGAATGTAATGGATTTGACTGGAATTCGAACATGACTCCCCAATTCCTCAATCCGAGCTGCTATCTATTACTCCACCATGCCTCCAAGAAACAGTTATAATCTTGATATAATGGAATATGCATACACTTGTGTTCCCCCTCACTGGAATATGATTGGCTGGTGTCCATCATAAATATCAACGGACGTGTAGGAGAGTCAGAAGAAGGTTATGTCAGAGTCTAAGTCTATAACGACACCCATTGGACTACACCATTGATCTACACGTCTTACCTGCGAGTACGACGTGTACCAGTCGATTACTGTTACCGTATTCTATGTGGTTATAGTAGTCAAAACCACTTAGCTACTTCATTCAAATATATCCTTTTCCGGGATATATCAATCTCTTAAATCCTTTGTTAAAAGAATGTGTTGAACTACTCAGTTCTATCAAAATTCGTCAAAAATGTCTTGCTGTTTAAAGTATAGATATTATAAAGCTTAGGTTAGTCTGCTATAAAGTTATATTTATGTATTGTCAATGGTCTGTGAGAACAACTTGCTCAGCATATCTTTATAATAGATACCCAAAACAAATATTTAACTGTCTGGCAAAATATTGAATAACACTGGATTGAACTAACAGCTTGCTAGATGTGCTTAGTAACCTTTGCTCTATGGCAGGCATTTATGCAATTGTTTAAAATTGTCTATATTTATAGAGGATGAGTATTTCAGAGACAGAGCATAGGTAGATATAGACAGTATGGATATAGAAATCAACACTGCATGGTGACTGGTAGTTTCATGCCTTAAGCAATCATTGTAATGGTCTGGTGGTTGCTTAATGTGTGAAACTGCCAGTCACCATGCAATATTAATTTCTATGTTGACATGGGCTTATCACATTGAAACATCGGTTCTCATTTAATCATCGAAGTTAAGCAATGTTGAGTCTGGTCAGATGGGTAACCACTTGGGAATACCAGATGATTTAAAATTGGATGTGCCTCTGGTGTAATGTGTAACGGCACAGAATAAGAAATCAGAAAGTTGAGTTTGAATTCCAGTCGGGTTTGTTATATTCAGTTATGTGCAAATACCCTTGGGAAATGTATGAATCTACCTCTCCCTCCCATCTATGGGTTAAATAGACTTGTATTTGAGACACCTTATCTCCCCCCAAAATAAATACAATATTCACTTGCAAAAATAAATTTAAAAAAATTATTATTTTAACAATTCAAAAATGTTTCAGCTTTAACTTAGAAAAGGTTGATAAACTGTAAAAAACAAAGCAATCTATTTCCACATATACATGTGTGTGCATGTGTCGGTAATTGAATAACAAAATAGAAAAAAAATCCTATATTACATGCTTTGTCCTTTTGAATGGTTGAGTGATTTGTTTTTTACAGCTTATTTTGAAGTTTATTTAAAGCCAGAAAATATTTTTAAATTGTAAGAACTTTTTTGGGTAGATAATGATTTACTGATACAAAGTTTACTAATTAACCTATAGCTAGGGGATAAGTAGATTCATATCTTTCACAATGGTATTTGCGTATAAGTGAATCTAACAAACCCAACTGGAATTTGAACTCAGCTCTCCAATTTCTCATTCCAAGCCTTTATCCATTACACCACATGCATATTCAAGCTTACAGCACTTGGTATTCCCAAACAGTCACCCATCTAAGTATTGACCATGTTTGACTTTGCTTAACTTCAGTGATCATACAAGAACTGGTGTTTCAGTGTGATATAGCCTTAGGCTTTTTTGAAAGGACTTCTTCAGACTAACAATGTTCTTATTGGTAGAATCTTATACATGTGGATGGAGATAAAATAGTATGTTGGCCCAAAGATTTGTTTGGTTGATTAAGTAAATGTTCTACTTAAGCAAACCAGTTTTTTACCCAACCCAATACAAAAAATAAAATGGCAGTTACAATTCTATATGAAGAAGTGTCAAAGATTAGATTGTTGGATTACAATGTATTGAAATGTCGGCATTCGGTTTCATACAGTATTTCGCCTTTCCTAACAAAATCAAAGTTCTTACAATGTGGGATATTTAAAAACAAAAGCAGCAGAAAGCTGATTGATGATACATGGTGCACTCTAGATACATTGAGTGCGAAGAATTAAAGTTGAGTGTCCCTGTATCTTTAGCATTCCTTGATGTAAAACATTGGTCTGACTGAAGAAGGCCTTTCAAAGGACATAATGTGTAAGATAGAGATTTTTCCATTCTGTCATTCAGTTACTATTGCTTCGATATATATATAGTTATATATGTGTGATATATACACACATGTGTAAAAAAAATTTCAGATAGAGTATTTCTGTAAAAGGACGATGTAAATAAAGACAAAAGGAAAACTTATCTTAGCCAACACATTCCGCACTCTGTTGGACTTTATCAAGATAAATGCATTGCTTTGATAAAGTTCTTCAGTCACTGGCATGTTTGTCTAAAAACAAATGTCTAAATTCACCTTCATCCCTGCTGTGCCCTAGTGGCTTATGGGTAGAATCTTCGACTGATACCAAATCAGTTGGGTTTTGATCCCAGCTTGAGGCAATCAGATGTTTAGTCACATTGATGAGCTGTGAAAGAGTCTGTCTGTGGATGATAATATATATATATATATATAGGTTTGACACAGAACAACAATTTTGTAATAGCCAGCAAGGATTGAACACCCTTCACTAGCAATGTAGATGAATGAGCTTGTTAGCTGTTGCTTTAGTGAAAATGTATTCAAAGCAATATATCAAGTTTACAGTGGCTTGATGCTATTATTGACATTTAAAATTTCTATTTATTATTGTGCCCCACCTCAAAAAAATTTTTTTTTTTTTTTTATCTAAATTTTATCAAAATGTGTTAATGATTTATTTTTTTCCCCCTTCTTGGCTAAAGAAAAGAAAGAATAATCAATTGTATTGATAACTGAATTTATATAAACTTGATTATTGACTGCTAGCTGTTGCTACTGCTATTGCAACCACCATCACTGCCACTGCCACCGCCACTGCTGCTGTTGCTACACCTCTTGTTGTTGCTGCTTGCTAATCTCAAATATCTTTTTTACGATTTCAGATTTTTGAATTCTCCCCTACAACTCCTCTTCTCTCTCCTTGTCCTTCATCCCGCTTCTTCCCTCATCCCTTTCTCCTCTCTTTCTGTCTTCCCCCTCACTCTGTTCCCCCCTCTCTCACGCCCTCTCTCTCTCTCTGTCTACCACCCCTCTCTCTCTCTCTGTCTACCACCCCTCTCTCTCTCTCTCTGTCTACCACCCCTCTCTCTCTCTCTCTGTCTACCACCCCTCTCTCTCTCTCTGTCTACCACCCTCTCTCTCTCTCTGTCTACCACCCTCTCTCTCTCTCTGTCTACCACCCTCTCTCTCTCTCTGTCTACCACCCTCTCTCTCTCTCTCTGTCTACCACCCCTCTTTATCTCTTCCCCTCTCTTTATCTCTTCCCCTCCCCTTCTACTTCTTTACTCCCCTTTTCCTAACTAGTTTCTTCTATTTTCTCTATACATTCATATTCAGTACACTTGTTTTATATATATATATATATATATATATATATATATATATATATAATTTACTTGCAACAATAGGTGATATTTGTTTCCTCTTCATTTTCCAAAAGCCTTGATCCTCTTTTAAAATACATAAAATTCTAATTTCAACTTTTATAATAATGTTTTACAAATATGATTCCTTCGCCTCTCTCATCTATACAAAAGAGAGACATTCCTAAGGAGTTATAAGTCTAAATTTTGGTTCAGAGTTCCTGGAATATTTTTTGTTTAATTTTCTATTGAATATTGTCTTTTTAATTTTCTCAAATAATTTATATGTAATTCTCTCATGCTTTAATTTGCCACAGAAGATAGCTTAAAGCAAACAAAAAAAATGTCATTAAAAAAATATCACATGATACAAAAGAATGGTAAGACCTGTTAGCAGCCATAGTGGTCAAGCTGAGATGTCATTGCTGCATGACACAGCAAGCTTCTTTGAATTTTATTCAAAGCTGCTACATTTTCTAAATTCTCAGAATTGTTTATATGTTAGCATGGCACCCACTGGTTCTCCATTTTAGGAGCAGGAACCAGTCTCTTACATTTCCAGATTGGCCGTTAACTGTATGAGCACTTCCAGAAGAACAAGATAGTGCCACTGGGCCGATACATATATAAGACAGAACTCTCAGAATTCAAAAAAAAAAAAGGGGCCAGAAGAAAATCTAGTGTATACATCAACATTTGTTTCATTATAGACGACTGACAATGCATTACAATTAATCTTTTTATTTAATTTTTCTTGTGTTCATATAAGTGTTTTCTATTTTTGTACATAAAGTGTGTAAAATCTGTCCAAATGTTCTTTATATCTGAGCACTTTCAGTTATACTATTAGCCATTATCAAAGTTTTTGTTTTTTCTTTTTTTTAATGGAGCTCTCACTTGGGTGACTGGAGAGAAAAGCAAAGAATGGTTTTGTTTTTGTGTCGGCTGAGCCAAATATATGAAAGGAGGCAAATAAACATATCGTTCACACACACATACAGTGATAATTGAACACATGTACACACATGCAGACGCATGTGTGTATATGTAGAATGTCATGGTTATTTTCCCCTTTCCTATTTGAAAGAGTTCAGTTCGAAATTCACTAGGTTACCGGCATCAACTTACTCATAGAAAATATAAACTATAACAATGTCCTGATTGTTTTTGAAAAAATCAAGATATTCTCATCACTATAGGTACATAGATATAAAAATCTACATATTCAGTTTAGAATAATAAAAAAAAATCCTTGATAATAGCTGAAAGTGCTTGGATATATAGAACATTTGAACAGTTTTTAGTACACACTTTATGTCCCAAAAAAGAAAACACTTGTACGAACAAGAGAAAAATTAAGCAAAAAGCTTAATTGCAGTATCTTGTCAGTTGTTTAATGAAACTTGTATAAAAGATGGATTGCTGCCAAAACACACACACACACGAGTCAAAATGTAATACAATTTGTTTTATTATATAAGAAATAAGGAAGACAATCAAACATATCATACATCAAGACATAGCTTTTTGAATTGTATAAGCCATAGAAAATTAATCATCTATTAATTCAGCTATGGATTAAATAGCATGACAGACTGGGCCCATATATTTATTTTGTCATGAGATGTATACATCACAGGTTCACCTCCCTACTTTTCAACATAGTCACTACCTTTCAGAGGCAGTGTTCCATCTATAAATGAGAGCCTGTATCCTAGTTTTGTAAAACTCAGCTGGCTACTGATGTAGCCAATTCCTTACAGCAGTTTTCATTTCTTCATCACCACCCCCATAACATTTGCCCCTCAGTGCCTCTTTGATTGGACCAAAGAGATGGAAGTGTGAGCATGCTAACTCACTGACATTCACGATACACTCTATCAATTGGTTTTTAAAAGATGCTATCTTCTTCCAGGAGCATCTATTCTCTCAGAAGTTTTGCATTCACATAATTAAGAAAGCAAACTTGGATGTGCAGGTGGTGTAATGGACAATGGCTCAGAATTGTTAATCGGAGAGCCAAGTTCCAATTCCTGTTGGGTTCGTTATACTCACTCACTTGCAAATATCCTTGGGAATGGTATGTATCCACCTCTTCTCCCCCAGCTACGGGTTAATTAGTAAGACTAAAAAAAATTTTACAATCTAAAAATATGTTCTGGCTTTAATTAAACTACAAAGGGTTGATAAGCCATAGAAAATGAATCAATTAATCAATCTATAATCTCTCTCCTCCCCTCAGATATGGGTTAAATAGCAGGACAGACTGGGCCCTATATCTTTAGTTGGCAACCAGTCTACCATGGAAAGAAACGGCAGCCTACTGTGGAAAATCTTCTGCCTAGTCAGTCATGAATCAAAAGAGATATGATCATGCAAGTGTGTATCACATGTGACACTTGACTGAGTAGAATATAAAATGATTTTTGTTTTTTTAATCCTATTTGGCTTAAAATAGCGGATATGGAGTTTAAATGAATCAATGGCAACTTCTACTAACCTTAGAGGACAATGTTACCTATTGCATGTTCATTTTCAAAATTAACCTTACACACTAATTTTAAATGCCTCAGTGTTTATTTGGTCCTGAGATTTATACAAGAAAACATTTAAATATCTTCTTTGTAATCAATACACACCAATTCTTTTCTCCTGTTCTTTTTCTCACACACACACACACACACACACACACAGTTTGTCATAAATATCTCAATTTCATAATTTTTTTTTTGTAATCTACATATGAAACTATTTTCCCATACACCCACAGCTATACTTGTTCATTTTCTGTCTAATCTCTTTTCATTATCACTCGTTGCACTGCTTGGAGAAAATAACCTCCTTTTGGATATTTGTCCAAAATCTTGCATAAATTTCATCCAGCTCACTAAAGAATCCTTACGATTTATTCCAGATGTTTGTACCAAGTTGGTGTTTTTCATTTTATAAATTACAGAACTTTATTTTCAGTTTAATCTTTTTTTTCTTGACAGCGTTCTTTATTTTACAGCCACTGTCTTCATTTTTCATACAAGCTGCTTAGACTGGTGGAATGGCTTTCTCAATCTTTTCTGTTGGGATTTGTTTCTGCTTAAAAAAACCCAAAAAAAGCAAAATCAGATTGAAAATAAATGTCCAAGAAAAATAAATTTCTGTTCAGTCATTGATCAAAATCTATAACTTTTAGTTTTCTGTTAATCAGACAAGAGTTTTGTATAAAGACTTGGTTTTTTAATAGGATTTATTTTTACAAGGGAGATAATTCATATTATTGAATCATGTCCTGGAGGAATAGAAGCTAAAGATGTTAACTGATTTATAAAGGGACATTAAAATTCTTATCACAAATAATAAAATATTAACAAATTATTTCTTTATTTAAAAAAAAAAAAAAAAAAAAAAAAATGAACTGCCAGAAAAATTGCAAATTATGATAAATTTCTCATTTTACATTATTTAGTGAGCTCTTGATATGGACTAAAACAGTAAAAATCTGAAAATGCAAGGTTCTTTACAAAACTTGATCTAGTGTTCCTGAAAGGCAATCATATTTTTATTGCAGCGCAGTTTTAGGACAACACAGTCAAAGAGTGATGACAAAGGTTTTATCAAAGTTCTGTGATTGTTTCTTGAGTGATTATCATCCAGAGAAAAATATGAAAAAATGTTAAAAGGCATTGACAATGAAATCTGTGTGTAAAATCTATTAATTGATTGAAGAGGAGTTAATAGCAAAAAGTATGGAGTGGGGATATATTTTTTTTATCAGATGTGTAATATCCATAGTGGAACTGTTCCCTAATTTGAAAAGGACACAAGAAAAACAAACAAAACTATAAAGTTGGCTAAACTAGATTGCTGTGAAAGATCAGGAAGAGGCAAAGTTGTGGGCACAAAAACATTTCTTTCTGACAGTTGGATCTAATGAAGTTGGGTGACATTTCATACCCACTGGTGAGTACTTGATTAACATTTGTCCATAACTGACAGTAGCCATGTTTACATGTTTGATGAGTAATAGCAAAGTGATGACAGATTTATTGCTGTTCTTCAGACTTTATTTGTAAGACATAATTTAAGAAAATGACATGAGTGCATTTTTTATATTTTTAAATGCTCAGTAATCTTAAAATTGGAAGATATTCTCCACAATCCAATTTTAGGAATGTTGACTTAAATTTATTATAGCCATCACTCTTATTTTCTAATGTTATGTATGTCCAACCATACTTTCAAAAATGCGCATGTTTATTTACATAAAAAAAAATTCAAAATTCTTTTAAAAATCTTGGTGTCCGATAACTGGTATTAAGCTTTACCATTTAAATAAAATAAAGTATAGTTTTCCTTTAATAATAATATAATCTAAATGGCTGAAATTAATACAGAATTTTAAAAAATTTTCTAATTAAAATTTAAAACAAATGAAAACAATTCTTGTAAATATTCATTATCAGCAAAAAAAAAAAAAAAAATTTTTTTTAAGACAACAGTGTCCTTAATATATTTATAAAAACAAAAGTTTTCCTAATTAAATAATGTCCTAGTTTTATTGCATTTTTATTTTACAATTCAGAGCAGATTTTAAATAAATGGTGTTCCTGTTTGACAAAAAAAAAAAATGATTACTAAATTTTTCCAAGGGATCTCACTTTTAACAAATAAACTTGAAGATTTTAATTTCTTAGAATGTCATAAAATTAAGTAAGTGAGGTAACATATCTCTCTCTCTCTCTCTATATATATATATATATATATATATATATCAAGATCTTCTAAAAAAAAAAAAAAAAAAAATTTTTAAATAATTTAATTCATTTGTGAATAAGTCCTGAAATTTTCATTAAAATTCAATAATTATTTGAGTTTTGCAAAAATTTCCAAATCAGTGCGTTTTTTACTGGAAAAAAGGCGCTAAAGCACCCATAGTAATCTTTGTTTAATTGCTGACAGATTTTTAACCAAAATTTGAAATCTGCTAGAAAGGATTAATAAATTTAATAAAAAAAAAAAAATATTTTGGTCTTTCCTGTTAATAATAACAACCATTTTGATGATAAAATTATTTTTTTATCATGCTATGCTGTTTTTTGTTTTTTTGTTGTTTTTTTTTTTCAGCAAATTAGTAGAGGTACCTATTAAAGAGTTATCTGTACCCTGTTTTTATTTTCACAGTTTGAAATTTTACATTTGTAAAATTTCAAACTGTGCCCACATTTTTATTTTAAAATAATTTTCTGAATATATACATTTATGAATTTATTTAAATTTGAAAATATTATGGTGTGATATCCCAAGATGTACTTTACTGAACTATGGCAGGAAGGTAAAGAAGATGGAGGACAATGTTGTGACCTGAGGAAGGGGTCTAATGAATGCTTTTTTTTTTTTTTTTTTTAGCAAACTGGTCCATTCATAAAATAAAATTTCAACAATAATTTAAAAAGAGCCTTAAATCCACTTGTTCATTTTCTAAAAGTTGTTCAGACTATTTAAATCATTGTTTATCTTACTTTTGTTGATTGTTCAATAGTTCAGCTGATCCATTCTCCAACTTTTTTCAAGTGTTTCAGTCAAGCCAGTATAGAGTTCAGTGTACTCCAGGGGGGAAAAAAACAAACAAAAAAAAATTTGAGAAATATAATCAATTGTATGGCTTGATGTAGAATAGTTGTATTTGTTGCTAGAAATAAAATGAGCATCAGGTTCTTTGGCATGGTTTTTATTTATTTTTCTTAGGGGGTCCTTTTTTTTGCTTTATACATTGGACCCCTAAAAAACACTCTAAATAGATTGGTTGCCAAAATGTTGTGGCAATTAAAAAAATAAAAGTATCAATTGTTCAGTAAATTCTTAGAACAATGATAATTTTTTTAAAAGGTTGTCCTCTTGATAAATGCTGTAGAATAGAGCAGCTGAAGTGTTGCACCCACAACAAAGTCAGTATAAAAGAAGTGTCAAGTGATCTGAAGAAAATTTGAAATTATGACTTTTTTTCAAAATTATAAAAGGCATGTTAAATTAATTTCCATATGATAGCAAAAGTTCCTACTTTTCCTTCTCATATTGTCAGTTCCTATTATGGAATCTGAACTTTTAAACATATTTGCCTTCTACATACATAGATATGTTTTTTGTTGAGGTAGGTTGTGCAGATAGGAGTGGAAGATAATGGTTAACCCTTGAACAGGTTAAGATTGTAGTGATCAGGGAAGCATCCTCTTGGGATTCAGTTCCACAGAGTAGTGGTTCATGAGAAGTTGTTCTATGTGTGGAACTTAACTTCTCATCAGTGGAATTCAGAGGGAATGTTAGTGGTTTGCTACTATGTAAAGTGACATGGCATGTCCTTGGCATGAAGGTTTGAATTGGCAGGACCAGGGAATGTAGTTCAGCTGAGCACTTTCCATGGTAGTGATAGAGCAGTAAGAGGCTTGCTACATCCCACCTGTGGAGGAGGTTGGAGGGTGGAGAATAATTCATCACCCCCAAGGGCTCAGAGATGATTTTAGCAGCTCTCACTCAAATATGACAATATTACTACAGAACTTGATCTTCATTAAAAGAATCTTTTCAGAATGGGTCAAGTAAAATCCCAGGTGTATGAATTCTTCCCATGCACAAAAAAAAAAAAAAAAAACTATTTGACTATTTGACCCAAATTATGAGTTAGTAATGTTAAAAATAAAATTTACATTTCTTTTTTTTCTTTTTTTTTTCTTTTTTTTTTTTTTTTTATTTTCTTTTTGTTTTTTGTTTTCATTTCCTTTTTCTTTACTTGTTGGATTTTGTTTTTCGGGGATTGTTAAACTGCCTGGTATACTTGTACCTGACTTCCTAACACCTATCTTTACTACAGCACTAGCAATGTAGCACCAACAATTTTAACCTATGGTAAGTCGTTTTGTTATTATTTTCATTATTATTAAACATTTAAATTCATCATCATCCAACTACCCTTCCCTCCAGAAGAGCATTTGATCATATGTCGATTCGGTCACCTCCTCCATATTTTCCATTTCATTTTTTTTTTCTGCTGTTTGAGCATTTTTTTTTTTTTTTTTCCTGACCCTCTCACTTTGTCCTTCCCAAATTCTGAGGGTTTAACTTTTGTTTCTCTTGCAGAGTAAGTCAGACAGTGAAGTGGCAGCACTGAAAGCAAAAATCCACTCATTACAAATTGACTTAGAAAACAGTGAAGCTGTACAGAGAGACTTTGTCAAATTATCACAATCATTACAGGTAAGTTCTTTCATCCATTTGTCAAAACAGAGATAAGGAGGACTTTCCCTCTTAGTTGACAACCATTCTCATTGTTTTGGTCTCCAAGAGATTTTATATCCAGAGGTATTCTAAGACATCCCAACAGTCTTTTAGTCTAGAGGAGTTGCAAGGAAGGAGTTTACCACTGATCTACCTTCATAGAAAAAAAAATCCACTTAGATTATATAGCAATGGATTTATTACCTGTACTAATATATATATATATATATATATATATATTCCATTTAATGCGACAGACAAGGTGCTTTTATTTAGTTTTTTATACAATTTCTCATGTGATCGAATTTTTTTTTTTTTTTTTTTTTTTTTTTTTTTTCAGATAAATTAGATAAATTATATAAAAACTGTCCAAATGTTCTTTTTATCTGAGCACTTTCGGCTATACATTTAGCCATTTTCAAGGATTAAATATTTTAACTGTTAAATAAGAAATAGCATCATCTACATGCAAAAAAAAGGAAGCCTTATTAAAAAGCAAAAACAACCAACACTTGATATTAACAATGAACATGGACACAATATCTTGACCGTATTTTAAAAAATGAAAACATTATATAAATACATACATGCAACAGAGTATTTCTTATTTAACAGTTAAAATATTTAATCCTTGAAAATGGTTAAATGTATAGCTGAAAGCGCTCAGATAAAAAGAACATTCAGACAGTTTTTATATAATTTATCATCCGAAAAGAAAAAAAATTATTAGATTGCGTGAGAAATTGTATAAAAAACTAAATAAAAGCACCTTCTCTGTTGTATTCAGTGAAATGTGCATGAAAGAATGATTGCTACCTAAATACACACACACACACACACACACGCATATATATATATATATATATATATCTCACGTTTCTTCAGATGATTCTTTTTCTTTATTATCTGGGAATTCCCATGACCTCTTCGGAAAGATAGTGAAGTGGTTTCACATTGCTTTCTCCGGTTTTGAATTGAGAATAGTCAAAGCTAGAGAGTCCAGTCTACCCTGTTATTTAACCCATTGCTGTGAGGATTTGTGCCTTTCTTAAGGCTATCAGTGTGAAAGTGAACTCAATAGCTAAGGCCTGAATTTGAACACCAATTCCACTTTTCACTATAATAATCATTATGCTACCCATACAATCTCTTTATTTTTATATATATATATATATATATATATATGACTTGTGGTTTTATGCTAGCACAGTTATCAACAGCCCCCAAGAGTTCCGTCTACCCAATTTCACTCACAAGGATTGAGTCAACCAGTGGTATGGTTTTCATGAACTTTCTAAAGGTGCTGCATGCTGGGATTGACTGCAATCCATTCTGATAACATCAGGAATTTTCCTTACTGACAAATCAACCCTGGCGAGATTTGAACCTGGGTCTCATGGCCAGAAAGTGAATATTCTAACCACTTGGCCATGCGTTCTAGTAGACGGGTATCCTTGAATAAAAGTGGCCAGCTATTTTTATATATATATATATATATATATATAAAAGGCTCAAACACTAATATTCCATGTTTATATGTAATGAATTATAACCATGGAATATATTATATTCTTACTCTGTCCTGGACATTGAGTTCTACTTGGATTCTATCCTCTTGGGAATTTATGTGTATATATATATATATATATATATATATATCACGTTGCATCTCTCTGACTATAGCTCAATTAGGACTCATTTAGACACGTATGAAATACACCTAAAAGCTTCATCCATGTCTTAAAAAAAGGGCTAAAATTAATGGAAGTATTATTAATAAAAGAAAAAAAAAAGCGAGCACTCTGTAACATCAACTATGAACATGGTCACAATGTGTTGGCTGTATTTTGGAGGGGAAAAAAATTCATAACTCTAGATACATACATAAAAATGTACACATTCAGTTAAAAATAAAAGTTTTGATAATGGCTAAAAGAATAGCTGAAGGACATTCAGACAATTTTTACATACTTTATCCTGAAAAGAAAAAAAAATTATAATTTATTTTCTTTTCAGGACATAAATTATATAAAAATCATTTAAATGCTATATAACCAAATGCTTTCAGTTATACTTTTAGCCATTATCAAGGATGAATTTTATTTTATTTTTAACTGAATATATATTCATTTCATATATGTTTCATATATATCTCTAGAGTTATAGGAATGTTTTATGTTTCAAACACAGTCAGCATATTGTGACCATGTTCATAGCTTATGTTATTGAGTGTGTCTTTTTTATTCTTTATTAATAATGTTTCCATTATTTTTTGCCTTTTTTATGGATGAGGTAATTATAATTGTATTATCAACATCTATGTTATGGATAGTTTGGTAGGTCTCCATATGCATTTAAATGACACTTAATTGAGCTATGGTCAGAGATATGTAATGTGAGTCTTCTTGTTAAGCATGTTGTAAGATATCCAATATAATTATTTATGAATTTGGTTTGGTCAGGAGCACAGTTCCTTAAGAGGTGTGTGAATTAGTAAATAATATTCTGTAATTTGGATCTTGCTAATGAACTATTATTTTTGACAATGTGGTTAGTAGCTTTAAATTTTTCATAGTAGATAATTTGATTTTCCTGTTTTTGTTGACTGGAGTTACGTATTTCTTTATAATGTTTTTAAGTGACGATTTGAGTCTAATAATGGTAATCTATGAAATTCTTTGGAAAACCATTATTAGCAAGTGTTTGTTTGACGTTAAGTTCTTTAAAAAAATGTGGACAAGAGGATGAATTCTTGTGCGCTCTCATAAGGACATTTTTAATGCCTATTTTATATCTGAGAGGACATTGACGAGAAAAATTAAGGTGGCAAGAGTTTTTATTTGTGGGTGTTTTATATAACAAATTATTATTATTATTATTAGACTCCACAAAAACATCTATGAATGAGTTTATTTTTTGGCTAAGTACATAGGTAAAGTTGAGGATGGAATTTTTTGTTTCGAATGTAGTTTTGAGATTATCAATTTTTTTGTTCTCAGCTAAAATAAAAATATCATCTATATATATAAGAAATATACTCTTAAGGTGTGCTATATTTATGTGATAAAGTGCAAGCGAGTGTAAATATAAAAGTGAACATTGAAGTCGACACTTTCATGCTAGATGCAATCATCAGGCCACGAGTCTCTCTCTCTCTCTCTCTCTATATATATATATATATATATATAGTTTTAAAAACAAGGAATGTATTGATTTTAATTTTATTAGTCTCTAAGGCTCTTTCAATCAACATCTCATCAGGAGACAATCATTGGATCATTAATTAACGAAAATGAAGAGCAAAAAAGGGGGAACACGCTAAAATAACAAACAAGTGTATATACTTGTAACCAGGGGAGGGGAAATAACATGTAAATAAATTAGCGAAGGACAGTTGAAATAAAATATCCCATAACAGATTAAGGGATTTTACAAATCTTTCTGCCGGCAGAGAGAAGGTTTCCTTAATCATATACAGACTAATTCCAAAATCTTCAAATGATTGTTGGAATCAGCTGTATGAATAATTTTAAACCACTCTTTTTTTTATACGACTTGGCACAGGCTATATTCTCAACTAAGTGTTGAGCAATAGCCGATTCCATATTTATGCGGAGAAGATAACACATTTTCTCTATCTTACCAAGTCGTATTTTGGAAGATACATGCTGATTGATTCTTGTACACCCCACATAACCAGCAGCACACTGGCAATTAAACTCATATACTAAATTACTCAATTTGATGTAGGGCAATACATCCTTGCGAAACGACGGAAACACAGACCTAGTTCGAAAAATGCTACATAAAGCAACTGATGGAAGACAACCAGAAACCGACTTGCTAACCTGCTTAATTAAGCCTTGACCCCTATCCCCAATCCAGGGAATCTTCAAATACACCGGACATTTAGAAGGCCCCTGGACTTTAGGGGAATTAAATTCCTTTGTCTTCTTACTAATAATATAGTCAATAATGGCCTCCGGATAGCCATTACTGAGGAAAATCTCCCTAATGTTCTCAAATTCATGGTCCAATCTAATAGGAGAACAAATTTTAAGCACTCTGTACACCAAGGTTTTAACAAGATTGATTTTCCTTGATGCAGGAGCAAATGAACGCCAATTCAAATAGAGGCCCGTAAAGGTGGGTTTGCGATAAATACTTGTAAGAAAACCCCCTCTACTACGTTCAACAAAAACGTCTAAAAAAGGCAGACAATTGTCCTACTCCACTGAACTGGTACATAGTGTCATAAGTTCTATAAATATATCCTTAGGAAAAGGAGGTGGAGTAATGTTACCTTCATATAAAAAGTCTGCACAGATATTAATAGTTTCCTTTAATGGTACATTAGTAAACAGACTGGACACATCAAAAGAACACATAAAATCAGTATCAAGGCAAGACTGTATGGCCTGTAAGTGTTCGACAAACGTGAACGAATCAGGTATACAATGTTTAGCAAAAAATGTTTGAACCAGTTGTATGACCTGCAGAAGCCATTGAGCCAAAGAATGTTGGGATGAACCAATCATTGATAGTATTGGTCTCAATATAATATATATATATATATATATATATATAACATGAATCATTCGTACAAAAATATTTCGATTCGCATTTAATTTTTCATGTCTGCTATTACCTGGATCTAATAAGAAAAACAATGTCCATGCCTGAGGATGGCTGAATATACAGCTGAAAGTACTAGCAGAATAAAAAAAGACCTTATACAACTTGAAGTTATTAAAAACAAGGATCATGACATTCATCGAGTGGTTCGTAGGTTAATGCAACTTTAATAAATTTCTTTGTGAAGATGTTTTTCGCCATTTATATCATCAACTTTACTAATCTACTTTTAGTATGAATGATTCTTGTAATATAAATTGAACTCCACCACATATTTGATATATATTATTAGGCTTCGTTTTGTTGTTTCAGATCCAGTTGGAAAAGATTAGACAGGCTGAAACAGAAGTACGATGGCAACATGAAGAAGATGTTGATGAATGTAACAACTGCAGGCAAGCTTTCACTGTAACCAGACGAAAAGTAAGTCCAAATCCTCTCCTATTCTTGCCTAATTTGCACATTTTTTAAAAAAAAAGAAAAGAATTCTGTTAAAATTAGCTCTAATGGAACTGCTATCAGATTTTTGCTTGTGTGAAAAAGGTTTCCCTGAAATACAAATGACTCATGTACATGTTGATATGGCAACAAATTTTGAAGAAGCCTGAGACTGTAGATGTTAAATCCTGCAAGTGAGTCACCTCTCTGAATTTGTTAAATAAAGCCTTGTTGTTATTTAATTTTTGTCTACAGTGGAACCTTGGTTCATAAATTTAATTCATTCCTGAAGGCCATTTGTGACCCAAAATGTTCGTAAACCAAAACTGTCTACCCTTTATGAATCAATGTAAAATTGATTAATCCATTCCTGGACCCCAGATGATTGCTTATTTAAACTTTTACAACAGGACTTTGTGCACAAGTTCATACAAGAAACCAATGAAAATCATTAAATCTAATACGAAAAAAAGATGAACAAAGCTAAACAGATAAAATATAGACAAAAGCTTAATTTAATTTTGCCATACCTGTATGGAAGAGAGTTGATGGTGTAAGTAGAAGCTGGTGAGGTAGGGAAAAGAGAGAGAGAGAGGTTATTGTTTAGAAGGGGAGTGCCTTTTCATAAAACTTTTTGGGGTTTCTTCTCTTTCTCTTTTCTGTTGTTTGCCAACACTCAACTCTGTTCAGAACACGCTCGACCTCTGTCTCACAAAAAAAAAAAAAAAAAATTGTCCAGTGAGATTTGTTTTTGTATACATTTTAAAATGTTTATTTAAAAGAAAAGTGTTTATTTAATAATTTATATACCCCCCCCCCCACACACAAAGAAACTTGAGAGACTGCAGAATTCAAGCAGGGATGGTGTATAAAGGTAAAGCTACATTGAAACTGATGTTCTCTTGCCGATGCTCCTGATTTGTTGCCCACATCAGCTGTGGTTGGCATGTTCATCACTCAAAGCAGCATCTATCATCTGAGATGTTTTTTATTTCTGTTGTATCCTAGGGAAGGTTAATGAATGGAATAATCACACAAAGGTTGGTAATGAACAATAATACTTAGGACAAGAACAACACATATAAGATTCACCAGTGGTGCATAGAAGAAGTTGACTGCTAGAAGTGAGTCAAGTGAAACCCACAATGAATTTCCAACTGCAGACCAACATACAGTATTTACTACTGTATTTATGGGACTGGAGACATAACAATTATCGTCCGTAACAGTTTGCGAAATGATTTGTTTGTGATGAGAGGCATTGGAAATTGGAACTCGAATCTCACATCTTTTTTCCATGATAGTAATGTTGTGAATTTGGGTACAAAGTCTTTACACATCAACGACACTCAAATAAGCCATATAGCATTATTCTTTACTTTGTCAATTAATTTTATACAGTTACTCTGTTACCATTATTTATCTGACTAACATAGTGACCATCAAAATGATGGGAATATGTTCACATAGACCAGCACTTCTGTCTTGGGTCAGAGTGTTTTTGTACTTTGCCAAAGATGAAAGTTTCATTTAACACCTTCTGCATAGATTCAGCACTGCTTTACCCAGCTTTAAGGATCAAAGTGCAATATCTGTTCTTCTCTCTCACATGCTTCTGTCTTCAAACAGTTCACAGATAAACTTTGAAGAATGGGTGGTACCAGGGATTCCAACCATGCAGCAGCACCTCCCTCATTGCATTAAGAGGGTTGGTAGATAACAATATCCACATGACAGTGGTTGTTAGGAACTAGGCAATTTTTGTTCTTAGTTCATATGTATGCATATATGGGCATACTCATATTAAAAATAACTTTGTGTCAAATCACACCACTGTGGGAAAGTGAGTAAATACAGATTCAGAGCACCTTTAACTAGTCTTTGGATTGGGAACAAGGTGTAGTATCTGTTTGCTCTTCCTCTTAAAATTATAATGGTCCTGGTGATTCCAATTCAGCAACAGCACCTTCCTCATTGTACTAAACAGGGAGGTGGGATAGATCCCAGCATCCACATGATTGTAGATTTAGAGAATGGACAATTTTTCTCCTGAGGAAGATCAGTATAGTAGTTGTGCACTCCATGAAAATTGTTGAACTCTCTCTCTTCATAAAAATAAAAAAAGAATAAACATGTAAAATTATACATAGTATTAATAATAATAATAATAATAATAATAAATGAAATGACAAGAGAAAATTTTTTATGCCAACATTTCGTTCTTTGAGTAACAACAAAGATGAAGACAGTGATTGGAAATAAATTTTAGGAAACTTTTTTCCTTGCCAGTGGATGGAGATCAAGTGACAGTAAGTCTCTTCAGTGATTGGTTCCTATTCAGAATTTCTTATTTTGTAATAAAATCTACTAATATACTATAAATCTGGTGTACAAGTCAAGACCTCAAGATATTAGCTTTCTGAGTTAGGCCTATACTTACTGTATAGATCAGGCATACCACCCACAAACACACAGTAGGCTACTAGTGGCCCAAAACTTTGGCCTACCAGTAAATGAAGTTAGGTTACAGTATATGATAACCTATGCCAAAGCAACATAAGGTCACACTACTTACCTGTATATTGAAATACTAACAGTAATGTCTTTCTACAGGATGCAATGAGTAAATTATCATCATTTTATATTTTTAATTTCATGCATACACAGTGTTTGTTTTTGATTTTGTTGACTGCACAGTATAGTAGGGTTAGTGTGAAAAAAGAGCACCATGATGCAATTCACTGCACTAGAAATTTGGTAACAGCATGCTGTAATGCTTGGCATTCATGCCGGAACCCCCAGAATGTTTGATTGACAATCTGAGGACAGTGCACAGGATTTGGAAAGAGCTGGATGAGTCTAATGGTAATTATGAAGATACAGCAGCTCAGAAAACTCATTCTGATGAGAAAAGAACTCCCAGATATGTTGGTGAGGGCCTCAGACTCAACATGGAGGCCTACATCAAGTGCCTTGAAGAGGTAGTGCTGCCCTAGGTCAAGAGGGTGATTCTGGAAGACCCTATGTCTGGCAACATGACTCTGCACCATACCACACAAACAGGAGAACCCAGTCATGGCTGTCAGACAATTTCTGCAACCACATCACCCCTTAATTCTGGTCACCTAACTCCCCAGACTGCAATCCCCTTGATGTGTGGGGACAGTTTAGCAAAAGACAAACAAAACTCCTTTTAACAGCAAAGATGAACTGAAGGCAAGGAATATAGCAGCATTTACCAACTTAAACAAAGAGACTGTCCAGATGAGTTGCAGGAGATTCCGAAGTTGTCTGGAGGCCATGGTTGAAGCCCTGTGGTGATATTATTGAATAAATTTACTCTTTAGCATTTCAAGATATTTTTGTGTAATTTTTGGTAAATCTATCTGGTTAAAATGAGATGTCAGTATTATTTTCATTTTTGCATAATTTAGACAACAATTTATCCATCTCACTCTGTTTATGTGTTGGGTATCAAACAACCAACAATGCACACTTGTAGATACCGTATATTGTAATGCTATAACTTAGTAAACGTTTCATCAGGTCTACTGATAAACACATTAAAGTCAACTCTTATAAAATATTAATACCATAGATTATACATCATACCAGGTAGTTTTTGATAGTACTGCCACATATCGTATTTTATTTCAAAAATTGTTGTAACCTAGAAAAGGTTACTGAATAAGAATAACTAAAATGAAGGTTGGAAATGGAACGCTAATCTTTATAACATTCAACAACATACAAGATTCACCAGCAGTGTGTAGTTAGTAATCCACTGCTCATAGTGAACTAGTAGTGAATTCCCCCCCCCCAAAAAAAAAGACAGTATATTCCACTTGTATTTATGAGGATTGGGACATACCCATTATAGTCCATAGGTACGGTATAACAAAAATACAGTATCACTCATCTGCCATTTGCATCAGTGATGTAAACAAACAAGTTTTAGTGGTATGCATTTGTAGCAACCTGCTGGAGGTACAGTAATTGTTAGGAGTGCTGTTCAACTGGTTTATATTTTATACCTACCAAAAATATTTTATATTTCCAAAATTAGGAGTCAACTTATAAGTTGACTCCTAATTTTGGAAAGATTTTTTTTAGGCTTAAAAACTCAACTTGTACCTTGCAATTTACAGTAATCATTATTATGCACTGACATGTCATGGAATAATATTGCCTAGTGGACCTCCTCCTATCCCAGCAAAGTGTAGCAATTTGATGTAGCATTGATTCTGCTAGTGGTCAGTCAGCCTCTGGAGAAATGTTGAGTCATGCTGTCTTCATAGTTGTTCAACATACCCTGGATATTGTGGTTGCATGCTAACTGACATCTCCACCATGTCCTGTAAATGCTTGATTGGACTTATGTCATGTGAACATAGTGGCTACACCAATCATCAGAAGTCTTCACAATGATCAACTGTTGGGCCCAGTGACACAGTGCATTATCCTACTGCGGATAACCCATCATTGTTGGGTTGCACAGAGTCCATGACTAGGTGCAAATGGTCAACAAGCAGTGAAATGTAGTGGTCATCAATCAATGACATGTTTAGGTGGACCAGTAGACCCAACCTTGGCCACATAAACCTTACATCACGGTTGATAATTTTTTTTTTTTTTTTTTTTTTTTTTTGACATGGTCTGAGCCACACCCAAATCTTACCAAAACAATTGGAACTATGACCTATTGGACCACACTCATATGTTGACAGTCTTCCAATCCTAGATGAAGCTCTTTGGTTTCATGTTGTTAACAAGGGGGTACCCTGGTGAGTTTTCTGCCTCCATATTCCATAGAAGCTATATAATGTTGAAATGACCTGTATGTGCATCTGGTACCTCTTACATTGGATGTAATTTGTACCAGTTTTGCTTTTAGCACAAACAATTCTTGTCAGATCCCTTTGGTCATGATCATTAAGGACCTGTGGGCAGCCATTGTATTATCAACAGTGGGTGGTAATATTCTCCATCAGGTATTACCATTATACCTGTGACACTGTAAACTGAAGGAGCTCAAATGTCCCCATAATTTCAGTAATGGAATGTCCCATCCATTTGACACCCATGGCCATACCACATTCAAACTCCTGTAATTCATATTACTTTGCCATTAGCTGGTCAAGTAAACCTTAACACACAGTGAGCAAAGCCCTGTCTGTACAGACGGTCTTCTGGTAGATGCTTTTAAGACAAGATAAGCCCTGGGAGTCACTAGTAAAAATAGCCTCTAGCACATAGCAAGCTAGCCAGACTTGTCATAACAACCATTAGCTTTCTTTTTCAAGGCCAGGGAGAAGGCATGCAACACATTTCTACATTTTGTTAGCATGTTCTCGCTCTAGTGAATAAAAACTTCATTTATGTTCTTAACTTCTCCCTAGCTGTTTTTTTTTTTTTTTTTTTTTTTTTTTATTATACATGTTTGGGTAAATATCTCTACCGACACTACAGTTACTATCAAGGTTATTCACATATATTTGCTACTCCATGACTTTTGGTACAGCATTCTTGTCTAATATACTATATTGTATACTCTTTTTTATCATTTTTATAATAATTGATTTCTA
>OZ010604.1:17337344-17402344 GCA_963932145.1 Acanthosepion lycidas
GTACCATGTGACCGGATGATGATGATGATGACTGGCATACTAGGATACTTGGAGAGAAAAAAAAGTACCCAAGCAAAAATTTAGGTAAACCACTCTTCTATGACTATCGTATTTGCTCATAACAGTAAAGAGACGCCTATTGTGAAAATTGATTATGCTTATCCCACTCTTTATCTCCTTCCCTCACACACACACACACACACACACATGCGTATGTATATACATATATATATATATATATATATATATATATATATATATATATATATAATGTGTGTGAAAATATATAGAAAATAGGAAAGACCGGGTTAGGTTAGTAATCCAAAGTTCTTCAGTATTTTAGTTATTTTATTTTTTTTTTTTTAGTTATTATTTTAAAAAAATAGTGCTCAATACAAAAGTAGAGCATAAATATAATTATATATTTAAAAATATGATTCCAACACGCTACATAAGAGGTCTCATGTTTCAAAAACAAGAGCCGAAAACTTCAATATAATTATTAGAATTAAATTGAGTTAAAGTGAGCTCTGTTTCATCTTCAAGCAAAATTTTTTTGGGAATAACTTATTTCTGAAATTTACGTGTTTTAATAGGAATCAAAAATTCACATGCTGACAGCCATGGTGAATTTTTGGAATAGGTAGGGGTGTTGTCTGCTAATGATATGTATCAACATAGTTACTTTTATAGATGTCAAGTCAGGGTAAGGTGGGGGTGTCTGAATTTAAAGCGGAAGATGTTTTCAATCACTCAGGTTTACTTGTCTATGAAGATTTATTTATTTTTTTATTTTATTTCTTTATGAAAGAGTTTTGTGTATATAAAAACATTCGTAAAATTTGTTATTTGACGACTTCATAAAGGGCTATCATTTTTTGTAGGGTGTTAAAACTTTTTATTGGGGCCATGGATTATAAAAGTTAATTTATTGTATGTTAGTTTTTAAGCTAAATTGTTCAATACGTGAATTTGATGACGTCTGCAAAAAACCGTTAACTCATGTCTATTGTTTAATAGATTTTTATTTAGAAAACGATAGACATGAGTTAACGTTTTTTTGCTGACATCATCAAATTCACGCATTGAACAATTTAGCTTAAAAACTAACATACAATAAATTAACTTTTATAATCCATGGCCCTAATAAAAAGTTTTAACACCCTACAAAAAATATATAGCGGAAAGGGACAATATGAATAGACAAAAATAAAATTTATCTTAGCCGACGTATTTGGTTCTCTGATGAACTTTCAGTGCAAATGTAAGGATTTTATTTTGCAAAACGTATTTATAAAAAGAAGTAAAAATGTCATCAGTTTTTCAGAATTTTCAAATTTAAGAACGCTCATAAATATTCATGATGCAAAGTTATGGAAGATGCTAAGTGATATAATTTAATGTCTAATAAACAAAAATGTCATATATATCGTCAGTATCATGTTTGCTTCATCTGGTGCTTCCATGATGTTTGAAAGTGACATGGCTGAGGAGGCCAAATCGAGAATGGCATGATAGGGCGGGTGATGGCCTTGGCTGAAACTGCCACCCCTGTGTTGCCTTTTCTTTCTTTTTTTTTTTTTTCTTTTTTTCTTTTCAGTCTCTCCTCTACTTGAAGGTGAAACAAGCAAAATGAATTATGAATTGCACTTCACCAGGATAGATGATTGACGACTTGTTTCCCCAGGTATTAGGGCTCGAGGACACAAAGTGATGCATTAATTAAAATTAGTTAATTTAAATATTAATTTGCACAAATTTATTAAAAAAAAAAAAATTCCAAAACAACGGTTATTAGAGACTGAATTGCATCACACTTTGTGAATGTTCATGAGTGTTCTTAACTGAAAACTTTTGAAAAAACAATAACATTTTTGCTTTTGTATATAAATACTTGCTACAAAATAAAATACTTACATTTGTCCCACAGAGAGTGAAACACATTGGATAAGATTTCTGTTTATCTTTATTCATATATATGTGTGTGTGTGTGTGTGTGTGTGTGAAAATATATAGAAAATAGGAAAGAACTCGTTAGGTAAATAATCCAAAGTTCTTTAGTATTTTGTTTTTTATTTTTAAAAAACAGTGCTCAAAAGGGCCTAAATATAATTATTTATTTATTTCCTCTGGAGGAATCATATTTAGTTAAAAAATACGAAAACTTAAAAAACAGTAGTCAATTGCTGAAACCTCTTGATGAGTGGACTGAACAGTTACAAAAGGGTTTGTCTACATAAGTCAGGAGTTTAGGTGCTGAATATAATATCAATCGGCTAAGTGACAAATTTTATATGTGGACACTTTCATATTTACATATGGCCTGTCCCTGATGTTGAACACTTTTACCTATAAATATAGTGAACTGTAGAACTATATTTTTAACACACACAGAGAGATTGCCACTTCATGGCAAAAGAAGGCTATTTCCTCAATTATGCTGTGAGTGTGTATGTGACTCAAAGGGCCTGCTTCATTTCTACCGGCTTTCCTTTATATATGGCAGATGAAAGACTTGTATATGTTTATCTGGTCCTTATGCACTGTCATGTGTCTCTTCAGATTTGCTGCTGTCACAAAAGTAACTAAATTTCCTGTAGGTCATTGTGGATAACTGTTAATATAGTCTGCTTGGGATTGCTTGCCTTCATGAGATCTTAGATGACAAACAACAAGTCTTGCTCTGTATAAGAAGGCCTTACCACAGATATTGCATGTATGTTCAGTTTGAAAAGCTCTCAGCCTGGCCATAAAGCACTTCTCCAATCAAATTCTGATGTTGGTCATATTTTTGGTGGTTGGTTTGGACATGAACTTTTCAACACCTCCTTGCGTGCGTGCATACATATATATATATATATATATATATATATATATATATATATATATATATATATATATATATATATATATAAAAAATTGAAACTGTTCCTGAATGGGACAGGATAGCAATTGATTGGTCAGAATACTTTGTGGGCAAGGAATTCTGACAGTGATGGATTGCCTTTGTCTGAGTTTTGGATACAAGTCCAAACCAACGAAGTCTGCAGTGGGCTGCAAGAATTTTGAAGCATCAATAGGCTGTCCACACTCAGATTTCATAGACAGGCTAAGGCCACACATGGCAGGATGCTAAACCAACAAATGGGCATGCATTCTCCTGAAGTTCTTCCTCTCGCTGCCTCTCAGGATTGATGCTATCACATCTGTCCTTCTCATATAATAAAACAAGAAAAAGAAACCATCTTTCGCTGATGCCATCTACAAATCTAGTGACATTGGGGTTTGAGGGACTAAAACCAATGACAACATGGAACACAACAACTAGAACAACTAAGTTTGAATTGATCTCCAATTTATCAAATGTTTGACTGTGATCAAGCAATCCTTTAGAAATCGTTTCTCTGTCTATCCAGCACATTTGATTGATTTGGTTCAAGCTTAATTAGGTCGACGTGGATGGGTTGGGGGTCATTCTCATGATCATCAGGTGATGATTTCGGCTTTGCCCAGTCACCTAAAATTGTGAACACACAATATCCCTAGAAAACAGTGGCAATTCACTCCATGGTTTGGGTGCGGGTGTCTTTTAATTAGTTGTCTATTTCACTGAATTCTTTTAACATGAATAGAAACAATTGCCTGTTACTATACAGAGTGATTGAAAAGTAACTCCCCATTTTAAAATACTTATAATTTATTTATTACCTATAACTTGTACAAGAAATGGATGTAAGAGGAAATCGTTTGGCATGAGGTTTTATTTAAAATTCAATATGGGCACCAGATTTCTCTACCAGCTTCTCAAGCCACTCAGGAATTGTGTCAACTGATTTCACCAGGAACTCTTCTGATTTGGAAGACATAACTTCTTGTATTTGCCTGTCAAGTTCTTCCATAGTCTTAGTTTGGTATAGTAGACTTGTTCCTTTAACCAACTCTAAAGAAAAAAAGTTACAGGGTATTAAGTCAGGACTCCTAGTTGGCCACTTATATATAAAATAGAAAGTTACTTTTCAATCACCCTGTACTTAAAACTTTTAGTATTCTGCCTTATTATTATTTCCCTTTCTACTGCATTCTTTTTCAAGGCCTTTCAATTACAATATCCTTATTGTTAATTTCCCTTAAAGTTGTTTTCTGTTGCCATAGCAGGATATGACAGCACAACTATGAAATTCAAACACTCTATTATTCAGGGATCAGTCACCTTCAGTGGCAGGATAAACTTTTTGTACAGCATATGAAGTCATATACAGAGTGATAAGCAGTTTGAGCTCCAGTAAGTGAACTTTCACTTCAAAGTCAAAGCTATAAAATAAGCAATCATTTACAGTTAGGTAGACTGCTAACTTGGAATGTTTACACTAAATTGTATTTTCAGTAGGAGACAATGGTGGTAATGACTAAATTATGCAAAAGAGATGTATATTCAGTTGGCTTGAATGTCAATTGAGTTATGAAGATATTACTTGTTAACCTTTGTATATAGAATCTGTAACAAAATGAATTTTTGAATGAAAAAAAAAAAATAAGTCAACTTCATTTGATGTCTTTCTATGTGGTTTATTTTTCTTTACTTTTTTTTTTTTTCTTTAATGATGTGGTTTCTGCTATTTGATGTAGTTCTTTCAGATTTTGTAATGCCAGTCCACAAGGTTCGAGTGTAGGATGGTCCACGCTAAGACCTACGGACTTCATTCACTTGAAAACAGTATTAATAATTGATTTGAGAAAGTGGTTGTATACAACTGGCAGTTTAGATATTTCTGAAAGAGTTTGGCACTATGCAAAACATTCATATGAATGACTCAATCTGATAAAGCTATTTAAGAATATGGTTCCAGTTTTTTTTTTTTTTTTTTTTTTTTTTTTTTTTTTAAATCCTTTCAGGCTAAGCAAGCCGACAAAGCCACTAAAGTTTAGGGGGTTACTGAGTGTTAAAGAACGTAAGGAAGAAAATCATTATTAAGGGGTGAGGACAATAAAAGAATAACAGGAAAAAGACAAAATAACAATTGATGTTGCATTTAAATTTTTGAAGATCAAAGTTGACTGGGAAGCAAAAAGCCCGAAAGAGTTCCACAAGCAAGAAGTGCGAGAGAAGAAACTGTTAGCATAGAACTTATGGTTACATCCTTATCTCATATTTTTTCTGTCTAACTTCTTGGAACTGCCTGTCACTGTCAGTTTAAAGTTCTTTTCTTTAAAGTCTTGTGAGAAAGATAGAGATCGAAATAATGTCCCTTAAAAGATTCTATCACTCTCAAATCCATTTAGTTTGATTCTATTAAAATCTTCAGAGAACAGTGATATGGTATTACTAGTTTTAATCCATCTTATTATTGTTGCCTTTTTATCGCAACGCTCTGGATCAATACACTCTTCATTATTACTCTCACTACAAATTAACAAAGTATTAAGAAATAAAAAAGTTAGAAACAAAGAAAAGAGTACTGAACCGTTATGTAATATTGGTGTTTCTGTATGGCAGTGAATGCTGGACAATCTTCTCACAGATGAAGAAGAGACTTGAGGCAATTGAAATGTAGTGCTACAGAAGGATGCTGAGAATATTGTAGACTGAACATGTAAGCAACAATGAAGCTTAGAGAAAATGAAAAACAAAAAGGACACATAACATCACAAATAGGGAGTTGAAATTTACAGGGCTCATAATGAGGAAAGAAGGCTTGGAAAATTTGATACTCACAGGACAGATTGAAAGCAAGAGGGATGGAGGAAAACAATGCATAACCTACCTAGTGAGCTTGAGTAAATGGATGGCAAGACAGGGTTTAGGGGAGATAACAAAGACAAAATTTATTAAGAGCTGCAAAGGACAGAAAATTGTGGAGAGCCATGATTGCCAATGTCCTAAAGGGACATGGTACATAGAAGATCCTAGCACTCTTCATTATTACTATTATTTTTATTACTAGCTTTATTCAGTCTTCTTGCTGATTTTTTCCCAACACTGTTTGAACAAACAAGTGAAAAAAAAATTAATTCACGAAGGATTTTGTATCCTATACCTCAGGAGCCAATCTTTCATGAATGATCCTTTAACTACAGTTTAATGTGCCTACTGTAGTACATACCTGTAGCTCAAGGGTTAAACAATTGCTTCTCTTTGTAAATTGTTTTGAATTAGAAGCTTGTCACTTTAGTGGATGAAATGAGAGGCGATGATGCATTCTAATCCTCAGCTGTCTTTGTGCTTTCTCTAATGTAAATCCACAAAAAAGACATTAGTCTTTAGAGAAAGAAAACAAAAAAGTCGCTTAACAGAACAAACCCTATTTTTAGACTTAGTATTTTAGTAAAATTATAGGTGTGGATTGGTTGCTCTTAAAAGGTAGGAGATTGTTTGGGTGTTAAGCTGGACTCGTTCTTAATGTTATCTCTATGGAAAGCAGTGTTACTTGGCAATGTCAGTCTTCTCTCTAAGTAACATAAGGTCTTACAGATTCCTCATATTGAAACACTGGGTCCTATAAGCTAAGTGTCCAGCCTGGTCAGTACAATGAATTCTGCTTGAGCAGAATAAATTGGTACCACAAATGTTGGTCATTATAAACAAATGTTCCATTTCTAAATTGATGAAAATGTTCCTTTTCTAAATGGGTGGAATTGTTACTTGCTTTCTGAATGGGCGAAAACATTAAATTTACATTTATTAATTTACTTAAAGTAAATGTATTCCAATTTCAGTTTTTCCTTCTAAATATCAATAAAGAAACCAGATTACTGAACAAAATAAATTATCTGTGAATTCATAATGCAGCTTTTCCCCTTTTAAACTTAAACCTCGAATTACATTTATCAATAAATATAATTAGGAAATCAAAGAAAAACTAAGAGTTGAAAGTTCTTATTTCTTTCTGGATTTAGAATTTCCAAAGATCAAGAACAAAAGACTGATTATTTCCACTTATTTTTTTGCACAAAGTAACTTCAATCCTCAGCACATTTCACTGCAATTTCATGTGTTATGCATTCAGGGTCAGACAAATTATAAAGTGTTAGAGAATCCAGTGATTTTATTGAAACGTTTTTGCCTCATTTCTTTTCCAGCAAAATTTGTTTGACAATGTTTTCGGGCTCTTCATTTTCAGAGACATATTGCAAATTGTTGTCGGAATTGTCAGGAATTTGTTCACATTTGTAATTCACTGTCCTCCTCTTCTGCATTCCTCCTCCTCCTAATTTTACATTTTATCCTCCAACATATTAAAATTCCATTTGAAAATCATTTTCTTGCTTCAATAAATGTACTGTTGTAGTCTTTTCCATCTCCTTCTGACAATTGATGATAACGTTTAGACTGAGAGCCTTTAATTTTGTCTGTTGATAAATTTTTGTTTATTGTCAAAGAATTCCTTGCTTTTTCTAAAGTTGTTGCTGGAGAAACCCCCAAAAAGGAATGGTGTTAAATTGAAGAAAGCTCTAATACTCACTGAATACATTAAATTGTTTCAGTGTTATGAAGGGGTCCTTATAAATGTTTGGGACAATGTTTTGGATTGACATTGATTTGATTCTATTCTTGCATAATTGGTCCTACAAAGACACTATTCTTTGTCATCAAGATTACACTAAAGTGTAATCTATAGGATATGCACAGTTGATATGAGGGTGTGCTGAAAAGTCTTTGTTCAAACCAAAAACCCTCCCTCTCTCTAAAAATGTGTTGCTTTATTATTTGGCCAATATTTTGTGAAGTGAGTTGGACTGAGAAATATTCAGCACCCCTATTTATGTATGAACATGGTTATTTACACATGTATGTATGTATGTATGTATGTATGTATGTTATAGCGTCTCATTTGTATTTGAAATAATAATTGGAGTAATAAAAATATCAGATTAAAAATAAATTCATTAATTCTTATATATATATATATATAAGAACAATTTGGAGAAAAGGTGTATGACAAAGTGGAAAAAGTTTTGTGTGATGTGTTTCATCAATTAGAACCTCATCAGACTTGGACAATGGTGTCCAATAACGCAAAACACATCACATGAAAACTTTTCCCCCTTCATCATACATCTTTCTTTTAATAAATATATAAACACAACCTTACTGAAAATCTGTTCGTTCATTCCACCCACTTTCTCATTTTGAGCTGATTTCTATTTAATAACAAGATTATCTTCAGAATTACTTTTTATTCTCCTCCATTGTCAGAGGGAAAGTTTTTATTATTATGGTGAACATTTTCATTGTATTTAGAACAAACAAAAAAAAAAAAAAAAGTCCTCTCTCCCCCCCCCGCCCACACACCTTGTGCATAATTCCTATGGAATTACTTATTAACTGTAGTTGTCCCCCAACTACTGGTCAATGGGGAAAATTTATTTAAATAAAAAATTTAACTTTGTATTGTTCTAGATTGTGCTTGGACTTTAATTATGGAAGAAATATGGGGTAAGAAAAAAAAAATTATCTTAAGCATTAGTATTGTATTTTGTGGGGGTGAATGAAAAGATTTATAGTAAAAGAAACTACCAGAATACTGTGTTAAAAAACCTATGACCTTTTATAAGAATCAACCAATCAAGACAGGATTTAAAGGAAAAAAAAAAGAAATTCTGATGTTTGGTCATCATCATCATCATCATCATTATTATTATTATTATTATTATTGGTCAGATTTTGAGAAGTGAGTCAAGCTAAAAACTTTTCACTAACCCCACTCCCACCATACACACATTTTATTTCTTTTATCCCTTATAGATAATGTCTCACTATGTTAGAAATTTTTCTCACATTTTTTGTTTCTCTCTCTCTCTGTTTTAATAAGTTTCCCTAAAGTCAATTTATAATTTTTTTCTCTAACTAACAGATTTAAATTTTTTTTTTTTAAATTTTAAATTTCAAAACAATGTTTTAAATTTAAATTTTTTTTTTTTTTTTAAATTAGGATTGCCATGTAAGTTAGTTAGTTTCACATTTTTTTACATGCCAATGATCAGTGTTCAAGCTCTATTAAAGATCAAAATTTTAAACTGATTTTCAAGGCATCTTTGGGCCGCATGGAAGATAAGCTTAGTGACAATCATATCACTTCCATCTCACAATGGTTGATAAATTTAGTGTATGAAACCTGTATGCAAATGTAACGACTATTATGGGACAGTGATACTTTTTTCCAACTCTTCTCTCACTGAGAATACTAAAAAAAAATTAATTTCATAAGTGAAATCTCTTCTGCAATCCAACCACCTATATGGCTGTCTATATTTCTGAGATGAGGTATTATGTACACTATTTTCATTATTCTGACTATTGTCCTCATCTTTGTCACCATATTTATTACAATGTTTTGGCTGTTGTATGCCCCGGCCTTCTTCAGGTGGTTGGAATGAAGTGAATGTTCAGGTGGGTTGTTTGACATTCCAACCACCTGAAGTAGGCCGAAGCATACAACAGCCAAAACGTTGTAATAAATATGGTGACAAAGATGAGGACAATAGTACGAATAATGTAAATGGCTGAGTTGATTGTGTACTTTTCACAAATGAAGGCTTCAAACCTACATAAAAAAAAAAGGGAAGAAAAAAAAGATTTTCACTGCCACTTTTCAAGGCATACACTTTAACCTAAGTTCAATGTTTGACACAGGCTAATGTTTCTCCTGCTTTGTGTCACACTTAGCTGTATTTAGTATAGATCATTATTGATAACAATTGTTCATAGAAACATTCATATCTGCTCAGTTTTATATCTTAATGTAAACAAAGCAATTTCTAAAGAAGTAATGAATTTTTATTTATTATAGAAAGAAAAAGATTTGCCATTCTAAGGCACTATTCAACTTTGCTTGATCGCTGACACACTCTATAGCTTAGTCAGTATAAGAATGTCTGATCTAACAACGGTTTCTCCTGCTAAGGGCGGTGCATGTTCGAAACCTGCTAGAAAACGCATATATTTCTTTAATAAGATTTTTTGAAGTGTTAGGCCAGTAAACAAATAAATATACTATTTAATAGATAAACAGAGCATCTACACACCTATGTATTACTTTTTCCATTAAAAATAACTAAATTATAAAACATGTCTGATTTAATAAATAAAAAAATCCATTACATTAGAAATTATATGCACACACACACATACATATATATATATATATATATATACATACACATATATAGTAAGTAGTTGAATGACAAAATTAAAAAAAAATTATGCATTTGATTGTTTGAAAAAGAGTTCAAACTTATAATGGGTTTATCTCCTAAATAATCAACATAAAATTTTTTTTTTTTAAACTGTCATATATTTACTGCATATATAAGATGTCATTTATAAAAGCATAAGTCTGAAGAAGTCCTTTCAAAGGATGAAATGTGTCACAAAGATGCATTTTTTTGTTTTTTCCAATTTTGTCTGATATATAAAATTGTATATCATATATAGCATGTCCCACCCCACCCAAAAAATGTACTTGCTCTTTAAATGACAATGAATGCAGTCTTTATTGATTTGTCAAGATTAATGGTTAAAATTTAAAAAAAAAAATATTAATATTTATCGACTTACAAAGACTATTTAATCGTTTAAATTAAATATTAAATTAAATTAAATTAAATGCATGAATCCGATAAAAGAAAAAATATTATAGGAAGTCAAAATGGTGAATTTCAACCTGTTCAAAAGCTAAAAGCATATCGGTTACAAGTGTGCAAGCTAGTTTTTGAGAAGAGGAGTTGGTCAGATGATTCATACTTTTTCAGTTAACTTCACTTACCAAGAGGTTGGAGTAGACAGTGGCACTCGTGTCCTTTTAAATGGATGTAATGTCGGTATTCCTGACTAGTGTGTAGGTCGAGGTGGGAGGGATACAAAGTCAGTATTCTTATCATCTTACATTTACAATCCTCTCCCACCTACATTGACCAGTTATGTTATGGCACAGAATGTCACTCTAATGACATTCCAACCTTGACACAGCACCATGATGGTTGACTCTTGAATGTCTGAGATAACTCAACCGAATAATAAAAAAAAAATATTCAAAAAGTGACTACATTTTTTGTGGGGGAGGGGTTCAGGGCTTTCACCTGAGATAGATATATAAATAATTTTTTTTTATTTCATTTATTTGTTTATTTTAAACATATATAATTTTTTTTTTTTTTTTTTTTTTTAACAATCGCCGTAAATAATATGGACTCTTCCACTATGATAGTTTGATATATACCAAAATTTATGTTAACAATCATTTTTAACTCAACACCTGAAGATTGTTCAACTCAGAGTTGTGATACAAGTGGGGGGGGAAAATATATATACATGGTAAAATATAGTTTTAGGATATGGTGTACTTATATGTTAAAGTGCTCGATATCAAGGATGGAACATATATAAATATAAAAGTGAACACTGAAGTCAACACCCAGAGGTGACAGTCTGTTTCATGCTAAACATCCATTTATATAATACTTCATGGTTGTGATAAGTATTGGACCCGATTCACTTCCCAAAGTCTGACTTAATATCATGTTCTGGGTGGGAGCCAGATAAATTCTCAGCACCCTCTTGTCTATAATATGTTAAAATTATAGTAAAGCAAAGGGTCACTGAATTTGAATGTTGTATTAAAAGTTAAATCTAAATGTATCTTACAGGTTTCGTTGGTGATTCAGGTTGTATTTTTACCACTGCCCTCAATGGCTGGAGTTTGAATGGTAATTTTTTTTTTTTTTTTTTTTTTTTTTTTTTTTTAGGCAGGCTGGACCCCTCCTCCTCCTAGAAGTTTATTGCAATACAATCTTATCACCCACCCTTCCCATTATTGACCCCTGTTCTGAAATAAACCAAACTTAGTAAATATTTGTAAATTAACAAGTTAATTTTTTACTCCTTCTGTCTGATAAATATTGTTACATTTACATACATATTTTGTACAGAAAATGTACTGTTATGGGACAGAAGGAGTACATGATATTATTATATAACCTCTGTCCCACAATGTTTGTGACATTTACATACACATTTCATACACCTAATGTACCAACTATCATGGGACAGGTAGTAAATTATATTGTAAAAACCTCTGTCCCATAATAATTGATACATTTTGTGTGTAAAATGTATATGCAAATGTAACAGATATTATGGGACAGATTGTATAATGATGTAATATACTACCAGTCCCATAATATTTATTGTTTAGTGTACATCATTGTAACATATATTTTGGGACAGAGATATTATGATAATCTATTAGCTCTGTCCCATAATTGTTGAAACGTCCAGTGTATGAGATATGTATGCAAATGTCACAGATACAGGGGGTTTCAACTTATGACAGAATTTCCGTTCCTACGATGTGTCGTAATGCAATTTTTGGGGGTAAGTTGGAAAGTACCCTCAATTTTTATCATGAATAAGCACTTCCATCACTCACCTATACTAATGCAATAGTAAAGTAATAATCTATGACATAACACATTTTTATGACAATAACTAGGACTAAAAAAACATGGGGGATATAAATATAATTACATATAATGAAAATAATACATGTAATGAAATTGTTTTAAGCTGCTTGTATATTTATTGCCAGTGATGTCATTGGCTCTTGGTAGGTGAAATGATGAAGTATACGCTTGTCTCTCTTGCTGTCCTCAGAAGCAGCAGCAAATCTGGGAAAAAAAGAAAAACAAATATGTGTTTGTTTTTCTATCAAGAATTCACCAACTTATAGTTGAAGGAAGATTAATGGAGATTGCGTTGTAAGCACAAATTGTTGTAGGTTGGAAACTATAATAACCTAAGGACTTGCTCTATTATGGAACGGAGGCTCTATAATTATACCACTCTCCTATAATAATACATTTGTATGCATATTTCATAAATTTTAATGTATGGAATTTGTATGAAAATGACTAACTATTATGGGACAGGTAGTAATTTTTTTTTTTTTTTTTTTTTTTCGTAAATGAAGTGTCGTCATTTACTGATGCAATTTGACTAATACTATAATCGTTATAGTCGGTTATATTTGGAAGAAAGAGAGTGTCCCTTCTGGAAATTGGAGGATTATTGTTATTGGCTGTAACTTAAAGAAAAAAAAAACAATTTGTTTGAGAATCTGTGAGTGCGTGTGCATGTGTGTTTGTATGCATTTTTTTTTGTTGCACTACACAATGTGAAGTGCACAATCTTTGCTTTCAGCTACACTTAATTATAATTTAAAACAAAAAAAAGCAGACAAACTACCAACCAACAATTTTCTCTTTATTTTGTTTTATAATCTACAGATGTAACGATTTCAAGAAGAAACAAAAAAAATTTTTTTTTATTATACATTTTGTTTATATTTTGTCAGCTGCATTTAAAAAGGAAAAAGAAATACCCCCTTTTTTTTTTTTATCTTTGTTTGTTTTTTGAGCTGTTGGTTAAATTTACTTAACTCATATTTTTGATCTGGACTTCTGAATCTGTAAGGTTTTTTTTTTTTTTTTTTTTTAATAACGAAAGCAGTGTGATACTATCAAAAAATAAAAATTAAACAATGTTATGAGAAAATACCAAATTACAATTGTGACTCAATTACCAAACTCCTACATCTGGTATAAAATGGTACAAGCAAAACTGACATCTGGTACATTTTTTTTTTTTTTTTTTTTTTTTAACATCTGCAGCAAGTATTTGACATCTTGAGTGGTCTTATTAGACTTTCCCTTTTTTTTTTTTTTTTTTTTTTTTTTTTCTTTTTTTTAAATTTTTAAATTTTTTTAAATTTTTAAATTTTTTAAAATTTTCTAGGGGGACTTTTTAAAAGAAAACCAAAAAAAAAAAACCTTTCCTCATATTCTGGATACCCATTAAATTTCTATTAAAAGCTTTCAACAATATCAACAATCTTTTTTTTTTTTTTTTTTTTTTTTTAAAGATCGTACAGAATATACAGTGAAATAAATTTGTTATATTAACTAAAGTTAGGGTCAACTTGGTGGCTGAAGTAGTTGTGGGTTTACCTATGAGTGTTTGGTTTTTGAACCGGGGAAGATAAAAAAAAATATATAATGCTGATTTTCAAGGCAGGTAGGCCATCCCAATTTGGAAGATTGGTGCAGCATAATCTAACTTCTTTCTCTAGTTTGGCCTTATGTCATACTAAGCTTCAGAAATATTTCAAACTGAAGTAAAAAAAAAAAAAAAAAAAAAAATTTATTTTAAACTTTAAGCACTTATTTCTCCATTTTCAAAATGAAAATAGTGGCAGGTACACTACTAATTTTCTGGTGCCCAATCTTACAACGTTCCAGATTATCAATAGGATTTTCACTGGTCAAGTGGCACTAATTCTATAATTGACCTTTAACCCACTAAATATGCCCATTTCATATCTAACTAATATTCTATTACATTTTTTTGCAGGGGATTGTAAGCATTTATGGGTTATTGATAGAAACATAGAATTAATAAAGGATTTTAATTTCAATTTTTATGGTGGGCATTTATGGGCTAAAGCACTCTCAGTGTTAGAAGTTTAAAAGTTTAATTCAGATTCACTATGTAACTGAAAAAACAAGAATGCCAATATCAGCTCATAGCTTAACAGTCCTTTTTGCAGAAAATAATGAACTAGTATTAATGCAAGATTCTACTGGGCATAAAGTGGGGGGTCGGTTTTCTATTGTCCTTAAGTAATAAACTGATCACTCAAGAACTACTTAACAATGACTTCTCATCATTTTTGACACCCTTTTCTCAGCCAGGAATAATATAAGATTCTACTGGGCATAAAGTTAGGTGGGGCAGTTTTCTTTTGTTAAACTGGTCCCCCCCCACCTGAATTGCAATATTAATATAACAATAGGGAAAATATATTTAAAAACCGATATGTTAATCTTAAATAAGGATTCAACAAAATATGGCATCAATTGTTTTCTTTTTTTTTTTTTTTTTTTTTTTTTTTTCTAGTTTTGCCATGAGTTGAACTCATCTTAAGCTTGTTTGGATTTTCTTGCCTTAATGTCTTCCTTCCAATAATCTGCAGAATGAGTGTCTCAGAACTGATAAAAGCCACAAAGCAATAACAATTTTTTTTTTTTTTTTTGTCAGTATTCTCGTTGTAGCAGTAATTCCCTTTGGGAACTAGTTGATCTTTAAAATTTTGGTATTTGCAGCATTGTGTTGAATTCCTCTGTGGAATTGGTACAGTGACCGTGTTGCATCCCATGACTTCTTGGGATTCTCATTTAGTCTGGCCGAACCTTCCCATCATGGATCGACCTACCAGCAGTAATACTCCTGCTGGTATAACTCTTAGGGTTGCTGAGATAAACAAGCCCCTAACTTCACATCCATGCAGGAATCATTTGTCGAGTAGGCAATAATGGTCACATCAGCATGTACATGCACACACAAATATCTACATATACCAAACCCTCTATGTGTACATCCACAGACATACGCATACATCACAGAATTGAGTTTCCTGTCTTTTTCAAATGCATTGTTGATTTTGTGACCACCAACAAATGGTGCATACACAGGAAACTTTAAGTTGCAAAAAACAGCGAAAATTTAATTATCACTTTTTTATACATTATATTATACATATATATATATATATATATATATATATATATATATATATATATATATATACACACACACACACAGAGAATGCAGTCCCTACACTGATCCTATGCATAGGTGACCAATATAGCTCTTTAGGTGCCAAAAATGGTGATTGACCTCTGTTACTTAACCACTGTTTCTCTTCACAAGAGGTAAAAATAAACTTTGAAATAAAAAAAAGAAATAATTTACAATGATTGACAAACTCTCTCTCTCTCTCTCTCTCTATATATATATATATATATATATATATATATATATATATATATCTCCATATACACACACTGTTACGATGATACAATATGTTCAGATATAGTTTCTTACCAAACTGACAAAGATTGTTAATATTGTTGAAACTTTTTTTTTAAACAGATGAATGTCTTGCATATGAGACCAGGTAACAATAACCTTTTTCCTTGTGTGGAATATCACTGATAGAATTGTTCATTTGAAAAAAAGAAAAACAAAACCTGAAATGATGTTTAGAATTGTTATATCTTGTCTGTGTGTTTGTTTGTACATTATCTCTTGTATATTTTCTCTTTATAATAATTTCTCTTAATAATGTTGACATAGCTGGGCCAACGGAATAAAGCCAGTTCAGATTATGTAATATTCATCTTGGCTTGTTCTTTCTCTCGACTTCCTTGCTCTTGTTCAATCTACCCTTGCCTCTTTCTATCTACTTCCTTGTTTCTCTTCTTCTCTTTATCTTGCCCTTTCTCTCTTTGCCTTGTTGTCTCTGCACTTTTTTTTTTGCCTCCTCCCTTTTGCCTCGTCCTCTCCGCTCCTCGCTCTCCCTTTTGCCTCGTCCTCTCCGCACCTCGCTCTCCCTTTTGCCTCGTCCTCTCTGCACCTCGCTCTCCCTTTTGCCTCGTCCTCTCTCCCTTTTGCCTCGTCCTCTCTCCCTTTTGCCTCGTCCTCTCCTCTCTGCTCCTCGCTCTCCCTTGCTCTCTCTACTCTTGCATGTTCTCTCTTTGCCTCATTCTCTTTGGTTCTTTCTCTTGCTCTCTCTTTCTCTCTGCTCTTAGCTCTCTCTGCCTCATTTTCTCTGCTACTTACTCTTTATCTTTATGTTCATGAATTCTCTAAGGTGTTGAATCTTTGGAACATGTTTATTCCACCGTTTATCTAGGAAACACCATAGCTCAACAGATTTGATGATAAGGAGGCATGGTGGAGTAATGGATAGTGGCTCAGATTGAGGAATCGGAGTGCTGAGTTCAAATTCTAGTTGAATCCATTACATTCACTTACGTGCTAATACACTTGGGAAATGTATGAATCCTCTTCTTTTTGCTCCAGGTAAATAGCAGGAAAGACTGGGTGCTATAGCCTTGGATGGCAACTTGTCTATTGCAGAAAGAAATGGCAACCTACTCCAGAGGGAAAAAAAATCTGCCTCATCAGTCATGTATCAAAAGATACATGATCCTTTAAGTGTGTATCACGCATGGCACATAACTGACTGATTGACTGACTGACCCTTGGGAAAGGTATGAATCCTCTTTTTCTTCCCTTGCTTATGGATAAATAGCAGGACAGACTGGGTTCTATAGACTTGGATGGCAACTGGTCTACTGCAGAAAGAAATGGCAACCTACTGTGGGAAAAAAATTTGCATCGCCAGTCATGTATCAAAAGATAATGGTCGCTTAAGCGTGTATCGCGCATGGCAAATAACTGACTGATGATGAGTCTTGGTAAAGCTGCAGATATGTTCCATCATCTAAAAGCTGTATGGACTATTTCTTCTATCACCCAGATCCATCTGTACTTACCTTATGTCCAATTAACGGTAACAGGAAGAAGGCCAACAAAAGCTTTTTGTTATTTTCAGTTGTTGTTTGAGCACCATACTGAACTTGTCCTTGCCTGATCTCGGATTAAAAAGGAAGAAGTTGTGTAGAGAGCAGGTTTATTGTTAATGGAAAGGCATGATCACCATAAGTCGTCAGATTGTTTGCTGCCTAAACACAAGAGAACCCAGTTCAGCTCTGCTATTTAGAAGTACTCAGACGAACTTCATTGCTTAGTTCCACCAGTTCTAACCTCCACAGCTAAGACCTGCCATGCTATGCACATTGTAACGAACCAATCTTGTTCCTTTCATATTTAATTGATGAGATGCAAGTTCCACTCGAGTAGCTTCTTCATTTGAATGGCTGCTCTGTGGAACCAACTCCTAATCACAATCATCCCTGATCACTCCAATGTTAACAGTTAACCCTTGAATAGGTTATTTTCCCCACATATTTCCATAAACTTTGCCTTTTACTCTGTAACGCTCTACCGCGAGTGGCTCTCGAGCCTTGTACAAGAGGAACATCACTGTAAAAATAAATAAATAAATAAAAACTCATAGCTTGGGGAGGGAGACATGGGTGAATACCAAGAGTCTTTGTGCAAATATGAATGCAACGAAGTCGACTGAAATTCGAACGTCGCTCACTGATTGTTCTGTATTGCTAACCGTTACACTACGAGCACATCTTTGAAGAGGAACGGTAGCAACTAATTTACATTATTCGGACTTATTTATCACAGCGTTTAAGGACACATGGCACTGTGGATAAATGCGTTGGTTAGATCCGGTGCCAGGACCCAAAGAGTTGTGAGTTCAATACCTGGTTATGGCAGTGGAGAACTTGGAAAGGTGAATTAAGATAACTGATATCCACTACACATGGTACGTGGAACTATCCCAGCGATCGAAATAAAGGGTTCAGTTCGACATTCCAACCACCTGAAAAAGGCCGGAGCGTACAACGGCCGAAACGTTGTGGTAAATATGGCAACAAAGTTGAGGACAATAGTCGGAATAATGTAAATAGTGTACATAATACCTCATCTCAGAAATATAGACAGATACTGGTAGTAACTAAATCTTCTAATTCCTTCATCTACCCAGGAAGTAACATCGTTAGAAATGGAGGCTCGGAGATTGATGTATAAGAGACGTTTGGTGAAGTTAATGCGCCAAAGCTTTTCTTTTGAACACTGAAAACCTTTTTTTTCTAATTGTTCATCTAAGCCCCAAGCGACATTCAAGGTAGATGGTAAATGACTTTTTGTATGAGCATAAGATGAAGTAAGAAGTGCAGTTTATGAGGATATGTAGGAAAGATAAATCTAGGTGAAGAAATTATGATTACCGTAATCGAGAAAGCATCCTCTCGGGAACTTCCTCCTTACTAATGGAATACGCAGGGAATGTGAAAGATTCGTCCCCGTGTGCGTGGCGTAGCGGATCTTAGCTGTGAAGGTCGGAACTGGTAGAACTAATGAATGTAGTTCGTCAGGACATTTGCCGTGACAATAGTGAAATAGAATAGCGAAATACTTGCAACTTTTCCTCTCGAGATATTCATCACCCACAAGGTCGCATAGACACATCTAAACTCTATAAAGACCGGGAAATGACTTGATAGCCCCACAGTTCACCATTTTTCGGTTTGATCTGACTCTTGAAAAGTATAGCAAGAGGGAGTGTGAGCAGCACGAGGAACCGCCAATTTTCCTGCGTCCTTAGCGATGGAGTATATACACGAGTTCTAGTTGAGGTTTAGGGATAACTTTAATCGCAATCGACCTTTTAAGAAAGGGTCATTATTAACCCTGCGTTTTTAAAGTATTCATAATTCCTAGCTAACAACTTGTTTCTTTTGCTCCCTCCCGCTACTCTCCCAACTCTGTGAGGGTGTGTAGCACGCGGTGTGGCGCAGTTGTTGTGGGTGGCAGACGCCCGGGAAGTATCCATTTTTGGAAACCCGAGGTGACTAACGCAGAGTTAAGATCATAAGGGGGGGGATTCAGAGTCTGTTCAGTAGTGATGGAACGTTACGAGTTCGGTTTTAGAGGTATTGAATGTTACGAGCCAGTTGCCCAAGCAAAGTCAGAGGAGAGATCGGCTCCCAGGTTCTGGCCCTCCAGATTTTTGATAGTGCTCCGATAAAAATATGGTATTATCTGCGTATATATTTACTGGTGATCTGCGAATGTTCTTAGGAGATCATTAACATAAAACAGGGTGTGCAGAGAGATAGTTACATCTGTAAAAATGATGGAGGACTATACCAAAAGATCTCATACAGATGACTTATTAACGCTTTCTCGATTATTTAAAGCCGAAACGTATTTTGGGGGATTATAAAGAATGATAATGGCGGAGTAGATAATGGCTGCTCCAGTTACTGCTACGCAGTAAGTACTTATTTAAGACGTCGCATACTGAGAAAGACAATATTCGGTCAATTTTATTGAACTTACAACGTCATAATCTATGCCCAGCTAACAAAGCCATGGAGTTTTACTTTGAAAAGACTGACTTCAAAAAGTTCAGAGGTCATCCAAGACCCGCCATAGTCACAACGCTGAACCGAGACATTCAAAGATCAAGTCTCAAAGATCCCACTTTCCCTTTGGAGAAGTTTCAGATCAAAGATCTGCAGCAAATCCGCAAACTCGCATGGGACAGAGGGTTCTGACAAAATATTGTCGAATCAGTATACAATGTCATTGAAGATAAGAGAACATGTTAATTCATGACCTCAAATCGAAACAGTTTTGATGATAAGGAGTGATGAATGAGTGGATAGAACTGTCTATATTTCTGAGATGAGGTATTATGTGCACTATTTACATTATTCTGACTATTGTCCTCATCTTTGTCGTCATATTTATCACAACGTTTCGCTCCCTCGGTATCTGTCTATATTTCTGAGAGGAGGTATTATGTACACTATTTACATTATTCGGACTGTTGTCCTCATCTTTGCCGCCATATTTATTTCAACGTTTCGGTCACTCAGTATCTTTCTATATTTCTGAGATGAGGTATTATGTACACACGGCACAGTGGATAAAGGCGTTGGTAAGATCCAGTGACAGGACCCAAAGAGTGTGAGTTCAATACCCGGTTAAGGCAGTGGAGAATTTGGAAAGAGGAATTAACAGGAGATAACTGACATGGCACTAGAACAGTCTACCCCAGTGAGCGAAATAAAGGGTTCAGTTCGACATTCCAACCACCCGAAGAAGGCTGGGGTGTACAACGGCCGAAACGTTGTAATAAATATGGCGACAAAGATGAGGACAATATCCCGAGTAACGTAAATAGAGTGAATATAACATTAAAACTAGAATGAAACATAGAAAGAGATCGACCTGGATGGAGGACACTGGTTGACCAATGCTCCAAACGGAACCGGGGGAGATAAGAAGTAATGAGTTATCCTAGAACGAAATTCACGTTTTGGTTCACTCAACCTTTTCTCCATACATTAAAATCTATGGTTCATTGTTTAGGAGTTATTCTAAGATAGGATTTACTGCCAACCCCCTTATATTCGGTCAGTTTTTTTCCTACCATTGAGCTGTTAAAGTCAGAGGAATGATCAGCTACCAGGCTTTAGTCACCTAGGACAAAATAGGGTAGGTTTTTTCTCCCCCCCTTTTTTTTTTCTTTTTTAGAAAATCAACATTGCTCTCGGAGTGAGGGCTGGGGTTTGATGTGGTAAGTATTGACACCAAAAATTAGATTCATAGCTCTTACAAATTTCTGAGCATTTAATTTTAAATATTGTCAGAAAAAATGTAGAGAAATATCTAATTTCAGCAGGTTTTTGCTTACAAACTGACTTACTAAAAAACTGACTTACTTAAAATTTTACTATCTCAAGAATAAATCCAAATCAAGTTGATATCTTTTGTTGTTTTGTATTAGATAACATTAAACGGAAAATATATTCAAAACAGAAATCTAATTATGAATCACCATAAGCAAAATATATTTTTTTTAATTCTATCCGATAAGTAAAAACTGTTTAAAAAAAATTGTAAGAGAAACGATACTGAAGGAATAAGATTTGTTAGATCATTAATAAAAACAGAAAATAGATAAAAGTATATATAACACCCTAATACTGCTGAACATAAATTATAAAACAAAATGTTTTTAAATTTGCCTTGTTTCTTGAAAATCACACTAAAACTACTGCATTGTATAAATATTACATCATAATATAGCTAAATTAGTTAAGTATAATATCCCTTTGAGGTAAATGAAGATCTTATTTGATGACACAATGATTTTAGTAATATTGTGCCATGCATCATATACGATTTGTAAAGCTTCAGTAAATTATATAAAAATTATAGCCAGCTTTTACTGGAATGAAATTCCAACGCTACGATTTTGAACCTGAAATTAATCTTTTAAGCTAGTTTCCTCAAAAAATGGTAACGATTTGTAAAAAAAAAAAAAAAATTGTGTTATTTCATGTCAAATCCCAACTTTTAAATTGAGTGCAATACCACGGTTCCAAAATCTACCTGCCTTCATGACACAACAGTGTGCACCTCCAAAAAACAGTTATTAATTAACAAACGATGTTATTTTACTTATTTGAATAATCAGTAAAATAACATCGTTTGTTGAATTATTTTGTCTTGTTTGTCCCTCCGTGTGTCTGACACTCCTCTAACTCGGGCCACACTGGCTCTACGCACACATATACCTTTATGGAATCAGGATGATCCTGACATTGAAAATGTGCCCTTCATCTGATGCTTGAACATCCAGCATTGGTGTTTGTTTCTGGATGAGGAATGAACAGTTCAAAATTCTCATTTTAAAATAACAGAAAAGAAAATTAGTGATTTTACGTTTTTAATTTATCTTGAGTTTAACACGAAAACTTTGAGAATTAAAAAAAAAAAAAAAAAAAGTTTTAAATTCAGTTTAAAATCTCTCCAACACTTTGTGAATTGAGGAAATTAATTTTATTTCTTCAAAATGCCAAGGAATCAAAATTAAAGTGAGAGGTTTCGTGATGTGAGGTTGTAATTCCTACGTCGGGGTTACCATTTGTAAAGTGTTGATTAGTACGTCGGGTTGATCAATTACAGAATGTACTGCTTCTCGAGTGTTGTGGTCACCAATGTTGAATGGGCTAAATAGATAATGCGGCTGCGTGTTGAGAAGGTAATCAACATTCATACATAATACTTAAAACATCAAAGAAAAAGAACAATGAGAACCAATTTTGTTTAACGAAGAAATATGTATAAATTCAACAATAATACAAAACAAAGTAGTTGCAATATGAGAGAAAAATTGAGAAAAAAGTAGCTTCCCCTTGACTGTAAGGAAATGTCTTAAAGAAGATTTGTCTGAGTAAATATTCAGAGTTCAATGTTGAAAATAGAATATTTCTTTCAGAAAATTGTTCAGTAGTTGAAACTTACAAAGTTGATTTAACTTGGTATGTCCACTGAGAACTGGTGGTGTGTCACATAAAGTTCTGTAGTGTGTATGTATGTGCGGAGTGAGTAGGATGAAATACACGAGCGAGTAAATGAGAACTATTGTCTCTGGGTACCTCGACTGTGGTTCTGAAATTACTATTACTGGTTTTTTGGAATGCATCCAATATTTATACTATCTGGAGTGGCTTCAAAAGGAGACGCTTTAGTACATTTTTGAATATACATGAAAAATATCCTATTGGACGGAAAATGGACCAATCAGCGATTTTTTAGCAAAGCTTGTTTTGAACAAAGTGTAGGAACAAATTTACTATGGTGGAATGCGATAGATAAATTGTCCTGTTATTTTTAAGTATGTATTTATTGACCAATTAGAATTGGAGAAAATGTAGGCGTGGCACTACAAGGTTTTCAAGTACCACGGAGTTTGTGATTTCTAATTTTTGTATTAATCCATCCATACCCTGGAGAAAAGATCGTTATATACCTCATTTCTTCATGGTTCTAAAAGGTGTCGATGCCTTAAACAGAAATCTTAGCAAATTTAAAGTAATATTAGAAATATATAGATGTCCGTTTACATGATACGCCGCAGTATATAAAACCACAATACCAAAATAAATTTTACTGTGTGTCAACACAGTAGATAGGTATTTTTGGTTGGTTGATTTTGTTTAGTGGCATATCAAACCTCTATGGGTTATTTAATGCCGAAATCTAAATATTTTGAACACAATTTTATGGCTTCAACTAAAAATATATACTATAAATAGGTATTGTTGGTTGGTTGATTTTGTTTAGCTGCATATCAACCTCTATGGGTTATTTAATGCCGAAATCTAAATATTTTGAACACAATTTTATGGATTCAATTAAATATATACTATAAATAGGTATTGTGGGTTGGTTGATTTTGTTTAGCAGCATATCAACCTCTATGGGTTATTTAATGCCGAAATCTAAATATTTTGAACACAATTTTATCGCTTCAATTAAATATAAATATTGTTGTTTTGGCTGAATTTGTTTAACGGCATATCAATCTCAATGGGTTAATGCCGAAATCTAAATATTTTCTACGCAGTTTTATTTTGGCGGGGGGCGGATAATAAGTGTTTTAATGATACAATTTTTCTTAATTAACCTATATCTGCGGTATTCTAGAACGGAATTCGTGTTTTGGTCCAACTAATTTTTTTCCCATACATCAAAATCTAAGGCTCGTTGATAATATAAGCGATGAGCAGTAAACCCTATCTTAAGCCAGTTTTTTTACCCTTATAGAGCTTAGCCTCCATATGCCAGTGGATCAGAACCAATTACTGAGTGCACTACATCCTCATTGGACAAGAAATGTTAAAAACATTTCTAATTTACATTTTCATGTTAGTTATAGATTCTTGTGCAAGCTAAACACAACCCAGGCTCCAGACGCAAGTTTTATATATTGCTTCTGATTGGCCAATATATCTCAAAGTAATAACAACGCCTACGCACACGTGTTTAAACACAAAATAGCGCCCAAAATCTTGAAATGTGTTCGCGAGCCACCCACGTGACCAGGAAGTTGTTTATTTTTTTTTACCCTCCCCCCCATGAACAATAATTGTATATAAGTGGTCCAGTTAGGACATCATAGAGAATTTGAGGTATTATGGTGGACGTAGTAAGAAAGATAGGAGTGAATGTGTTGTTTTGGTGATTGGAATATTGTTGGCATGATTGGGTCAGTGTCTGCGACTAGCTAAGTTTAGAATTAAGACAGATGAAGACCGTCCTTCCCATCCCCCTTTTAGGCCTTGTGCCACATTTTGTATATATACATACAAATAAATATTGTGAGCTTCGTGACGGATAACCAACTGCCAAACAACTCCACGTCACTCATACTTTTGAAGTTACAAAGTTAAATTTATTTAACACGAAACAACTCCAATACACTCACTCACCAACCTCTGAAATCACTCCTGAACTTTTATCAACTTTAGAACTCACAATTCCAAACTTTATTCTTCTGAATTACAAGTTCAATATTACAGTAAAAGGTAAATTACTTCTTAAGAACTTTCTGTTTAAAAGACACTTAATATTAACAATTTTTATATCAACATTAACGAACGATTACAAGAAAGACATTCTGAAACCTAAAACATCATACATATTTGCCAACATAACATATACCAAATATTCTGCTTGTACATTGTTTTGAATGTTTTATTAGTTTCTAATTAAATATGTCTTGTTCGTAATATGAACTCTGGTACAAATATTTCCAAATCAAAGGGACACGACTCTGTCCTACCTTTTCTTTGCATGTTGTACACCAACCTAAATAAATCTAATTGTACGTTTTAAAACAATTCAGTTGAATTTTGTATTTTATTTTGATGTTAGTGGAAATAGTTAATTGACACGCAACTTATTCTCAACAAATATTACCACATAATTAACCCATCCACTACACCCTATTGAACTAGGTCAGAGCAGTGATCAGCTACCAGGCTCTGATCATATAGGTTTTTGACAGTGTACCTATGGTCAGGGCCGGTTCAAAGTACTGACAAGCTTTTAGTTCTTCCATTTTGCTGTATTCTGCTGAATATTTTGTAGATTAATTTTTTTGAATAACTTTGCCTAGTTATTTCTCTGTAGTCCTGCAGCTATGGCGTCTCCTTGGTGAAGTGGTAAATATTACAACGTGTAGGATAAGTACATTTTATTTTATTCCTCGTCTAAGCTAAACGAATACTCATGACCACTTTTGTAATGCCCATTTTTAGGAGAGACTTTGTAAATCTCAGATACAATAATAGTAACTCCTTCAAACAATACTCGGTCAGATGCTGCTAATTCTCATATATATATTTTCCTTTACCCATCACGTGATCGAATTATTTCAAGATGAGGTCGACTGTGCTTGCTCTCTGGCAATCCGTGTTCAAACCCAAGTGTCAGCAGCGACACTTTATTCCTATATGACAAGTTTTTATTTACCAATAGAATGTTTTTATAATCTGTAGTGGCATAAAACTGAAGGAGACGCATAGTATGGGAAAGAATGGAAAACAATTTTGCTGAAGTTTAACATTGTAGAGGACCGTGTCGGCGATGTTTGAGTATATGTAGAAGTAGACACGTGGTTAGAATTTCCTGCTAGCCGGTCCAACTATATGAGAAAGTTGGACTTTAATTAAGTCCAAAGAAGGCAAAGAAAAACAAACATAAGACCGATAAATATATGTAAACAAATATATGTATTAACAACAAGTTAAAGGTTACAAGTACATGGACAGAATGTGTGTGGTGAATATTATGTGTGTGTGTGTGTTGTGGTGAGTATTCGTACGTACGTGTATTGTTCTTAGCGTGTTCCCAGCATTTGGGAAACGCTGTATCTGTGAGCGTTCACATCTGCGAGGTGGTAAGGCTGAAAGCCTGAGGCAAAAAGAGGAAGAGGCGAAGGGCCAGCGAGTATTTATAGCCAGGGAAGAGAGACCCCTGGTGAAAGGGTAAGGAGCTTAGGAGGAGCTAACTCTGACAACATTCATAACAAAAAAAAAAAGAAAAAAGTAAACAGTATAAAACAAACATTTTTTTTCTCTTAATACTGCTATTACTGTAGACACTTTTTACTCCCTTGGCAATTTTTATTGTTACTACGATGGAAAGTGCTCGGAAGAACTACATTTTTTGTTTCTGACAGGTCTAACCTTCATGTCTATGATCTGCTCTGTCCCGGGTATGACGATAAACTATATCCGTGTCCTGGGTAAGAGGATAAACTACGTCCAGCAGCAAGGCGTCTGATCAGGAGGTTTTGAGGAGTGTGGAACCACCTGTTAATTGCTGGTGTTTCCCAGGACAACCCTGACCCGGGGTGTTAGCACCTGTTGGGGTCTCAGCTATGGGCAAATAGTTAACCCCAAACTGTGGTCAAAACACCATGAAAGTGTAAAAATAGGTTTTAATATTATGTTGGTGCAAAAATAATGACGTAATAATGTCGTTTTTTGACTTGTTAAAAAATAAGTCAAAAAACGACATTATTACGTCATTATTTTTTTCCACCAAACTAATACTAGAAATACTTTGTAAAAAAATTATTACCAGCAATGCATTTTTGAAAAAAAAAAAATTACCAGTGATACATATTTGAAGAAAAAAAGTTACCAGAAATAGATTTTTGAAAAAAAAAAATATTACCAGCAATAAAAATTTTGTCGGCATTAAATAACCCATTGAAGTTGATATGCTGTAAAACAAACCAAACCAATCTATGACCCGCCATGCCACTTACATAGTGGTAAACCACCTATATTCCCTGTGTATTCCATTGGCAAGAAGTAAGCTCCACTCAAACAGCTTCTTCCCACGAACCACTGCTCCATGGAACACACTCTCAAGGGGATGTTTCCCCAGTCACTACAATCTTAACCTGTTCAAGTCTAGAGTCAACTGCTATCTTCCCCTCCTATCCATATAAACTACTCCTTAATGTAACACTCTACCTCGAGTGGCTCCCAAGCTTTTTATACGGTGAACCTTACTGTAAAAAAAAAAAAAAAAAAAAATGAAACTGGATTTATGCTATCTGTTTTCTCTTGAGAATTTACAACAAAATTCTTGCAAATAACTAGTGCTTATCATTTTTGCTGTCAGTTCTCAGAAAATAAAAGGAACTAATCCACAAATAAAAGGAACTAATTCACAAATAATTTTGGTGAATTTATGTGGCAAGAACAAATGAGATAAATGTGTGGAGAAAAAATCAATAAATATAATAATAATAATATAATTAATATAAAAAAAGCAAAAAGCAATGTATTTTTCCATGATACCAAGAGTAAAAGAACTAGAAATATGTTTTCATCAAATGTTGTTAGATGGCATTGTTGATGTCTATAAAAATGCAAAAATTTCCTCACTCACTAGCTTTCTCCACCATGCTCCAAGGTATAGCACGACATGGTAATTACGTTCATGCCAGGGGAAAATTACTTTCTCTGGTCCACTGATGACTGAACTCTTTTTCCACTTTCCAATGTATAGCGCTTACATTCTTCTAAATCCTGCTGACTATGAGGTAAGTCAAGCTTTCTCTTTTGTTCTAACAGTGCAAGGCTGAACTGAGCAGGGCCGTTGTAACAATGCTTATACTTACTACTCTAATTTCTGAACTAAGTAAAAGGAAATGGACATCCCATAACCATGTTTAAATCTTCCAATGATAAAGTACAAAAATATTCTTTGGTTGTTTCAACTCTGCACAAGGCTGACTTGCACTTGAACATTGATACAATGCTTATATTTATCTTAACTCCTGGACCAAAAAGAAAACAGACATAAGCAAGAGACATTAAGAACATTGTTTCTTTACAGTCAACATAACAGAATAAATTGCCCATAGTAGAAAGTTTTTGTATGCTTCTTCTTTGTTTATTGTGGGTGAGCACATACCATGCCTAAAATGCATATGAACTCATTAACCTTTTAAATTCCATAGATGCTTTGAAAAAGTATTTGTCTATATTTCTGAGTTGAGGTATTATGTACACTGTTTACATTATTCGGACTATTGTCCTCATCTTTGTCGCCATATTTATTACAACATTTCGGCCTTTCAGTATATATCTATATTTCTGAGATGAGGTATTACGTACAATATTTACATTATTTCGACTATTGTCTTCATCTTTGTTGCCATATTTATTACAACATTTCAGCTGTTGTACACTCTGGCCTTCTTCAGGTGGTTGGAATGTCAAACTGAACCCTTTATTTCACTCACTGAGGTAGACTGTTCTAGTTCCACATGCCATGTCTAATGGATGTCAGTTATCAGTTATCTCATGTTAATTTCCCTCTCCAAGTTCTCCACCACCTTAACCAGGTATTGAACTCACACACTTTGGGTCCTGTCACTGGATCTAACTAACACCATTATCCATTATATCCCAGTAAAGGCATCACATGCCAAATGTCTTATAGATTGAGTTGGATCTTTTCTAATTGATCTCTTTAGCTCTAAGTTTAAATGATGATCCCACTTCCTGTTGTGACCTCCTGATACAGTTTTCCTCTTTACTGTTACCTCTTTTTTAAACTTATTCACCATTCTCTTGATGGTTCTTGAAAGGACTTTGAAGATGGAAGCCAGAGTATTAATGTTCGTACCATTACTGAAGGCCTGAATGATCTTCCTGTCACCATTGTTAGGTTGGGAAGACAGTGGGGTTGACACAAAATGATCTTAACCTGTTTTCTTTCTAGATGAATAACTCAAAAGGTCCTTCAGTGATTCTTATGACAAATGGTATCAAGATGGCTAAATGTCTAATCTGAAAACCTTCAAAAAAAAATTCAATTAATTTAGTGTTTTTTTCTTTTTTTTTAAATAAGTTTTAAGAAAAAGGAACAGTAGAAAGGAAAACTGGATCAGGAGGACAAAACCGCAAGTGGGATCATCATTTCAATTTAGAGCTAAATACATTCTTATTGTTCAAAGTACAGTCCAATAGTATTATAAAAGACTCAGATAACTCCAGTAAGATATCTTTAATCATTTCTAAGATACAATAGTTCAAAGCTTAATCTAACAACTGAAGAATTTTACTGTTACATATGTGTTTTATATATATATATATATATATATATATAAAAGTGAACATAGAAGTCAACACTTAGAGGTGACAGTCTGTTTCATGCTATATGCAATCGTCAGGCCACATATGCTGTTATTTTTCTTGGCTATATATATATATATATATATATATATATATATATATACGGGTTAGTGGTGCATTGTGGGTATTCTATTATGGCGCTTATTTTACCGGAAGTCGTTTGTTTATTTGGGTCAAATTATATTGCTTGTTTTTATTTTTTTGTTTCTTATTTTATTTATTTATTTATTAACGTAGTAAAACAGTACAATGCTTTCTAAGTATATCTGGGAAATTAAAAACAAAACGCACATCACACCAAAAATATCTTGGAAGATAAGGAAAAAATCATCAGCCTACAACAACCAATCAAAAACTTACAAACTTTGCTTGGAGGAAAAAATAGCTATCATTACTTTCCCCGACCAAAATAAATTATTAAACAAAAGATCCGAGCTCATCTCAAAATGCAAACATGAAAATAAATTTTTATTACGTAACCTAAAAAATGAAAAACGGGAAAAATAAAATAAAAACAAATAAATATACTAATAAACAAAATAACAATAAAAAAAAAATAGAAATAAAACATAAATAAATACTATGTTACTTAAAAATCGAAAACCGAAAAGAGAAAATATACAAGTAAAATAAATTGACCTAAATTCATCCAAGTAAATAAATAAACAAACCAATCCCAAATAAAGATAATCAATTAAAAACTGTTCCCGCCAAAATAATACTTAGAATGAACTGCAACAATCAACCCCAAAATTGAACAAATAGCTTTAATTAAATTCTCAAACCAAAACAAAACTGTTAAATAAGTGATATAAACAAATTTTTACTACGTTAATAAATAAATAAATAAATAAATAAAATAAGAAACAAAAAAATAAAAAATAAAAACAAGCAATATAATTTGACCCAAATAAATAAACAAACGACTTCCAGTAAAATAAGCGCCATAATAGAATACCCACAATGCACCACTAACCCGTATATATATATATAAATAGCTGAGAAAAATAACAGCATATGTGGCCTGATGATTGCATATAGCATGAAACAGACTGTTGCCTCAAAGTGATGACTTCTATGTTCACTTTTACATTTACACACGCTCTATCTCTGATATTGAGCACTTTATTCCATAAATATAGCACACCTTAAGACACACATATATATATATATATATATATATATATATATATATGTGAAGAGCAAAGACTATTGAATCCATTACAAATCAGCTGCCAGGAAAGTTTGGTTCACTGTATTGTGACAGACAATTTTTCTCTCCAAAATCTATCCTCCATATCTATAAGTCTGTTATTCATGCATGCTTAGAATATTGCTGCCACATATGGTCTGGTGCTCCTGCTATTTATCTAGATAGAATCTAACGAAGAATCAGCAATATTATTGGTCCTGATCTGGCATCTTGGCTTCAGTCACTTTCCCACCACCATAAAGTTGCCTCCCTTTGTCTTTTCTGTAAATACTTTCATGGTAATTCTTCAGATGAGTTCTTAGCTATGGTGTCTAGACTCTTTGAATTTAAGCACAGTACTAGACTGGTGATGAAGTCTCGCCAGTTTACAGTTGAGTTGGCTAGATATAACTGTAAATTCTGTGCTAACATTTTCTTTCCTCGCACTTCTCCTGCCAACTTTACTCAACAAAAATTTAAATTCAATATCAGTTGCTATCTGGTGTCCTCTTGATTACTCTTCCTTTGTTCTCACTTCTTAGCAATATTTCTGTTTCTAACTCTTCCACACCCAATAAACCCCTGTGTCTTGGTGGCTTTACTACCTTGCTTGGAATGAACTCAATTAACATATATACAAGTATATGATTGGTGTATATGGAATGAATTCCAATAACCAACAATTACTATTCTTAAAATTAAAAGAGTGTTCAATACAAAGTAGAGCAGATATAATTATTTATTTTTAAAGAAAAAAAAAATTTATAACATAAATATGTTATAAAATCACTACAAAAATAGCCATTTTGTTTCAACAATCACTTGATAAGACACCGAGGGTGTTGAAACAAAATGGCTATTTTTGTAGTGATTTTATAACATATTTATGTTATAAATTTTTTTTTTCTTTAAAAATAAATAATTATATATATATATATATATTATGAAATGGACAAATTTTGACAATCATTTTAAGACATTTTTATGTTTATACATTCTTTTTATAGATACAAATATTTAAGTAAATGCTCTGTTTATAATAAACAGTATTAAACAATATTTACCGGCCTGAATCTCCGAGAAACCTTCATAGGAAATATTCGTCCTCCGACCATTTACTTAAATATTTGTATCTATAAAAAGAATGTATAAACATAAAAATGTCTTAAAATAATTGTTGGACTTTGTCCATTTCATAATGTGTGACATCATTTGTTTACATTTGGATATGCTTTGAGCAGATATGAATGTACGTGAGAGATTCATGGAAGATTGAAGTTTAAATACAGTAAAATCGACCTTGCTAATCAAATGATCCTCTGTGGCTCAATCGGTTAAAGGTACATCAGGCTATATGACGGTTCTGTATAGGATACAGGTTCAATTCCTGTCGGAGGATGAATATTTTCTATGAAGATTTCTCAGACATTCAGGCTGGTAAATGTTAATACTGTTTATTATAAAACAAAGCATTTATTTAAATATTTGTATGTATAAAAAGAATGTATAAACATAAAAATGTCTTAAAATATCTCTCTCTCTCTCTCTATATATATATATATATATATATATATATATATATATACACACACACACACTACAGTTCTAAAGTTTGAAGCCACACCCAGAATTAGCATGGGATAAACTTGACAGAAAAATGAAAAAAAAAAAAATACAAAAAAAAGCTCTTAGTGTCATTGTAAAAGAATGAAACCAATTATTAAACTTATACTTTGAGAAACTTTTACAGTGAATGCGAAAAATTTGTGCTGTAGTAGCTAAGGCTAAAGGAGGATATGGGGGCAAAATTTAATCATAAAATATTTTTTTTATTCTTTTTGTCATAATAAGATTTCTAATATAAAAAATCATATCTCACGTTTTTTTTTAACCATATATAATAATTTTCTCTTATTTAAAGTACAAAACAACTACTTTTTGGGCTGATTTAAAAAAAATTACCAGGGTGGTCTCAAACTTTTGAACTGTAGAATATATATATATATATATATATATATATATATATATATATATATAATGTAGTGCAGTTCAGTTCCCATTACATGAATCATTTATACAAAAGACAGATATAGAAGTTAATGATATAAATGGCGAGAATACATCTTCGCAAACAATTTTAATAAAGTACATTAACCCCGAACCTGTAGATGAATGTTATGATCCCTGTTTATAAATTCCAGTTGCATAAGGTCTTTTTTTATTTTTTACAAGCATTCATCTGTGCATAGACATCATCAGGTATAGAAATAGATTTTTTTTTTTTACTTCCTGTATTTATTGAACAATTTAGTTCATGCCACATTGACTGAAAAACCTACCAGTACAAAAGAATTCTTCTATTACCATATTAATACAAAAATGCACAATCTTAAAATTTAAAAATTCAACCTCAGCGTTGCGACCGCACGCTCCCAAAAAATTTCTTATAATTAACAATAACACATTTCTAAAAACATATTTCAGATTACATCTATTCTTTCTTTGTCCTGTTATTACCGAGAAGTAAAAAACAAATCTATTTCTATACCTGATGATGTCTGTATGAACAGACAAAAGCTTGTAAAAAAAAAAAAAAATAAATAAAATAAAAAAAGACCTTATGCAACTGGAATTTATAAACAGGGATCATATCATTCATATACAGGTTTGGGGTTAATGTACTTTATTAAATTTGTTTGCGAAGATGTATTCTCACCATTTATATCATTAACTCCCATATCTGTTTTTTGTATGAATGATTCATGTAATATATATATATATATATATTTGGTTGGATAGATGTGAGTTTGTGACCCTGGGTTTCACGCTTTAGTGATCGTCAGTTTGTCTGACGATTGCTAAAGTGTGAAACCCAGGGTCACAAACTCACATCTATCCAACCAAATATGTTAGCTCTATCTCTGATATTGAGTGCTTTCTAATAAGTACCATGCATATAATATATAAATAATTATACATATATATATTTATATACACACACTTTTCACACACACACACATATATATATGATATCCTGTTCACAAGTAATTAATACAAATAATTTGACAGTTCTGAAAAATGATCTTTTCATTTAAGAAAAAATAAAAAAAAGACATATTTTGAAACAAAATTCACATTTATTCTGTGACATATTACACACATGCAGGCATTATTATTATTATTACAATATTTATTTTTGGTTAATATCAAATAATATCTGATTTACAGAATGCAGCTATTTCTTTCTTTCTTTCTTTGAATTCAAATTAATGCTTTACTTGCTGATAATTTATTCATTTATTATTCCAATGTTGGTTTCTTATTTTCTTCATTTCACAGAAATCTGGAGATTTTAAAAAACAGAACAAACCAAAAATGATAACAGACAGACAACAACAACAACAACATTTCTTTCTTTCTTTCCTTCTTGAGGATTTGGTCATTTGACTCCCAAATTTTTTCTTCACTTAAAAAAAAAAAAAAAAAATTGTTCTTGAGATTGTTTCACTTTTTGCAAGAAAAAATATAAACACATTAATAAGTTTTTTTTTATGTTTCTTTATAGTATTTTTTTCTTTTTTTTCTTTTATCATGCCTCATTTTGAAAATACATTTTCTTTTTTTTTTTGCATTTAGACTTTCAATGGCTTTTTCAATACTCCTTGGAGTGTTGGTTATACTCTTAGGAGTATAAGAAAGTGTTTTCTTCAAGCAGAAAAATCAGAACACAAAAGTAAGGAAATTTACCATTAAACATTTTAAGATGATATTTAGTGTTTTATTTAATGGATGAGTTTTTAAATTATCATCATTAATATTTTTTACTTTTTAAAACTCAAGTGATAGTTATTTTTGACAAACTTTAAACACATACTTACAATGTGAGGTTAGGCAAAAAGACTTTTTTTTTTTTTTTTTTTTTTTGGAGAGGCGATTGTCTCTTGCTTAGATGTAGGTATGATTAGCCAGGTCAAAGTTTTTATTTTTTGTTTTCATTTGTAAAAGCAATTCCTTTGCTGTTAACCATTAAAAAAAAATTACTGTGGTTCAAAACTTTATTTTGGCAGTTGAACATAATTAAGTCAGACTGATTGAGGATACAATGTTTTCTTAATCGAATTTAATTTTTTCAACATGTATACATATATATAAATAGGGTGATTGTAAAATTTAATATACTGCAGTATGCATAGGCACACACTTATACATCCTATTTTATTATACCAAAATATAGCTATTTTCTATATAAGCTTTTAAAAACATAACCTATTCAATTTTATTTTAAACATAACCTTAAAGTATGAAGTTGTGTATTTTAAATTATATGTAATGTTTTTAAATGTTGTTTAGATTAAACTTTTCATGGATATATAGGATATCCTGTTCACAAGCAGTTAATACCAATAATCCAACAGTTGTGAAAAATAGTCTTTTCATTTAAGAAAGAGTAAACTTAATATAATGTATTTTGAAATACATAAGTTATCTCTTAAGAAAAACCATCTGGCATTACCAAAAATTGCTTTTCTGTGTAAGCATCCATTTTCAACTTACAAGTAAACAAACTATTGTCTATTTTAGCATTTCTTAACCTGGGCATGGCATGTACCTGAGCACACTAATGCACCATGAAAGGTAACCAGGTGTACCCCAAGCTAATGGAAGAGTAATTTAAGAATTATTTTTATATTATAAAAATCTTTATTTTTAAAAAGCTAGAGAAACAAAACATGGCTTCCATGTCTAAGTCAAGCCTTTGTCATTTGATATTTTCAACTGGATGTTAAATTCCTTAATCTTTAAGGAGTGGATAATCCTTTCCCTTTTGACTTCTTCAAGGGATTTAAATCAGTTGTTATCTGCTTCTCTAAACAAAGTAGATTCTTTATAAATCCTTTTAAATAAAAACTTTGTCGTTAATCTTTGCTAAACTAAAATTTCCTATTTTCAAATTTCATGACTAATTTGTCCTTATTAAAACTTAAAATGCATCCCAGAGTTTTAGTTATTCTACAAATGTGCCCTTGAAGTAAAAAAAAAAAAAAAAAAGAAAATTAGAAATTTTTTTTACTGGGTTTTTAAAAACTGGTTTTGATTTTGTAATTTGCATCGGCCGAATTATCATGAAACATTCAGTTTTAATCGATGAAATAAATTAATATTCAGGTAATCAATATTCAGTTGGTGTGATGTATTGAGTAAATACAAACCTAATTATCTCCTCCCTTAGCCTATTGTGTTATTAACCAATTAGTGATAAGCAAATATGAATCTTTGTTGATGAATTCCAATTGTTTTTTGGTATTTTTTTTATCAAATAACTGCTTCACGCTTAAGAATTCTTTTTTACTGGACAGTTTTCTTTTTTTTTCAGATGTTGTTTTGCTGTGTGGATAAATCAGAAAATGTCACAGTAACTATGAGTTTATCTTTCATATTTATGCATTTCAATCAGCTTTCCAGAACTTTTAGTATGTGATAATTGTTCCAAGGAGTGGCATCAAAGATGGTCAGTGAATTTTCACTAACAATGTCTTTTCTCATGCATAGCTTTTTTTGTGGATCAACTTTTTAAATGTCTTTTCTAAACTGTTTTTTTTTTTTTCTGTGTACCAACTACCCAAAGACTAACTCAGCTAAAGACTATTTTTTAACTCTTTTGCATTCATGTAGATATGTTTGTAAATACAACTGATTTATTTAACAGGCATAACCATGTTTTCTTTTTATTTTTTTGAATTCGGATGTTCAGATTTTTAATATAAAAAAAATGGATGACTGAATTTCCAACAATGTATACTCAAAGACATGTATCGACTAAAATAATTGCTTACATTTCTTATTACAAGAAACAGAGATACTTTCACACCACTGTAGAGGTGGTCTTAATCTATGATGCCACTGTTTGGATGTTAACTAAAACCATAAAGTCTAAGCTTGATGGAACCTAAACTTGGATGCTGAGAGCAATACTTAACATCTGTTGGAGACAACATTCAATGAAATCACAGCTCTATGGACCCATCTTTGATATTTCTACAATCTTATGTGAATGCAGAATGTGCTTTGCAGGACAATGATGGTTAGCAAAACAAGAAATTGCGAGTGATCTACTGTTCTGTACACCTAGCCATGGAGCAAGACGGATTGGTTGACAAGCAACCATCTACATTGACCAGGTATGTTATAACACAGAATGCCACCCTAATGACCTTGATGGTTGGTATGATAAACTCCTGAATATCCAAGCTAGATCGACTGAGATATATATATATATATATATATGAGAGAGATATGTAATACTAAAAGATCCTAACACCACAGCATTATTAATGATGTAACTATATTTAAATTGTAAGGGAACAAGATAGTTCTTGCTGTCATGTAGCATTGATTTAAAAAAAAAAAAAAACTGTGCTCACCGTCAAGCAGAGATCTACAATAATAAGGAAAAAACAAATTACAAAGAAATGTATGTGCGACTACCAGTTTCATGCATAGGCAATTCTTTATTCCAGTGTTAGTATTAATAAGGTTAACTCTGAAATTTTTCTCCTGTGAACTGAATATTAAGTAATTTCCTGTACAATTGTGTTGGCTTTGATGATAAATTGTGCATAACAATGATTGTTGCCCATTGTTCCTCAGACAGAAAAACAAACCAAAAAAAAACTCTTTTTGTGGCAGTTATTAGCACTTGTTTTTGACACCATGAAAAAAATAGAAAAGGCTACTTTTAGAATTTACAGAGCAAGAACGGAAATAAAATATAATTAACTAACTTTTACAGGAAACAAAAAAAAAATATGGGAGGAAGATTAAACTGAAAGTGAATTTTCTCCGGAAACTGGAGATATAAAATTGAATAATTTTACAGTTTAGGAAACTTGACCCTGTAGATGTTTGTCATTATTTTCTTCTTTTTATAAGGAAACAAGATAAGTTTATAAATTATAATATTCAATTATAATGTCACAGTTGGCAAAAAAGAACACTGTACAATCAAGTAAGATAACTTGGGTCATTTTAGTAAAATAGTTGTTCTATTGATTGCATATGACAATGACTTATATTTTTGCATACATGTTTAGACAACAAGAGTTTAAAAAAAAAAAAAAAAGATTCATATACCAAACGTTTTAAAATGATAAAAAAATTATTTATTTTCTCCCACATGAAGTTGTTGCGTCTTTTTTTCTCTTTGGCTAAAACAAGACGCCTGTAAATCAAAGGGAGATAATTATCAAGGGAGATAATTTCCGTCAAATCTACAATGGCAATTTAAAGGACAAACGCTTGTCAGCAAGCTTATCCCATAAGCCTTTATTAGTGAGCTCGATCCTCAATGGAGCGAATTCCTATTGTGACCTTGTGCCAGATGAAACTAGATTTAATAGATATCTACAATGACATATACAATTAATGTATATCTATTTTAAGCTTTAATAGTACTTTATTTAAATAGTACTAAAAACAACTAACAATCCAAGTCACCTATCTTAGGAGTGATGTACTTAATTTAATGTGTGTTATATAATACAGGAATCAGAAAAAATGTGTTTAAAAATCACTTTGTAAAATGAAAAGTAAAACAATCCTTTTTACAAAGCAAATATGAAAATTGTAGTTGGGTATGATTAAATAAATTTACTAAAAATATTGCTAAGTACTAAGGAGAAAGAGGAATTTTAGCAGTAAAAATTTATATCTGCTGTGATAGAATTGCATAATTATAGTTTTTACACTGAAAGGGGGTGGAAAAAGAAAAATGTTTGAAGTATTTTATTAATTCTCAATATTTGTTTTATGAAAAAATTTAACTTACAGTACTTTTCTGAAAAAAAAAAAAAAAAAGGTCCCATTTAGAATTGTGTGATGCACATTTTGATGTCATCAATAACAATATTTGTCAACACAGACAAAATCATTCTACTTATGCTCATCAAGAAGAGCAAGCAGGGTCTCAAATAACTTTGTCAGTGATGAAAGCAACTTTTACTAATATCATTATGCACATCACATTCCACAAGGGACCAGTCTTTCAGACAAGTATCTAACATTTGCTGGTCATCTAATTTCCATTGTCTTTTACATTTGGATGACAGATGACCAGTGAAACCGCTCCTTCTGCGGTCAGCCCTGTCCATTAATGTGTTTTCCATTGCCGTTGTTGCTGCTGCTGTTGTTGTTATTATTGTTATTGTTGTTATTGTTCTGTGTCTCCAGTTGTGCTTGCATTTTCGCTAGCATAGCCTGCATCCGTTGTATCTGTGGAAGACAAAATAAAATAAATAAGTAAAAGGACTGATAAAAAAATCATCATCACTTTCAACATCTAAAACAAATTTTGTATTCTAATCATTGAATTACCTCCCTTAGGTGTTTTTTCTTTGCCTAGCCTCATAAAGCAGCCAGGGGAAACAAAGTGGCACAAGCCAAGGATTATTCTCCTCCTATATTAGGGTTGCTAACAGTTCCACATTTTGATGTTGAACGATGTCTTATATTAACTAATTACACGTTTTTGTTGAGGATTCATTTTAAAAATTACAATTAAATTTTGCTTTTTTCTAATGAACTTAATAAACATAAATGGATAGAATACGTCTACCCTCCACCCCTGCCTGTTTGCCCCCCCCCTTCTCTCTCTTGCCTGTCTACCTCAATCTCTCTAGCCTGTCTTCACCCTCTCTCTCCTGTCTGCCTGTCCTCCCTATCTCTCACCTGCCTACAGACTCTCTCTCTCATGTTTGACCACACCTCTCTCTCTCCTTCACTTCTCTCTCACTCTTTTACACTGAAATTCAAGGACCAAATATGAAACAGATTCAGTATAGGCTTTGTGTGTCTGTGAAACCCCGGTTGGGAACTTTGTACTCCCACCTCGTTCCGCATTTTAATTTTAAGAAGTTGGCATCACTATTCTATATGGTGATTTCCTAAGTGCAGCCGAAAATATGCGGCAACCAGTGAGCAACACACTCACTGTTCAGTCATAATTGTTTTAGCGAGACAAGCTTGTAAACCATTACACCACATGGCCAAACCATGACATACTTGAGAGCCATATTTGGCTCTTTGACCTTTAATTTGCAACTCATGGAAATATGTTGATTGAGCTCTTTTTTTCAGTTAAAAAGAAAAATTCCAAGCTTTATAATTATTTACAGGGTATGAATTGAGATCCCATTGGATTTAAAACATAAGTAATGGTTAGTAAACAATATTTAAGAACTTAAATCCTAATTTTAATGCTAGATCTGAGACATCATTCTTTAGTGGTGAGGGAAGGAATGTTGGGAGACAGAGGGATTAAAGAAATTTTGTGTCGGCAAGGGTTCCAGAGAAATGTCAGAAGACTGATGTCATGGGTAAGTGGATTAAGAGGACTGCACTCACATCATGTACATTAATGCAATGTAACACAAGATATTGAGCTGTGCAGACCCCACAGTACATTTCAGATACATGTTTTGTTTAAAAGTGTCAAGATTTTGAAAACATTTGATATATTATTTTAATTTAAAGAAAAACAGATCACTTTAAGGTTCCATTAGTTATAGTTTATTTCAGAGATTTTATTTTTCTCTGGATCTTCAGATTTTCCTTTTTTTTTTTCACCCTTAAAAGTGAAGTCTGAATATCCAGAGAAAAATAAAATGTCTGGTGAAATAAATTATAACTAATGGAACCTTAAAGTGGTCTGTTTTTCTTTAAATTAAATTATTCACTCTGACTTAACATTGAGCTCTCTGGATTTCATCCTCCTTGGGATTATCCATACAGATTACCAAGACTTTCGTTAATTAACGATATGTGTGGGTGTGTGTCCTTTGTGATTATTGAAACCAATACAAATTAACAGTTAAAAAAAAAACTGTATATATGAGTAAATATTAGGTTGGTGCAAAAATATTGTCGTTTTCTCACATAGTAACATATGTGAGGAAACGACATTATTTTTGCACCAACCTAATATTATTGCATAAATGTATTTCTTAATATTTATATAAGAATTTTGTAACAAAAAAAATGTGTAAATTTTGTTCATGACTTGTGCCTCTTATATTTAGCAAGTCTAGCCACCTCTATCATAGTAATTCAAAAATAATTGTTCCTTTTTTTTTTTTTTTTTTTTTCTTCTTTTTATCAGATACTATTTTTCAAATCCAAGGGAAGAAATTCAGATTTTTTTTTTTTTTTTTTTAGAAATTATTATCCATCTGCTTGTCCCTACCTTCCTTAGTTTGCACGACCATTACGCCCTACCAATACGTCATAAATAATGGACTATTCCGTTTTGATTACATGGAGAAAAAAAAAAAAAAAAAAAGAAAAAAAAGGAATCAAAGACACTTCTTGGTTTCAGTGAGAAAATGAAAGAAAGAAGCAAAGATAGAAGTGTTTAACGTCCCCTGCCAATTCCTCATAAATAATGGACTAATCCGTTTTTGATCACTTGCGAAGATAGAAGACATATCAAACACGCTACTTGGTTTCTGTGAGAAAATGAAAGAAAGAGGGGAAGATAGAAGTGTTTAACCTCTGTTTCAGTGAAATAGAAAAATATTCAAACCTTAAGATAACGACCAGTCTTCATATTATTTATGATTCTTATTGCAATATCTTCTTAAAGTTGTTAAGCTCAGACATTTAACGATGTGATGAGGGAATTTCTACAGATATTTTTTGTTGCAGAAAATGCCATGAGCTTATTTAATCATTGGCGGAAGTATTAAGATTTATCAGAAATGTAAAATAGGAAAATCGTGAAATTTTAACAGGCTAAAACTAGTAGCTTATAATCTCTAAAAAAAAAAAAAAAAAAAAAAATATCTGAGTTATCTCCCTTGGATTTGAAAAATGTCATCTGATAAAAATAAGTCCACGGATAAATAAGAATTATAAATTACAAGTCTTTGTTATTTGTGCTTTCAACAGTTTAGTCACAATCTAGTGAAAACTGCTTTACAGACTTTAGTTTAAAGCAGTTAACAAGTGGTTTCTTCTGCTCATTCCTGCAAATCATAAAAATCAACATAGAATTATTATGAATTGAAAAAAAAGAATGAGCAAAAAAATTTATGAATGTTTCAGTTTTTAAACTATATATAAAATTCTGTGACTTCCATCCATCACATTTCTAAAATGCCCATACATTGACTGATTGAAACTAAATTTTTTTTTGAGAAGTGCAAACAGTTTGTCCTGATCTATATCACACATACATACAAACATACACAAATACAAATCACATACAACGACAAGCATTCATTGGTTAATTAATCACCACTACGTTATAAACAATTTACAAATCACAGCAATTTTGTAATTGCTCTATTTTCATGTAGTCAATTTTGTGCACTTTTGGGAGAAACAGATCCCAGAAGCTTTCTTAAGTCTCCCCAAAACTTGCTCGCTGATTGGTCAATGCCAACCATTCAGATCGTCTGCAGGTGAAGAATAACTCTTCCCGCGCAGCAATCTGGAGCCTACAGTCACTTATTTAAGCAAGATTTTTTCTAACCCTCATTAGTGAGAATTCAGCTGCCAAACGAATCCATTACAGTTGAAATCATGCGCCGACCTTTTCACTCACACACATGCCACTCACATGTTGAACATTCCTTATATGCTCACATAACCTTTTCTTACACAGCAAAATCTTCTGAGAACAGTCATTATAAACATTCTTCCAGTGAACTTTGAAATACAAAAATTACAGATAAAGAGAGACAACTCTTGTTTTATTCAACCTTTTCTTACTTAAATGCATGCTTTCTTTCACATGAGTGTTTGATATTTGTACATCTTGTTAAATACATATTTTATGTGTAACAATGTCTTTTGCTTATCCTTTTCCATGTCAGTCTTGTTTCCTAATCTAAAGTTAAATTAATGTGGTGAAGTCCACCACAAGGTAAGGGGTCACAAAGTACAGGTGGTTTTACTAGGGTGCCTAGCTTAGTACAATAAATTTTCATTCTTTTGGAAAAATTAAGTTTTATCATTTAACATACAAAATACTCCCACTATTTTAAAAACAATGTTTAATGATTAAAATAACTATTTATTTAATAAAAATGCATTATTGTTTTTTGTATATCTTTTCTTTAAATTTCTATATATATATATATATATATATATATACAAGAATCCAATTTCTACTTCACCCTGTGAGAACTATAAACAAATCACAAGGCCAAATGCTTCAAAAAGTTAGAATTTGGCTCCAGGAAGAAATATTTATGCATAGTCAGTTGTATGTTGCATGTTCAAGAGTAAGAAATTTTAAGAATTTATTCTTTGCTGTTAAAAAGGAAAAAGAAATTTTCTTAAAAAATATTGTTTACCATGACGTCCTATAAAATTAAATTAAAGAAATTATTAAACCACAACGTAAAGGTTTTGTCAAAGTATAATTCCAAACAAATCAACTTATTCAAATTTCATTGATTGGTTTGTGAAATTGAACAAAACAGAGTTTGTAAATCTGGACAAAAAATGTTAGCAGTAACTTCAAAAATACTAAATATTGTGAGGATTTCAACACATGTTGCAAAAATTCTAGTTTTTGAAAAATGTGTGATCAGAATGTGAGTTTAGGTAAAGAAATTTGTATACAACTCAAGAAGCCCTGGCAGTACTTTGTGACGCTTGCTATCTTATCAACATCTTTTTTTCTACCGACATTTATATACATTACAAATGAAACTAAGAACAACCGACTATTAAAGGATGAAAAACTTTTGCGGATTTTGATGTCATTTGTGGGGGGGGGGTCTTTAAATTTTTTGCTTATGCAGTTTTGAAAAAACACTAAAAGTGCCCGTTTTTTTTTTATCCGTAATGTTGAATGTGTTAAAATTTTTCAACTTCTTAACAAGAAAAATCTCAAGTTGATGTTAAAAATTGCTGTGTAACATTGTTGATTAATTCAAGACAGAATGCTCTATCATAACATGTCTCTCATTGGTATTTAAATATATTTACTTATTTTCATATTTTCAAGTTAAATTATTCATGTATATTACATATGATCCGTTAATGTACATAATTAGCTTACAATAAAATTTGTATTTTAGATGAATACTACCTTATGAAAATCAAGTGAGGACACTGTATCAGATTTTTCATTAGATTCTTGCACTGGCCCTATATTTTATAATTTTCATACATTATTTATATATATATATATATATATATATATATATATCTATATATATATCTATATATATCACAAAAGAAAAATGACCTTAACTGATGTATTTCTTCCTCTGCTGGACTTTAGCAATGCAAATTAAGGATTTTATTTTCAAAAAATTTTTATAAACAGAAATAAAAAATGTTTGTTTTTCAGAATTTTTCCATTTAAGAGATGTTCATAAATATACTTCAAGGAAAATTATGGAAGATGCTAAGGGACATAATTTAGCATAACAAAAGTGAGTAAATGATGAATTTTTTATAATGTAATTATTAAATTTTTTTTTTTGAGAAATTAATTTATGCATTATATATTTTCAATAATAGAAGTTTTTGAATTTCACAGTTTCTTTTAATTTATAAAAATTTCATAAGATTTAACAATAATCAGATAAAGTATTCATTTTGTCTTCATTCACAGTCTTTTTACAGATATATATTTTTAGTTATACATACATACACAGTGTGCCATGTGTAAATTGTTGCCATTTTATATTTTTCATGCACATTGTTTGTTTTTGATTTTATCGATTGCCCACTATAGTAGGGCACCATCTGTGAGAAAAAGAGCACCATGATGCAATTCACTCTGTCAAAAAATTTGGAAACCACATGCTGTACTGCTTGGCATTTGTACCAGTAGCTCCAATACGAACAATTCAGAGTGTTTGCGTGTTGATCTGAGGATTTGGAAAGAATTGGATCCACTTAATAGTATTTACAAAGGTACGGCAGCTCGGAAAACTCATTCTGATACAAAAAGAACTCCCAAATATGTTGGTGAGGGCCTCAGACTCAGCATAGAGGAGGTAGTGCTGCCCTGCGTCAAGAGGGTGACTGCTGGAAGAGTCTATGTCTGGCAACAGGACTCTGCACCATGCTAAACAAGCAGGAGAACCCAGTCATGGCTGTCAGACAATTTCTGTGACCACATCACCCCTTACATCTTGCCACCTAACTCCCCAGACTGCAACCCCTTTGATTATTATGTGTGGGACACAGCTGAGCGAGAGACCAGCAAAATTCCTTGTAACACCAAAGGCAAAGATTATGGCAGTATTCACCAGCTTAAATAAGGAGGCCATAGTTGATTAAATTTATTCTTTACTATTTCAAGATAGATATATTTACCAAAATAACACAAAATCTATTAAAATGAGATGTCAGTGTTATTTTCATTTTTGCATAATTTAGAACACAAATTATCCATCATCCCCTATATATATATATATATATATATATATATATATATATATATGGTAAAAATATAGTTTTAACATATGCTATATTTATAAGTAAAAGTGCTTAATATCAGGGATAGAGTATATATAAACATAAGAATGGACATTAAGGTGAATACCAATTGGCGACAATTTGTTTCATGCTTGAGTGCAATCTTCATGGCTTGAAGAATCTGTTCAGGCATAAAACAAACTGTCACCACTCTGTGAACACCTCAGCATCCGCAGCATAAAATTTGTCACAAATATATCTAAAGCAATAAAAGAATTAATACAAAACAAAATATTAAGCTAAAACTTGAAGGAAAAATTTGTTCTATCACCTGTAATGTTTGCCACAAGGAATACATAGGAGAAACCTCAAGAAATTTAAATGAAAGATTGCATAGACACAAAAGAGAGCTTTTATAAAGCAACACACTAAATGCATTGGTTGCTCAACATAATGAGACTGAACAATTTTGATTATTAAAAAAATTCTACCTTAATTAAAAGTGAAAGTAATGTGCTAAAAAAATATATTTAGAAAGTACTTTAATCGCTAGATCAACCACAGTAAATTTACATCCAGGTTCTTACAAAATTTCACCTTTCTTGGCAGATCTTCTATTATCAAAATATGGAATATTCAATAACAAAAATCAGTAAACTATATACCCCAAATATATATTTGAAAGAAAAAAGGTTAAATTTAAAATTCTTAGCATCCCCTTTCCTTCATGTGCAGTCACATCAACGTAAACATCATTTTAGTTTGAAGTCTTAAAGGACGAAAAAAAATGTTGCATCAAATCTTGTTCCACTTTGTCATAGTTTTTTTCCGTAAAATTGTTCTCGATATATAAAAATGTATATATCGTTTTCCCAATATGATAATTTTGCTCGATTTAATTATATAAGAAAAAAATGTCATATTAAGAATCTATTAATTTCTTAAAAGTTATCATTTGTTTCAAGTCGAGATATAAAGTTAACATATACAACCTTTAAAAGAGATATACATTTCTTATGAAAGGGAAAAGGAACTTTTCACTTGTTAGCTATTTTGGCATGTGGGAGCTATCATACTTTGTCTGATTCAGCAGTAACAGTGACAGAAGTAATCAGCAGGGAACAACTGTCCCAGAACTCATAAAAACGCTGACTGAGCCTATTTGGCCTCTTTCTCCACTTTTCCTTTTCAGTGGCTACTACCTTCAAGGTCAGCTCAAAGAACAACTTACAACCCTTGCTGCAAAAGAAACATGATCTTTCCTGACAATCAGATCTGAGATTTTTTGTTTCTTGTGAGAGCAAGTGGAGAAATCTCCCTTTGAGACACATGCCCAAAGGAAAAACTACTCACAATCCTAGCTGTAGATGACACAAAGCAGTCCTGGCAACTTGACACTGATATTTCTGGTTCTTTGTGGGAACAAGCAGAGAAATCTCTCTCTACAAAACATCTATTCTTGGGAGGAATGTTGTTAACTGAGAAATGCAACTCTTTTAAATACCACTATTTTGCACTCACTTTTCAACCACAAATAAAAGCTGTTAAACAGTTATTTCAAGCCTTGGGTTTGTTCCTTCCACGCTATACATTGCCGAGCACACACACACACAGAAAAATCTCCCCCATTTCTTTGCTGTCAGGTCTCTTGCAGTTGAATATTTAAAACATGCCTAACTTCACTGCAAGATAACTCATGGTTGGCAGTTTTTATTATGACGCTGACTATGAATTTTTCTGATACATTTTCATACTGATGAGTTTACTTGCAATGATATTCAGTGGCGATTCTGGAACTCTGAAAGTGTGGGGGGGCAGAGATTTTTCTGTGGAGAAGGGAGGCAAATTCAAGCGGCGTCTTTATTTTCATACTACACCACTATCGTATACACAACTTAGGAATGAGTTTTAGTATAAGTATGTTACTTCACTAAATGGAATAATTTTCATTCATAGTAGTTGGGTTCTAATCTATTCTTGCCATCTTTTCCACTCTCAAACTGTTGGACCACAAGAGAGGGGTTAACTTCAAACAAAATCAAACGGTTAATACTAACGGCAATACTAGCAGAACAGTGTAATTTGTCTGCTCTGATTTTTTTCCTGTACAAAACTTAGAAAAGTGTGGCAGGGGCAACCAAGGGGCCAGCCAAAATTTTGTGGGTGACCATTGGCCCCTTCTGGCCCCCCCCCCCGTGTAGAATTGCCACCACTGATGATACTTTTACTATGAAAACAATGTTCAGACTTAAGTTGATGGCATAATCAACTCAAAAAAATTTTATAAACTTTAAGTTATATTTCATAATTGGCCTCTGACAGTGTGTTAAAGGTGGTTTTTCCCAGGATAAAAGGAAAAAAGGTTTAATCTCTGTTAAGAGGCAGATTTTCCTTAATAAGACTTTCAACTGCCCTGGGCAGTAGATGTTAAATTCATCATAAAAAATAAATGAGATATCTACCAAGAATTCAAATGTGTAGCGGACCTAAAAAATGATTGGTCGAAAAAATACGTTTTTTTTCCTCCATTCATTTTCCTCATTATGAACATTTATCTCATCAAGTAGGTAAGAATTTTAGCTTGCAGCTACGTTTGCACCCTACGTGATCAACAGCTATCGTAAACATAAGTAGCACAGAAGTTTTTAGTTCAAGGGGGAGAAATGCGCCAGCTACTGAACTTCATGTTGGCAGATAGAACACCCACACCTGCAAAACATTACACCTCAATTCCTAACACCTTGCTGTGTTATATTTGGCACCATGACTAATCAAAGGTGTTCATGGCTCCTTTCTCACAGGTGAAACGTTATTAGCCTCTTGCTAATCTATTGCTATTTTCATGGAAATGTACTAAAGAGTTATATTCTTCATCTCCCACCAGTTCAGACCTTTACATCTAGGGCCTGTCATGTCACATACACAGGTTTGACTCATCCCCACTCTCTTACATTGGTTAAAAGGAAATTTTACTCAGCTTCTTTTCCCTGCCTAGCTGTAGATCAAATACATGGCTCTCGCATTGGAATTTACAACAATGAGAAAATAAGTTTAATCAAACATAGAATAGAACGAATATGGTGATTGGCTAATGAAAGGACAAATCACTGTCTTTGTATGTGTCATGTGATATTTGTTATATAAGCATGAAATTAAAAATCAATTTTTTTTTTTTACAGTGAGGTTCACCCTGTACAAGGCCCAGGAGCAACTCAAGGTAGAGGGTTACAGAGTAAGAGGCACATTTTATGAGAATATGTGGTTGACCTTAGACTTGAATAGGTTAATATTGGAGTGATTGGGAAAACATCCTCTTGGGAGTCAGTTTCAGTGTGCATGGGAAGAAGCTGCTTGAGTGGAACTTGTATCTCAACAATGGAATACAAAGGGAATAAGGGTGGTTCACTGCAATGGGTGTGGCATGCCAGGTCTTAGCCACAATGGTTAGAACTGGTTGAACTAAAGAATGTAGTTCATCTGAACACTTTCCATCGAAATAGTGATAGAACAATGAGAAGCTTGCATCATTTCATCTGTGAGAGAGGGTTGTTGGATGGAAAATAATTTGTCACTCACAAGGATGCAGAGGTGCTTTTGGACACTATTGAGATTGGAAAGTGAGGACTTGGCAGCTCCTGCCCATATATGGCAACAGTACGCCATTTTCAGCCTGATCTGGCTCTTGTAAAGGCAGAGGTTAGCAGGTGGAGCCAGGTACTTTACTGAAGCAGTACAGAGAACCGGACATTTTTTCCTGCATATTTAGTGATGGATCATATGTACAAATTCCACTTGAGGTCTGGGTTTAGTTTAAGAACCAACAGTCGCTCAAGGGATGAGGCCTCACTGAGGAGATATCCATTCTTCATGATTGATGACAGTTCAGGGTCTGATCAGTGATGATGGAATGTAACTAGTTTGCTCTTTGAGGTATTGAAATGTGACCAGTTAGTTCCCCACCCTGCCCCATCACTGAGCTATTAGAGCTAGATTAGAGGAGAGATCAGCTGCCAAGGTTGTATCTATCAGTATAGATATTCATAAATGATAGGCATATACTTTTAAGCAGATCATTTATATAGAACAGGAAAAGGGTTGGACTGAGAAGCAAAACTTGGGGTGAGGTCAGCGTTGATTGCATAGGACTCCTATAGGATCGATCAAGATTTATTTGTACCCGCAAGCTACAACAAAGGATAGTCACGGTACTCGAACATTTGGTCGATAGACATTTAATTATTCCCCCCCCCTGCCCTGCCACTGACCTATTAGAGTTAGATCAGAGGAGAGATCAGCTGCCAAGCTCTGATGATCGAGGGTTTTGGAGGTGCACCCATGAACCGTTGTATCATCAGTATAGATATTCATAAATGATCAGGGCATACTCTTTTTACAATGTTATTTAAGCAGCACTGAGCATAGCTGTACTAGCTCTAGATAATAAAATCAGGTTACAGAAGAATGAAGCTGGCAACTTCAGGAGAAATTAATACTAGCCAGAGCTTTCTTTAACGAGTACTGTTGACAAAATACTCAGACGCTGTTTCCCAATAGGTAAATTCACAGCTGCATATTGTCAGCAAACATATCTTTTTCTTTATTTCTCTTTGGATATTAAATATATTTAAATAATACTGATTGTTGTGTTTCATTCTTTTCAAAAGCTGTCACTCAGTTTGTTTGGTTGCATGTGACTTCACACTAATCATAAACTTTATGTAATTATCATAAACTATCAATAAATATCATGTATTATGGCTCTAATCACCCCATTTTAGCCTTGGTTGGAAACCAGTCTAAGAGAAGGAAAATTCTTGATTCCAAACCGTGGAGAAAGCAATGGGAGACCAGTCTATGATCTTTCTTTGACATGACGTCTAACATTTCACTGATAATAAAGAAAAGGAATCTGTTGATGACCAAGCTGACAGTAAAATGATTAAATTTTAAGATTTAAAATTGTTGTATTTTAAATAGAAAAACATTTAAGAAAATATGTTCCATTTATTTCAGTCATTCTCAAACTTTTTCATCCAATGCATACTTTTCAGCATATGTCAAAATGTCATCCCTCCTTTTCAACATTGCCCAAATACAAATAATAGACATATAGGGTGCACTGGGTATTATGTTTTTAATTTTGCACATGTGCATTGTTCATTTTTGATTTGGTTGATTGCACACTATAGTAGGGTCAGTTGAGCACCGTCTGTGAGAAAAAGAGCATCATGACACAATTCAACCCACCAGAAATCTGGAAACGGCATGCTGTACTGCTTGGCATTCATGCTGAAAACTCCAATACAAACATTTCAGAGTGTTTAGGTGTCAATCTGAGCTCACTGTAGAGGATGTGGAAAGAGTTGGATGAGTCTAATGGTGATTACAAAGATACAGTAGCTCAGAAAACTCACTCTGATCATTCTGATAAGAAAAGAACTCCTGAATTTGTTGGTGACGGCCTCAGACTCAACACAGAGGCCTACATAAATTGCATTAAGAAGTAGTACTGCTCTGGGTCAAGAGGGTGGCTGCTGGAAGACCCTATGTTTGGCAACAGGACTCTGCACCATGCGACACAAGCAGGAGAACCCAATCGTGACTGTTAGACAATTTCTTCAATCAACCCTTACATCTGGTCACTTAACTTCCCAGACTGAAACCCTCTTGATTATTATTGTGTGGGGTGCAGTTGAGTGAGAGGCCAACAAAACCTCTTGTAACACCAAAGATGAAATGAAGGCAAGGATTATGGTAGCATTCACCAATTTAAACAAGTAGATTGTCCTGAAGAGTTGCAGGAGATTCCCAGGTCGTCTGGAGGCTGTGGTTGAAGCCAATGGCGATTTTATTGAATAAATTTATTCTATAGTATTTCAAGATATGTTTGTGTAATTTTGGTAAATTTATCTGTTAAAATGAGATGTTAGTGTTATTTTCATTTTTGAGGAATTTAAACGAAAATTTATCCATCGCACCCATTGTATTATTGAAAATTTTCATTCTTTTCCATATTAGTACATATACATGGATTATTTTTATGAAGGAATTTTTTTACACTTGTGATGGGCTCTAAATTCTGTGAATCAAAACAGCAAGAAAAAGTAAAAGAATTTTTCTGTATTCCCCCTGAAATTCCCTCCTGGGAGGGTTTCCGACTGGTCGAGAACACCTGTCTTAGATGCAGAATGGGTCATAAAATAACTTCAAATAGTCACACATTTTGGCTTATATTATTTTCATGTTACCCAGGGATTAGTTCTCATGACAGAGGTGTCTGTTCCAATTTCATTCAAGGCTTATGGCCACATGTTGAAACATTGGCCTATCAACCCTTTGCAGGTTATTTAAAGCCAGAAAATATTTTTTGATTGCAAGAATTTTTTTTGGGGTGGGCAGGAGATAATAATGATTTAATGATATAATTCTTACTAATTAACCCATAACTTGAGAAGATGTGGATTCATGCCTTTCCCAAATTCTCACATACGTGAATATAACAAACCCAACTGGAATTGGAACTCAGCTCTCCAATTAACAATTCTGAGTCATTATCCATTACACCACCTGCACATCAAAGCTTACAGCACCTGGTATTTCCAAGTGGTCATCCATCTTGATAATGACCAGGCTCAATGTTGCTTAACTTTGGTGATTGCATGAGAACTGGTGTTTCAGCATGATATGGCCCTAAGTCTTTTATATCACTTGAACATCCAAGTTTACAGCACCTGGTATTACTAAGCAGTCACCCATCTAGATACTAACCACACACTATATATATATATATATATATATATATATATATATATATATATATATAAAAAATGTGACACAGTAAGCTATTCTCTTTTTAAGGAAATCGTCACTTAAAGGGAAAATAGCGATTGCTTACTGCAATGTTTTTATACCTGAACAGTAAATCCCAATGGATCATTATATATATATATATATATACGAGTTGTAGAGTGGATAAATGAAACAGCCAAATATAAGCAGGTGTGTGCTGGTGAGTATATGCAGGCAAGCAAATAAATAATCATTAAATTTATGCACGAGATATAAACGTAATAGTGCTCAATGTGGTTATACAGACCAAAGATACATATTAATTAGTACATATACATGTACCTACAGAGACCCTGTGCCTGATGAACCAGTGAAACCATAGTCACACACCAAAAACATAGGTATGCGTATATGTACTAATTTATATATATGTATGTATGTATGTATGAGGTCTGTCTGAAAAGTAATGGAACTGGTGTCATAAACAATTTATTTCAATTCTAAAAAACAAACTACATGGTTTCTCCTTCTAAGTAATCCTCCTTGAGTAATGCACTTTTCCATCCTTCTCTGCCATGTTTCTATACACTGGTGGAACGATTCTTTTTGGATGCCTTTCAGTTCTGTCGTTATAGCCCACATGATGGCCTCCACGCCTTCAAAATGCGTCCCCTTAATGAGCTTAAGGAAAAGAAAAAGTCACATGGAGCTAGTTCAGGTGAATAGGGAGGTTGTTCCAGTACAGTGATATTCTACTTGGCCATGAACTGCCACATGCTCAGGGCGTTGTGGGCAGGTGCATTGTTGTGGTGGAGCAGCCATAATTTTTCATGCCACAAAAAAAAAAAAAAAAAATGCAATGGTTGCAGAAAGACAAGATTACAGTTATATACTCCCAAGATATCATGTGAGATGATAACACAATCTGCTTATCTATCTTTTGCCTATATCTCACAGAGCACACCCAGTTCCGTTACCTTTCAGACAGACCATGTATATATAAAATCCTCCAGGTGTTGAATTGATTTATTTCAAAAGTGGTAACCTTCCCACAACAGATATTTTTGTGCCAATCTCCCAAGTTGAAAAAATCTTTTAGCCCTCCAAAAAAATTTGTGCCAATCTCCCAAGTTGAAAAAATCTTTTAGCCCTCCAAAAAAATGCATCATTTAAGAGTGTTTCAATTTATATAAATAGATTTGGATTACAGTTAAAGAAGTTACATTTAGTGACATTCCATCATCGCTAGTCGGACCCAGAGCTATCACCAATCAATGGACGGATCTTCCTTCAGAGAGGCCCCATGCCTTGAGCACCTGTTGGGACTTAAACTCAACCCAGACCTCATGTGGAACTCATATATACACTCCATCACTAATGATGAAGGAAAAATAGTTAGTTCCCTGTATCATGCTACTAAGTACCTGACTCCTTCTGCTATCCTCTACCTTTGCAAATGGCAGATCAGGCCTAAAATGGAGTACTGTTACTGTATATGGACAGGAGGTGCTCAGTCTTCTCTTGCCAGTCTCTATAGAGTCCAAAAGTGTCTCCATATCCTTGTGGGTAATAAATTATTTTCCACCCTACAACCTCTTTCCTCACAGATGAAATGTTGCTGCCATATCACTATTTCCATGGGAAGTGTTCAGATAAGCTACGTTTCTTAGTGCCACAAGTTCTAACGTTCACATCTAAGACCCATCATGTCACGCACATTGTAGTGAACCACCATCATTCCTTTTGTATTCCATTGGTGAGATGTAAGATCCACTTGAGCAACTTTTTGTCATGTGGAACCGACTCCCAAGAGGATGCTTTCCCAATCGCTAAAATCTTAACCTGTTCAAGTCAAAGGTTAACCGTTATCTTCCCCACATATCTACATAAATTGCGCCTCGTACTTGAGTGGCTTCTGGCACTTGTACAGGGTGAACATCATTGTAAAAAAAAAAAAAAAAAAAAAATTTTTTTCATATTGGTTCATCAGAATCAGGCTGGATAGGCTGCGATGAATGAAGTATTCGCTATAATAATAGCTATTCACTATCTATGAAAAAGCCACACCCAAATCACTTATTATACACCTACCATGACTTTGGAGTGTCATATATGGATGCAAACATAAAAAATAGTAAATTTGATTGGATTAAAACAGTGATTCCCAAACAGTGTGTCACGGCTAAAATGTGCGGCAGAAGAGGATAGCAGGTGACGCGGAATGATTGAAAGACAATCAAAGATTTAGAAACATTTTAAAAAAAATTCATATGCCAAAAATAAATAAGATTTCAAAATTTTAAATATTATTATGGATTACTTGTAATTACATGCATGAGTCCCAATATAATTAATTATAAATAATTATTGACCGATTTTATAATTGTCATATTTTTGCATTATATCAAGTATTAAGAATATAGTAACTAAGGTCTGCAAATTGGAGGACAGAGTTTTCAATGATCTGATGTCAAATACACAGTTATCTCCCTTTAATCGTCTGTCTTTTATAGTTAAATGTATGTTTTATCACATAAAATTTGATGAGCTGCAAGCAAATTTTAATTCCAAAAATGCGGCCAAGAGAAAAAAATGTTTGGGAACCACTGGAAAAAGGAAAAGGCAGACTGTGGGAGTTTTATTTCCCACACAGATAGAAATTCAAGAATGTAACTAAGGTCACAAGGGACATAACCATTAACAGATTGCAGGGAGGTAAAGAAAAAATTTTTCCTACAAAGATTATTACAAAAATGAAAAATTATTCAGAGTTTTTTTTTTGGGGGGGAGGGGGGAGTAAATAAAAATAAGGATAAAAAAAACATTGGAAAGAGGAAGGATTTGTAGACATGCACAGACAGGTGACAATGTTTTACAAGGTTTAGCTGCAGTAAAAAATAAAAAATATTAAAAAAAAAAAAATATTAAAAAAAAACAAAACAAGCACAATATATACAAAAATATATCAAAGGAAAACAAGAGGGATGGTAAGGAAAACATTAATATACATACATATATATCTACAGGTACACATACTACTATTTAAATGAGATAATATATATATATATATATATATAGATAGATATATATATATATATATAGATATGTCCCTGGGTTATGACAGTCCTGAACTATGATGATCAGTGGTTATGACACAATCTCAATTAATCTTGTTTGCCTCAAACAGTTTCTGGTTCTATGCTAAATTGGATTGTTGTGCATCTGCTCTTTTTTGTTTGTGTTGTGTTTGTGGAAACTTATTGCCTTTCACTATGGCACCCAAGCATAGTCCAACCTCTTCTGATGGTGGGGCTTTGAAGAAAAGGAAAGCCATTTCCATGGAAGTGAAATTATGGGCACATTACGACTAACATGGACAAACTGTATTACAATACATCATAAGAATGAAACTCTGTCGTAAGTTGAGGACCACCTTTATATGTATGTATGTCTCAGTAAATGTATAAAGGCATAAATAAAAAGGTACTGATTTCTATTTGGGTTGGACATTTTCATGTATTGTTTTATATAAAGTTGATAAATGAAATGGTCAAATATAAGCAGGTGTGTACACATGTGCTGGTGTGCATACGCAGGCAAGCAAATAAATAATCATTAAATTTATGCATGAGGTGTAACCATAATAGTGCTCAATGTGGTTATACAGACCAAAGATAGGTATTAATTAGTACATATACACGTATCTACAGAGACCCTGTGCCTGATGAACTGGGAACACCACCCAGTGAAACCATAGTCGTACGCCAAACACATAGGTACGTGTATATGTACTAAGTAATACATATGTACATACATACATACACACACACACATATCAATATATACATATACATATTATATTGATATATATATATTGATATGTATGTATGTATGTATGTATGTATGTATGAGGTTTGTTTAAAAAGTTGTGGGACTGGTGTCATAAACAATTTATTTCAATTCTAAAAAACATTTTGTATATTTTTTAAATATCATATTGTAAAAATTACTTTCCTTAATGAGAATGAAAAACCAATTTTGGAAAAAAAAAAAAAAAAAATCAGATTTTGAATTTGATGGCTTCTAAATTTGCTTGGGGGAGGGACCAACAAATCGTAATAGAAGAAATTTCTGTGTTGATTATTTAAGATACAGACAGTATTCAGAACCTAAAAAGTTAAATGGAAGAGATTTTTCTTGATTCGCAAGTTGATTTTGATGGTTTTGTTTTTTTTATTGTGAAAGGAATGTTTTGGCAAGAATCTCAAATTTTATTTAAGCTTAAGGATTTTTTTAAAGCCAGATATACTTAAAAATTATACTGATAGATTATACTTAAAAATTGTACTGATAGATTATACTTAAAAATTATACTGATAGATTATATTTATATTAAAAGCTGGCTATATTTATTATAAATGGAAGTAAAAGAACAGATTAATTCATGTAAGAGTAATCATAAGAAAATACTGAAAATAAAGTAATATTTCATTTGAAACCATTGTTCTACAATTAAAGAATTTAATACATCTGCTGTTGTGGGTGTATTTATACATGTTTACAAAACTTACATTGTCCATTTTGTAACCTAGGGAAGGTTACTGAATAGAATAATCATACGAAGGTTGGTAATGAACGATAATACTTAGGACATTAACAACACATATAAGATTCGCCAGTGGTGTGTAGAAAAAGTAGTCAACTGCTAAAAGTGAGTCAAGTGAATTCTATGATGAATCTCCAACTGCAGACCAACATACAGTATTTACTATCCATTATCTTCTGTAGGTATGCTGCAACAGTCTACTGCCACTGCATATACACATTTTAAAGATGCACATCATTATGAATGCTACATTACTTCTTGTCGACATCTATATTTTCTAGATGGGCTTGAACTACCATTTAAGGAATGCTATATTGCCTGTTGTTGAAATATGCTTTCAAGATATGCTTATATATCTTTACAAAACTTGCAGTGCCTGCTGTCATCATATATTAGGATAAATCAAACAACCAGATATAAGCAACCATATCTGTGCATGTTGGTGTGCATAGACAGGCAAGCAAATAAATAATCATCAAATTTATTCATGAGTGTTTGATGTGGTTAGAGCAGAGATATATATTAATAATTATACATATACAAATACCTACATTTAAGTGTGCAAATTAAGTTTCACTGGTTTTCCAGCCCATCAGGCACAAAGTATATCTTATGTTTCTTTTTATTTTTTTAAAAAACATAAGATATACTTTGTGCCTGATGAGCTGGAAAATCAGAAAAACTTATGTCGCACACCTAAATGTAGGTATTTGTATATGTATAATTATTTATATATATGTTTTTAAGGCCCTATGAATTATCAGTCCTTATTTGAGGTATAAAACAACTTTAGTGCTATTTCCAAGCCTATATAGACTTATATCTGTTTTATAGCAATTTTTCCGTATATTGAGCATGGTGAGTGCCATTTAGTTTAGATACTGCAGAGTATCTAATTGAAACTAAAATAGTGGTGCCGGTGAGAAATTGTTGTCAGTGTCTTTATATTCATCTAGTTTTCATAAATGACAATTTACTACTTTCCCTCAAAACGGGCCAGCACAGCCAGGCAACAATGCAGCAGTCAAAGTGTTAATAAACAATCAACAAGTCACTATCTATTGAACATGAATTTTCTTATAAATGTTGAAATTATTTTGGGTATCATTTTTAAACTATTTCAGAAAAGATGTATCATACTGGCAAAAGCTTTAAAAAAAAAAAAAAAAAAAAAAAAAAAAAAAAAAAAAGAAGAAGTATTATCACAATATGAGATCATCAAAAAAATTTATTTGTATAATGTATGTGGGATAGACAAAAAACTGTAAATAAAAACAAATGCTGTACAGAGAACGGGCAAAGGTTATGAAGAGCATCACAATGAGAGAAAGAAAGATGTTTTGAAAATGATCAAGACAGTTTCCAGAAAAAAGATCAGAGAGAAGAAAGGTGCATAGATTCAGAAAAAGTATCAAAGTTTGAATAGAAATGGAACAAAAATGCATGCATGCATATTATGTACACACTTGGTTAGAAATATCAAGTTAAAAGTTATTTTTGATACTAACATAGTTTTCTTCTATGATTATGGTTCTCCACCATTTCCTGTTCTTTGTAGCTTTTAGTAAACTTTTTTTGCTATCTTTCCTAATCTCTGTTCTGCCAAACGTATACACAAGCTCACTGCTTTCCTCTATCCCTTTTTGCCTTCAATATCTCCTGTGAGTGTCAAATTTTCCAAGCCCTCTTTCCTCATTATGTGTTCTAGAAAGTTCAACTGTTTCTTTCTGATTCTAAGACTCTGACCACTAAAGAGAATATAGTTACTTAAAAATTTATTACTGCTGGGTTTTGCAATTCTTTTATGTCATGTCATCTCAGGACATGAGTGGTCATGGCACTCCACAATTACCTATCCTTTATAGCTCTATCTTTTCACTATCTCTCCTAATCCCTGTTCTGCCATCATTTTATACAAGCTCATTAGGTAGGTTATGCATTAGTTATCTCTGGCCCTCTTGCCTTCAATCTGTCCTGAGAGTATCAGATTTTCCAAGCCCTCTTTCCTCATTATGAGCCCTAGAAATTTCAACTCTCTTTCTGATGCTAAATATAGGTTTCCTTTTTGTTTCCATTTTCACTAAATTCAGTCTGTGATGTTCTCAGCATCCTTCTGTAGAACCACATTTTTGCTGCCTGAAGTCTCCGAGACGATTGTCCAGCATTCACTGCCATATAAGAGGACAGATATTGTTAAGTAGTCTTTTCTTTGATTCTAATGAGATTTTCCTGTTTCTCAATACTTAGCTTAGATTTTGGAAGGCATCTTTCGCTATACCAATGCACCTTTGGAGTTCGGTGCCACATTCTCAGTCTCCCATTAAAACACTTCCTAGTTATTTAAATTTTAGTACCCATCAAAAATCACAGGATTATGGTGATTTTCTAAGTGTAGCTTAGATATGGCACAAGGCCGAAAATATTGGGCACCAAGTGAAGATAAAACTGAGAAACACAGGTTTATGTATGGATTAGCATTTCTATCCAAGATCAACAGTGTCCCTCTCCAACCATTAGTTCAATACCTGTGTATTCTGTGAAAAGTGTTATTTGATGTTTAAAATTGTTAAAAATGGCTTCAAGCAAATGAATCTTTCAGGTCTTAAAGAAGACAATCCCTAATCAAATCCTACAGTTTTATATAATCACAAAGAAGGAAAATTGCCAAATAATAAAAAACATCATCACTTGAAGACTTCCAATGGCAGCGACAACTAAAATGGACAGCACTTGTAACTAAAAGGGAAAATAATAATATAAAAATGTTAACTTTCAACATGACTATAAACAAAAGGTTTGAAAGAAAACCCCACTGATTCTACATCAGATCCTATAGAATGCTACTAGAAAATCTTTACTAAATAACAAAAACCACATCACTTGAAGACTTCCAACAGCAGTAACAACTAAAGTGGATAGGACTTGTAACTAAAAGGGAAAATAAGGATATAATGAAAATATTAAGTTTCCACATGACCATAAGCAAAAGGTTAGAAAGGAAATCCCCCATGAAAGACCAATAAAAGTAGACTTGAGAAATCTATTTTCATGACAAACTATTTTAACATAAGGATTTTTATAAATTTCAGCCTGATAATAACACTGTTTCCTGTATGGAAATGGCTAAACTCACCATTGCCATTAATTGGGATTTTTGTGGTTGTGCATGTTCATGTTCTGGTTGTTTCATGCTCCCACCCTTTCCACTTGGTTGATTTTGTTTAGTGGTCTCTTTCTTCATCTATGCACATGTTGCTGTTCCTTTACTTGAGTACCACCTTTGTTTGTAATCTCTTCAAGGATACAACATGTATCAACCTCTATGGATTATTTAATGCTGAAATCTATATATTTTGTAGATAATTTTATGCTTTCAGGGTAAATTATTGTTGGTAATTTATTATAAAAATGTATTTTTATATTTTTTAGTGTTGCAGTGATTGTCATTTTGCTATAAAAATGTACAGTTGATTTTTGTTTGGTTGCGGGAGTTTGCTATTTGCCCATAGCTGGGACCCTAACAGGTGTTACCACCCTGGGTCAAGGTGAACCAGGGAAGAACAGCAATTAAGAGGTGGTTCCACACTCCTCAAAACCTTCAATCTCCTGATCAGAGGCCTTGCTGCCGGATGAAGTTTATCGTCATACCCAAAAATCCTCTTTTTAGTTTAAAGCACAAAAATTAAAAAATTTTTTTTTAATAATATTTCAACAGGTCATTTATTGTCTATATAATGTTTCTTGTTCCTCTTCACCTATCTTCAAATAAACACAGAGTAAAATTTTCACCTGATGAAAACTAGAGATTGAACTAGATGGAATGTTGTGCAAGTTTGGGGAAAAATTAATAAGAAAATTAAAAACGGCTTGAGATCACATAATGAGGAAAGAGGGCTTGGAGAATTTGACACACACAGTATAAGTTGAAAGCAAGAGTGACAGAATGAAACAGTGAGCTTCTGAAAATGAATGGCAGAAGAGAGACTAGAAGGGATAGTAAGGAGACAAACATTGCTAAGAGCTACAAATGATAGGAAGTGGTGGAGAGGCATGATCACCCATATATTGAAAGGATGCAGCAAATAAAAAGAACCTCTGAATGCCCAGCATAAAATTTGGCATTAAAAATAAAAATAAAATTAAATATTTAATTATAGATTTTTTAAAAGAAAATCTATTTATATTAGGTTGGTGCAAAAATAACGTCGTTTTCTCATATATGTTACTATGTGAGAAAACGACATTATTTTTGCACCAACCTAATAATTATATATTTATTGATTTGTTTTTATATGACTTATCAGTCTTTTGCAGGTTATTTAAAGCCAGAAAGTATTTTTAGTTTGAAAGAATTTAGGGGGAGTGGAGGAGATAACAATGGTTTAATGATACAAGTTTTACTAATTAAACCATAGCTATAGGGTGGGGATAAAAAGAAGTGGATTCATACCTTTCCCAAGGGTATTTGCACATAAGTGAATATAACGATCCCAACTGGCTGAAACAATGCAAATTTGTCTCATACCGACCAGAGAACTGCGAAATCTCTCATTTAATAGGAAAAGCGATGGTGAATAGGAACAAAAAAGAGGAGAAAAATAAACGAGGTCTACGCACTGGGGCATACTATGGCTAAGTTAAACAGAAAGAATGCCCCCAAAAGGGCCAAAGGAAATATTAGGTTGGTGCAAAAATAATGTCGTTTTTTAACGTATTTTTAACGTCAAAAACGACATTATTTTTGCACCAACCTAATAGATAAACTATTTAAGCATACATCCTCTCCAACTATATAGCCATGCTGGGATTTCTTTTCTAGCCAATCAAAATGGACAATTGTTGACTTTACTCGATCATTTTTCCTTTCTTTCCTTAAAGTCTGAAGGCTATATTTACTGTCTTATGAACTTTTTTGTTATTGTCTTATATTTGCTTTGTATTATTTTGCCGTTCTTTTTCCTCTTCTTATTGTTATTGAGAATTTTGTCATGCACACTTCTTCAACAGTGAGTCAATTTCTCAGCCAAATATTTGGCTTTTCTAAGAGAAACCAATATGTCTAGAAGTTTCTTTGCTTAGCCTCTGCGTCCAAAGTGCAAGATTTCTGCACTTCACTTGAAGAGGGAGCCAGTGGCAAATTTAGTAAATAACCAAAAACAGCATTCTTTGGAGTTTTTGCAAATTTTGAGTGCATTCAAACCTCACTGGGTGCCCAGTAGTATAACCTTGTGTCAGACGAGGTAATGTCATAAATAACTGTTTCTTAATAGACTATTTTATTTGAACTTTTGCCCTCATTTTGGTTGTTTTTACATTCAAATGTTTTGACCACTGTATCCTTGGGCCTTCTTCAGATTCTTGCTCTCTTTGGCACTTGTAATGCCAATTCTGCTTTTTTCTTGAATTAGGGTATGATTATACAGTGTGACCCGGATATAAGAGAGATTTTCTCTGGTCCCAAATTAGAGCCTGTGCTAATGTATATATAATAGACCAAACCCGGATATAAGAGACTTCTTCTCTGGTCACAACAACTCTCTTATATCTGGGTTACACTGTATATGAATGCATTTGAACTGTTTCCTTCATCTTGGCTGATTTTATATTCACAACATTTCGGTCACTGTACCCTAAGGCCTTCTTCAGTCTTTAAAATGCTGATTCTGTTTCTTCATTGAATTAAGATCATATGATTATATATTAGGGAGCACATGTATGGATGGCTAGAACATTAGCATTTTGACTATGAGCTCCAGCTTTCAAAATCTCACCATGGCTGATTAGTCAAGGAGATGACTTCTTGATAATAATGTCTTGAGGAAACAATCCTTGGGGAGTGTTTAAAAACCATACCACAGGTTGACCCATGCCTTTTGAGTGAAATTAGACAAAACTGTTCGGAAACATTAGCACAACCATTAACAGCTTCCAGATGGATAGGAACTTGTTGACCTTGTTCAACATCTCAGATATCTGAAAATCTGAAGCTGGATACCTCTTGCAAGGACGTGTCATCTGTGACTAAGAGAAAGGAAGTGGTAAGCAATTGTAAGGACACGGCCAATCATGACCCCCAGCATGATGATAAGCACCATCGTTGACCTACTTAAGGTGGTGGAGTTTGTGATCAGACATGTATTGGACAAGGATACGAAATGAAAATCCTGTGTGATATGGAGGCTGGGGGTTCATATCCAACAAGACCTGGGAATATCGTGATCTGATCAAAGTGCTTGATTAACAAACCCTAGGAACCTGACATGCTCTGTTTCTACAAACAGGATCAGAAGGTGATGAAGAGAAATGACAGGTCAAGAATAGAATTGTATGGATACACCAACGACTGAACAGTATCATTGGAGAGGGGGTGTTCGTCACAGCAGCAAGGAGAGAACAAAATGAAGACAAGGAGTGAATTCCAGAAAGGGGGATATACGCGTTTTGTTTGATTTTAACACGATTCACTGGGTTTGCACAGGTTTGTGTGAACTGGTTCTTGGAATCTTATGAGCTCAGTGAGTCCATTGTTAGCTGCAACCTGATCAAAAAAACTGCTAATTTTAGATTGTCTACAAACTGTAGCCACATAATCGGTTGGGGATGTAAATTTGGGTGATCAATTAAAGGTTAATACAAATTTTATGAACTGCTGAACTTGCCAGAGCCAGAAATTTGGAATATTCAAGAAATAGCTATACCCTGGAAAGCTGTGGAAGAAAAGCTGAATGGCTTCAGTAAAAATTTTTCATCACATAATTCCTATTAAGGATTTTCATGACTACATGGAAAATATCCTGAAAAACTTTCATAATCCTGTAATTCTTCAAAGTGTACAAGAAAGCAAAATCTATTACCAATACGATTGCTATCACTTCTTCCAAGACAGAAAGAGGTTTTGGTTTGGTTTGTTTTGTTTTACGGCACATCAACCTCAATGGGTTATTAAATGCCGACAACTTTTTTTCCTGGTAATATTTTTTTGTCAGAAATCTATTTCTGGTAATATTTTTTCCAAAAATGTATTGCTGGTAATATTTTTTTTCAAGAATATACACTTTTATAATGCTTTTTACCTCAGTTTCAGAGTTAACTATTTGCCCATAGCTGGGACCCTAACAGGTGCTACCACCCCAGATCAGGGTGGATCTGGGAACACCAGCAATTAAGAGGTGGTTCCATGCTCCTTAAAACCTTCTGATCAAAGGCCTTGCTGTTGGATGTAGTTTATTGTCATATCTTGGACATGGATGTAGTTTAGCGTCATACCCACGATGGAGAAAGAGGTTTTTCAAGAATTAATATTATATACTTAGATAAAAGAATCCACCTTACAGTGGAAAATGCAACAAACTTGATGCCAATTAATTTTATTGGTCTCCCTTTAGATTTATAGGATCCCACTCCTTTTCGTTAAAATATGGTTTAGAAAAAAAATCAGTGTCAATGACAACAGATGTAAGGCAAAAAAGCTGAAGATTAGGATGACAATCAAGTGGCTATTTGAAAATTTTTTAAATGAAAGATCATGATTAAAATATTTTAAAGCATTTCTTTTATTTTCCTTTCAAAATGATAACCTGCAATGTAATGCAGATTAATTTGTGTATTCTTTAATAAGTGCAAGAAAAATATGCTTTATTGCTAAATTATATCTATATAGTAAAGTATAGACTATGGAAAAATGAGGGGACCTATTGCTATTGAGACATGTTGTTGAGAGAACTCATTCTTAAAATTTTTGAATCCCACCACTGTCCCTTTGTAAATATTTTTTTTTTTAGAGAAGTTGGAATTAGGTTGGTGCAAAAATAATGACGTAATAATGTCGGTTTTTGACGTATTTTTTTTTTAACGTCAAAAAACGACATTATTACGTCATTATTTTTGCACCAACCTAATACATTAAAATTTCAATGTCATATATATATATATATATATATATATATATAATTCACTAAAATACTTAATTTTCCATGATATTAAAGAAATGAACTGGATGTTTAGTCATTGTTTCTTTTTCTAATTTCTATTTCAAAACTTGTTTTTAAATTTTTTGTTCTAAGTGTATTTGATAATCTTGCTGTTTTAAATAAGAGGTTTTAAAACTGAGTAAAAATTTCGAAAAATGTGTACTTGTGTATAATATGACCATCCTTCATTAATTTTCATTCAAAATTTCTTATCCTATGTACAAGAAAAGATGGCATACATTGTCACTGATAATAGTTTATGACAATATAGTATGGCTGATATTTTCTATTTCATTTGTAAATAAAAACTAAGTACAAATATCTCTGTAAAAAGTCAGGGATCGATTTGATGTTGTATTTATATTATGAACAGGACCCCCTTTTAAAATGATAAAAATATTTCTTGTTTCTGATAAATGTTGTGACCTAAGGTGGGCCT
>OZ010604.1:17404844-17429844 GCA_963932145.1 Acanthosepion lycidas
GTAGAGTCCCGCTTCAGTTTGCTGGTGATTGGGAAAAATAAAGCATTTAATAATTAACACAAACAAGACAGGTCTCTAACATTGACGAGAGTCATTAATGTTCTAAATTTTGTTTGGACAGTCGAATGGTAATGCCTTTGCAGTTTCGATGTTTTTAGCACAATGTTTGGTAAGGATAAAATCCATGAAAAAAAAAAAAAATTATTTCTTCAGTAAATTTGTCCTCTGCCAAGGGGACATATGAAATAAAAAATAATTTAATATAATGTTAGTCGTAATATAGCTGTACACGTAATAAGTTTAGAAACAATTCTAAATTTTGTCTATCAGTCGAGGGAGGTTAGTTTTTCATTGAACTATTTGTTTAGATGATTTAAACATTTTTAACAGGATTGTTGGTGTAGAGCAATTTAAAATTGAAACTAGCCACAAACTTATCTGTTATATTTTATGTCTTAGTCTTTTGATGAGGTTGACAGAATTTTGTTTGGACAGATGAACAGTAACACTTTTGTGGTTTTGATGTTGTTAGTACGTAAGTAGGAGATAAAATGCATGAGAAACGAGGACAAAAAACTTATTTCTTCAGGAAATTTTTGCCTTCTGCTGAGGATAACAAAAAACAATGTTAGTATTAATATAGTCTTGTATGGAATAAATTTGTGAACCTTTATTATTTTGCTTATAAGTCAGGGGAGGTTAGATTTTCATTGAACTAAAAAAAAAAAAAAAATGTAACTAAATATTTTTTTTTGAGACACAAGCATTCTTTAAAAGGTATGTCAATGTATACAGATTTAATATCTAAACTAGCCATGAGTTTATCTGTCATATTTACACCCTTGTGCAAATTAATTGAAACAAAATGAATAATTCCGTTATAATTTACTTTTTTTTCATATTTTTACAGTCAAACGTGACCCAGTGCACATTTTAGTACTTTGTATGTCCATTCTACGAAGTCGTTCCTTGCAGACTGACTACAGATTCTCGATTGGATTTAAATTATGAGAGTTTCCGAGCCAGTCTAGTACTTTGATTTGCTTACTGGTAAGGCTTGTCAGTGTGTTTGTACAGCATTACAATTTTTGTATGCTTCCTTGGAGTAATGTCCATTGCAGACAATGACTGTAGGACAACTAATTGACAGTGAAGACAGTAGTGTCTGGGCATGATAAAAATCTCATGCAATCACAGATGACTTTATATTTTTCAAGACCAAACAAATTTCATCATACACCCCGAAAATAGATTCGTATTACTGCACACCACTGCTAATGATCTAATCTGCGGAAGAAAAATAGAAATTAATTACACCCTGTCACACCAGTGGGTCTAAAACTAACCATATGGTGAAAGAAAGGAAACTAAAGTGGTTGTTTCAATTAATTTGCACAAGGGTGTATGTCTTATTTTTTCGACAATGTCAACAGAATTTTTATGTAAAGAGATAATTGTTCCAAGAAATGGTGCTAAAACTTTTGCTATGGCTTGGATAGTCTATAGAGAGTATTACCAATTCCTGATATGATGGACTATATTTTTTATTTTTTTTTGGTAGTCTAGGTATTTTTAGGGTGGTATTCAATCGATATTAACCATTAAATAGTGAAATAGCAACAGAAGATTGCTAAAAGTTAAGCATATTTACCAGTTCATGATAGTGTATATTATCTTTCAGTTTTTAACTTTATTTTTTTTTAACCTTTGAAACAATAAAAACTTTATTTGGAAGCATTATTGTTTCATTTTCTGTTTTTAAGCTTTCTCCTGCCTTTGATAACACAGCAATATGTACGTGGAATGAGCCGGCAAGATTATATTTACATAGGGTCTTTTCATGTAATAAGTTTACAAATCTCTCTAATTCTGTCTACCAGTCGGGAGAGGTTAATTTTTCATTGAACTAAATGCTTCTTTAGGAGATTTAAGCATTTCTAATCAAGTACGTTATTGTATAAGGATTTAACATCTATCTTAGTCATGAGTTTATCTGTCATATTTATGTCTTTAGACTTTCATCTGGATGGCATGCATGGTGGTGCCAAACCTGTTCAGAAATATCTGAACTGTCAGCTGCACACAACTAAGTTCAATGTGAAAAAAGGCTGAAAAAGAGTAAAGCCTGAGGGTCCAGGAAAAGATCATCCTTTTTTTTTTTTAAATATTGTGAACTGATGCTACAGAATCAAAGAACTGTACCAAATAACAGGTACTACTTTGCTTGAGGACTACCAACAGCAGTAACAACTAAAATGCATAGCATATATAACTCAAAGAGAAAATAATGACATTATCAAAATGTATATTTACTAATTCAAGATAGTAAGTATATATTAGTTTTAGGTTTTCTTTTGCCTTTCAATTACATGAGACAATAAAAACCTTGTTTGAAAGTAATGATTGTCTTATCTCCTGTTTTAAGCTTTGTTCAAATCTTTGATAGCACAGCAATAAATATATGGAATGATTTATACAGTATGTTTTTATTTTTCTTTGTTTTAAGAGGTGATTTCTCTCATCCAGTATTTTCTTGGTCTGACAGTGGCCTTGTCCCAAGAGTGCCAGATTAAAGTCAGACTGTATAATTTAATTTTCAGGGTTCTGAATGGACTAGAACTTGGAAACACACCAAGAAGAAGGATAATTAATACACATTTTTGATACTGGTTTTCTTTTCTCTGGAGTAGCGAGACATTTGCAGATCAATAGTGTATGTTTTTTTTTGTTTTTTTTTGGCTTTTTTTATTTTTTCAATAAAAACCTTGTTTGGAAGCATTAATAATTGTTTTATTTCCTGTTTTAAGTTTTATTCTACTTCTGATAACACGGCAATAAATATGTAGAATGAGCGAGCGAGAGTATGTTTATATTTTTTTAGGGGTGATTTCCGTCATCCATCATTTTCCGTTTTCCGGCAACAGCCTAGTTTCAAGTAATAAGTTTGCAAACGTTTCTTATTTTCTGTCTATCTCTGAGATAGGATATTATGATTACTTGCATTATTTACATTATTTGGACTGTGATCCTCATCTTCATTGCCATATTCACAACATTTCAGCTGTTGTGCACTCCGGCCTTCTTCAGGTGATTGGAATTTCAAACTGAACCCTTAATTTCATCCACTGGGGTAGATTATTTTAGTTCCACATGCCATGCCTATTAAAGGATGAAAAATCTTTGCAGATTTTTATGTCAATTTGGGTCTTAATTTTTTTTCTACCTAATCCATGAATTTGTTTTGCTCATGTTAAGTCATGAAAAAACGCTATATGAAATTCAATATTTCTATCGATAACATCGAATGTGTTAAAATTATTGAACTTTTTAAAAAGAAAAATCTCAAGTTGATGCTAAAAATTGCTGCAAAACATTGTTGATTATTTAAAATTTAATGATCTATTATGACATGTCTAATTTGTATTCATATATACTGTATTGATTTTGAATTTTTCTCGTTGAATTGTTAATCTATATTGCATATGATCCATTATTGTGCATAATTAGGTTAGAATAAAATTTGTATTTTATATGAATAATAGCTTATGAAAATTGAGATGTAGCAGAGTAGGGGGGCCTTCTGTTTTTAATCAAAAAGAGACAACTGAAATTCATGGGACACCTCATGAGGAAAGCGGGCTTGGAGAATTTGATACTAACAGGACATAGGCAGAATGAAAACAGGGACTAACCTACCTAACAAGCTTGTATAAACGGGTTAAAAACTGAAAGATAATATACACTATCCTGAACTGGTAAATATGCTCAACTTCTAGCGATCTTCTGTTGCTATTTCACTATTATGGGGTTAAAGTCGATTGAATACCAACCTAAAAATACCTAGACTACCAAAAAAATACAAAATATGATCCATCATATCAGGAATTGGTAGTACTCTCTATAGACTATCCCAGCCATAGCAAAAGTTCTAGCACCATTTCTTGGAACAATTATCCCTTTACATAAAAATTCTGATGACATTGTCAAATAATTATTAGTAAAAATGATAGATGAACTCATGTCTAGTTTACATATTAAATCCTTATGAACCTGTTAACAAATGCTTGAATCTCAAAGAAAAATTTAGTTCAATGAAAAATTAATTTTCTCTTAGTAGCATAAGTGCAGTTCAGACCAATGCAGACATTCAATAATTAGAACTTAAGTTCAATGACTTAACCACTCAGCTACTGTGTTGAATGAGCAGCAGGATTAAGACTGGTTGCACCTCACCAATGGAGAAGTAAACCTACTCCATCCTACAAGTAAGGTCTTGAGGAAGACTTAGCAACCCCTAAGTGAGGCCTTGCGAAAGACTTAGCAACCCCTAAGTTTCATTTGCCAGCGATACAGTGAAACCAGTGGCAGCAGGCTGGTGGATTGCAGTTGCTGAGCAATGTCTGCATCAGATGGTTTGGTGAACACTGCTCACCTTCGGTATGCGTATGAGTTCACCATCAGAGCCAATGTTTGTTGATACCTAGTACAGTTAGGATGCTACTGCAGAGCATTTGGCTAATGTCTCTGTTGTACTGCCTCAGCTTTCTATAGGATCAGGTGCCTAATCAAACCAGGGAGTGCTGCTGTTGGTACACAACCACAGTTTGGCACTATAACACACTGCAGACAGTGAGGAGAAATACAACAGTCAATGATGATGACAACAAACCTCTCATGACTGGTAAACAAAATTATGCCATGTTGGAGTTCTGTATGCATATGTATAGGTTTAGTTCCTTTGTGATATGTCAGATATCGAGGAATGTCCTGACTGTAACTCTCTTAGTGAAATGGGGAGGTGAAGCCTGGAGTAACAGATCCTCTGGAATGAGACATACTTTTTAGGATGACAAAGGATTTCTTGCTGTATTTTTTTGCTAAATTTGTTTTGTTTAATGGCTTCTTAACCTTCTTATGTGTTACTTAAAGCCATGATCAGATTCATTTGCAACTGTTTGATTACAATCACAACTATTCCTATTTTTAGAACATCACTGCAATAATTTTCTGTTAAATGCATTTGCCAATGCTCAGATGTAAATACATCATGTCAGGATCAGTATGCAATTGCATTTGCTATGCTTATCAATGTTCATGTGCAGAGATAGTATGAATGCAACAATCAAGATAGGAATTATAGTCAAGGTCATGTAAGCATTGCAGAAACATTGTAAATATGACAGCTGATATAAAAACAACAATCAGAGTTGTGTAAACAATGTAAATTATAATGACTCAACTTGAAAGCATTTTCAATATGGTGAGGACAGCAACCTGAGCTTTGTTAAACAAAAAAGATATTGAAGAAATATCTTGCATAAAGTTTGGTATTGGTTAGGTATATAGGTTGTGGTATTTATATCCGAGTACCTAGGCCTGCTGAAATAGTTGAATCTAGTTAATAATGAAATATTGAATAATTAACTGTATCCAAAATTTTGGTCAACTGTATTTGAGCAGAAGTGTAATTCTGGAAATGACTGTCACCCAAATTTAATGAGGATATGACAGGATATTTCCTAGAGCAATAAGTTATATTTTTATTTTTATTTTTTCTCTGAATGCTGGAAATCTGCCAAGTGTTGAAGAATACATGGGCTAAGCCATTTTGTTAACGTCAAAAAACCAAAGAATAGATTCAAATGTCCAAACAAAATTTGGAAAGGTCTTAGGATATGGAGAGACACGGGGAGAGGGAAAGTCATCAGGGTGGGAAAATTTTTTTTTTTTTTTTACTTTCATATTGCAAATATACTTTATTTTTAAAAAACTAACACAAATGTATTAAGTTTCTCTAATTCATGAAATGATTAAAAAACATGAAACATATGCCAGAAACTTCTATATATTTTAACATCTCCAAAATGAAACTGTCTTCTTTTAATTGTCTTAGAGAACCATTTTTTACATTCCATCATTATGGCTGATGCTAACCTCCAGGAGAGTGACTCATTGTGCCTTCTTGGGCTAATGGGCCATGAAATATTGAATCAATTGCTAGGTCTGCTGCTAGTAAAGTTTTTTTTCACTGTGTCAGGCTTTACAATTTTTCTTGTCCAAATCTATCTTACACATTTATAAGTCCATGCATAGAATTTTACTATAACATCTGGTTTGGTGCTTCTACTATGAATTTTTTGATAAAATCTAAAGGAGAACCTGCAATGTTATCAGTCATGACCTGGCATCTTAACTCCAGTTACCTTCTTCACCATCGTAATGTAGCTTCTCTGTGCCTTTTTAGGAAATATTTTCATGGTAAGCTTTTCTCTTCAGTACCTTGAAATTTAAATGCAATACCGGTTTGACAATTAGGTCTCATCATTTTACAAATGAAATTGATACATTGTAGTAACAGTTTCTTTTCTCACACTTCTTGCTTGTGGAACTCTCTTCTGACCTCTTGCTTCCCAGTCAATTTTGATGAGCAAAAATTTAAATGCAAATTGATATTTTTTGTTTCCTTAATTACTTTTACTTGATTGCTCTCTATTAAGCTCTAATTTTTCTAATGTTCTTTCACACTCAGTAACCCCTTGCATCTTAGTGGCTTTATTGCCTTGCTTATGATGGAATGATTAAAAAAAAAAAAAAAAAAAAAAATTACAGCCCTTCAAGGTTGAAAACCAAAAACTGATGTCTTGTACCTGGAGATTTCTCTCACTAGTTCTCCAATGTATTATGAGCAACATGGTCATTGGCACAACCTGATGTCTGGGGAAATATCCAAAGAAACAAGGTCATTTCTGGATGATCCATTACATGACCCTGAGACATATATGGGGACCCTACACAAAAAAGACCATATTTATTTTCATAAATGATGCTATGTATGTGGGTGTGTGAGAGAGAGAGAGAGATTCACTATGTTAGGGAGATAGTTAAGAGGGCCATTATGACTATTTAGTGAGTTTGATCATCACAAGCAGGTGCTCAATTCAGGTAACCTTATGCCAGACTAAACTATTTCTGAAAGTCAACTTTCTGAAGATATTTTAAAGATTCAGTTACCCCCAAGGTACTTGTAACCCCACCTGATAACTCTGCTTGTGGATCATCATTATTGGATTAATAAATGGATATTAAGTGAGGGATCAATTTTGCTAAAATACCATAGTAATAAATAGATCCCCCACTTTTTGACACAGCAAATTTCATATTAGGGACATGTTTCCATATTTGAAAGACTAGCATTTTTGGAATTTTGCAATTGTGACTTTTGGGTTTATTAAAATAGGTGCTGGCTAAGTCTGGCTACAACGAGAAGAAATTAATTCCAAATTTAGTAATGCTTGGTTTTCCAATATCACCTAACTTGTTTCTTTTTGTCCATTAGTAGCCAATTGGATATTAATTGGGGGAATCACTTTTGTTTTATAACCAAGTAATAAACAGATTCTCCCCTTTTTTTGCCAGATTTCTATATTAGGGTTGTGGAGTTGAGATTTGAAAGACTATCATTTTCTGAAATTTGCAATAGTGACTTTTGAATTTATTTAAATAGGAACTGGGCTAACTCGGGCTACAATGAGAAAAAAAGTGAATTCCAAATTGACATTGCAGTGTTTTCATCTGTCACCCAATTTGCTTCTTGGCAGTTGTACATGATCATAGTGGGCATAAGAATATTTCTATATATATATATATATATATATATATATATATAAATAGCCGGCCACTCATATTCGAGGACACCCATCTACTAGTGCAGCTAGCCAATCCCTATTGCAGACGCTTGCTCAGGCACATTTGTGTTTACTCAACACCCACAGAGCCCACCTGTTGTTTATACTGCAGCTATGCTGAGCAGACCTTAGTTACAGATTCTGGTAGAGAGAGTGTGTTATCTAGCGTGATCAGCAATTTGAACACGGCCAGCACGCTCAAGCCCTCAATCACGATGACTTATGGCTTCATGTTAGCACAGCTATCAATGGCTCAGAAGAGTTCTGTCTACCCAATTCCACTCACAAGGCTTGGGTCAACCTGTGGTATGGCTTTCAGGCACTTTCCTAAGGTGCTGCATACTGGGATCAACCTCGATCTAGTCCGATAACATCACGAAGTCGTCTTCCTGACAAACTGACCATGGTGTGATTCGAAACCGGGTCTCATGGTCAGAAAGCAAACATTCTAATAACCACTCAGCCACGCACCCATCATATTCATATATATATATATATATATATATATATATATATATATATATATATATATATATATATATTGTATATATAGTGTAACCCAGATATAGGAGAGCTGTCAGGACTGGAGAAGAAGTCTCTTATATCTGGGTTTGGTCTATTATATATACATTAACACAGGCTCTAATTTGGGACCAGAGAAAATCTCTCTTATATCCGGGTTACACTATATATATATATATATATATATATATATATATAATATTATATATAGATATATACACAGGTTGATTATCACTTATCCGAAATTCTTGGGACTGGAAGTGCTTCAGCTTTCATATTTTACAATACAGGCTATCTGATTTGTATGTAGCATTTATAAAATAGAACAGCTTGGGAAGAGAACCCTAGCCTAAACAGGATATCTCGTTACATTTCATAAGAGCTTGTACATATACCGCGAAGGTAGTTTTATATAAATAACATGTACACTGAAAGTAGTTTTATATAAAAATTAATAATTTATAATAAATGTTGTGTCCATACAGATACAGGTAATGACACTAGTCATGTAATGCTCACATGGATTTTTAAGTGGTTAAATTAAGATTTCACATAAAAATAATGTTTTGTACTTTCTGTACGTCTACAAAAAGACATGATCATTACTTGCAAAAATTAAATGCAGGACTTTTTGACATTTTGAATAATATCTTTACTGAGCATAAAACACCTGGTAAGTAATCCATGAACAAAGGCATTACTGTGAGGGTCATTAACAAAAGAAATGATGCCAATGTAGACTACACCGCTGGGCTCAGAGCAGATGAGGTCACTTAGAACAGCTGCACATCACCTAGGGATCTATCCAGTGCTTTCTGAAATTTGTGACAAGTCATGTCAGCGCCTGAAAAACTTTTGGGATTTTGGACGTTTCCAAATTTTGGATGAAGAATACTCAACTTGTATATAAAACATGGATCTTTACTGTTAATTCACCCCAAATAATGTAAAGTTATTTATGGCAAATATTAATTCACCCCCTCAAAATTATAAATTTTAAATCAAAGTTTGCTTGTTTGTTTCATTCAATTTTGGCACTTTTTGGAATTAAAAATTTTAAATCAAAATTTCTTTAGCTTGCCTCGCAACAATCCCAACCCTAGGAATGAAAAATTACCAAATATCAGGAAGTTATTCAGATTTTCTAAGTGCAGATGATCTTCGAGGTACTTACAAGGAATTTTTTACAATTTATAAAAAAAGAAAAAAATCTGTTTTTGTTTGTTTATCAAGGTGAGTGCAAATGTAGACCTCACAATAGCACACCTAAGTCGCTCATATTTGGGCCAATCGCAAAGGTCAACCCAAAAGGAGTGCCAAGGAAGGGACTCACTCTGGGACAATTTGGTGTGAATTCTAGTAACTTTAATTCTTTTGTATTTTGGGTGAATTAATATTTTTTGGGGGAATTATATAATGACGTAATAATGTCGTTTTTTGACGTTAAAAATACGTCAAAAAACGACATTATTACGTCATTATTTTTGCACCAACCTAATGACAGAAAAGATTCAAAAACATAAAACGTAAATGCCAGTAATTGCATTTGGCACAGTTGCTTTATATTCCCTTAAATAAAGGGTCCACAGAATGGACTCACATGTGAATCAGTGGCATGTATGCAACATGTCACAATGTAGAAGAAAATGCATTAAAATGTGAAAAAATTAGTAATGTTTATAAATAAAATATTAACTGATCTCTGCTCCACCTCAAAATGAGATTGAACCCGAATCTCTTGTTTGGGCTAGCAGTAGAGGATTTAAATAAATACCTTTTTTTTTCTTTTTTTTTTTTACTAATTATTCACCTAGTACAAGGCCCATGAGCCACTCAAGGTAGAGGGTTACTGATTGAGGTTGTTGCACATAAGAGAAAGTAAGAAGTGTAGTTTAGAAGGATATGTAGGAAAGATAACAGTCAACTTAAGGAGGTTACGATTGTATTGATCTGGGAAAGCATCCTGTAAGTTTCCACAAAGATTCTTTTGATTATGATTTTGCCAAATTTTTCTTTTTTATCTGATTGGAATAAGATTCTTTTTTTTGACTTTTAGTATTTTATAATGGTCAAAGTTCCGACTGCAAATAAAGTATATTTGTAATATGTCGTAATAACATGATTTCGGAGATGGGAAAAAAAAAAACTCTCTCCCTGAGAAACAAAAACAAAAAAAAAAAAAAAAAAAAATCAAGGTTAATATGAATAAGTACAAACTAAAGATTCAATCATATTTAAAAAGAAAATGACTTGTAAAATGAATACCAACTTCTTTTTTTTTTTGTTAATAATAATAATAATAATAAATAAAATCAAATGTTAGAACAAACCGAACCCCAAAATTAAAAGAAAACAGACAATGTCAGACAGACAGACTTGATGGACAGAGACAATTTCGGGCAAGCATATTTGGCAAGATGCAAGTTAGACGCATGCTTTTGGATGACAAGGTGGTGACATGCGGTTACAAACATTTTTTGAGGACGTCACAACATGCAAGGTGGGAAAGTGTTCAAAATTATTTTCGAAAAAAAACAAAAAAAAAAACTAGTGGGTACAGGGGTTAAGAAAGAAGAAAATGGAAAAAAAAAAAAAAAAAAAAAAAGAAAAAATTGTTGTTTAAACAAAATGGATTTGTACTCGATTTTGTTTTTTTTCTTTTTTTTGTCAGTCAAAAAATAGACAAGGAAGATGAACAAAAAAATTCCATTTGTCATTTTCCATTAAATTCTTAGGATAGATCCAGCAAAAAAAAAAAAAAAATTTCATAGTATAAAATATTACTTTACAAAATGTTTAGAAAGCTTTTAATTCTTTTAAGGTAAAATGTCTTTTCAAGATGGAAGCCAATATTTATAAAAAATATAAATAAAAAGGTTAATAACACTGAATTTATGTTTTATTTTTGAATTTAAATTAAAAATGATAAAATCAAATTTAATATCCACAATATGAGGATTATTTTTTATATTTTATTTTTTTTTATATTTTTATTCCTTTTTTCTTTTTCCTTCTGAAATTAATGAAAAAAATAATATATATATATATATATATATATATATATATGTGTGTGTGTGTGTGTTATCATCAGATTGTGCGGAACATCACAAATTTAAAAAAAATTTAAAAAAGCATTCCATTAACTCAAAGGATTATTTATAAAAAAAATTTCCACTATTTAAAAAGAAAAAATCTGTCATCAGAGCTGGACATTTTTTTCTGTTGCTATAGTAACAGAAAAGCATTAGTAATAAAATTTCCTTTTTGCTAATTAAAGAAAAAAATTAATTTTTGTATGTGGACAGAGTAATAAAAAAAACAAATTTTCAGTTTAAAAAAAAAAAAAAAAAAAAAAAAAAAATTAAGTTAAAACCAGAAAATATTGTTATTGTTTTTGCATTTATTTACCATGTATGACTTTGTCTGACACAAGGCCATATTAGTGAGTCATTGTGTGAAAGGCAAACTTATCAGCAATGGTAGGATGTCCCAGCCTAGACTAGTGTGGCTAGTCTAGTTGGTCATTACTACTGAGTGAATTTGACCCTCACTGAGTGTCCATAGGAAATTCAACATTAAATGTTGACATGTAAAATTCAGTCAATCCAGAAATGGTCTGCTTGTTGACCATCACTTGATAATCAGCATGCATTCTGTTAGATATTTACCAAATTTGGTACAACCCAATGAGGATTGAAACCATTGCATAAGCAAATGGTATGCAATACCACTTTGTTAGCCATCAAAAAAACATGTACCATGAGTTATTTACTAGGCTTAGTCTGCCACAAGGCCGCAGCAGCAGAGCATCCATTAAAGACTGAACTGTGTACATATAGTATAGGGTTAAAAAGTCGTATCAGTAATTGCTTTGCAGCAGGTAGCCTAGATTAGCTTAGTCCAGTCTCACAAAGGGTTCTAGTAATTGGGTAAATTCAAACAGTAGCCCTCAAGAACGTCTATCTAACCATTGCTTTATAGTATAATGTCCCAGAGATTTTAGTGTGATACAAAAAAGTAACGTTATTTACATTTGGACTAATGTCCTCATCTTTCAGCTGTTGTGCCTTCCTACTTTTGTCAGGTGTCAGACAATCCAAGTAACCTTCAAGGAATTTCAAATTAAACCCCTTATTTATTCTATTGGAGTAGACAATAGAGCAATTGATTAAAGATTTGGTTAATGAATTTGGTAACATAGAAATTGTGAGTTCAATTCCAGAGCTGAGTTTGACTGATTTTTTTTTATGGCTTATCAACCCTTTGTTGGTTATTTGAAGCTGAATCAGATTTTATTAATTCCATTTTTTTAAAATTTTGTGAGTGAATATTATATTAACAATTTTTTGAAAATAATGATTTTTCCAGATCCAAGTCTTATTATTTAACCCATAGCTGGGGGCGGGGGTTGAATTCATAACTTCCCTAATGGTATATAATTGACTGTAACAGACCTGACTAGAACCCCAAGCTAGGTAGTACCGTGAAAATAGGAAGAAATAATCGATTAGTACTAAAAAGAACAAGAAATTAAATAAAGGGTTCAGTTTGAAATTCACTAGAGGTTACCCAGATCACTAGGCACCTGAAGAAGGCCAGATGTCACAACAGTTGAAACGTTTTGATAATAACTTTAAGAGCAGATACAAAATCTAAAAGATGGAAATAGAAACAGCAATTTCCTGCTCAAGGTGACAAGGCACCTGATATGAAAAGATATTTACTTGGCTTTCCTAATATGACAGGATGATAACAGAAGGTTTTTTGTTTTTTTTTTAACATGGGGCCCATAAACATATGTACATGAGTAAAGGACAAAAATTGCTTATATTATTTTTGCACCAACCTAATATATATATACTGACCCAACTTCTTTTGGTGCAATGAGGAAGTTGATGCCACAGGTTTGGAAACCCCAGGATTGGGTACCTTCTCCCATCTCATTTATGGAAAGAACTGATACTACACTTTCATCCTGCCAAAAAAGGCCAAGGATCTGGTGACAAAGGGTAAACTGACAAAGGAGAAATTTGCTGAGTTCCAGGATTGAATGACTTTGAACCAGCAGAGGAGGAGGGAAGTCGTCGGCTGCTGGTTTAAATGCAATTAGTCTCTTTGTATATCTGACAATAACGACAAAGATGAGGGTATTAATCCAAATATAAATAACTTCTCATTCCAGAAATTCAGACAAAAAAAAAAAAAAAAAAAAAAAAAAAAATGGCAAGTTGAAAACTTAAAAAAAAAATGTCTCAGTTCATATGAGCAAGATTTTTTTGTTTTTTTTTTGTTTAATGTTTGGTTGGTGTAAAGAGTGGAGAGACCAAGGTGACTTGGGATTGCAGTAAAATAAATATACAATAAACCAAAAAAATTTAAATAAAAAAAAAAAAAAAAAAAAAAAAAATGGCAATGTTTAACTTTCATGCCCACAAAAAAAAAACAATGTGTCAAAGGTATGATTATTCCCTTGACACTGCGAATAGTGCATACACTTTTTGACTCCGTTGGCAATGTTTATTTACGAGATTCTAAAAAATATATGAACCAAGTACAATATATTTGTTATTTACCTTTTCATAAAAAAAAATTTTTTAAAAACAAATTTATTAAAAAATTACAAAATATGTAAGAGAAAGCTATGCTCTCAAGTTATTTTAGTGAATTTATGTGGCAACAGCAAATGAGAGAAACGCCTGAAAAATTCATTTTTTTAAATTTATAATTAGTTACTCATTGTTGTGTGTATTTAAATTTTCTTGTTCTAGGACATTTTTACAAAATTATGAATTTTTAGTCATGACCAATGCCAGTTTAGGAAAAAAAAAAATGACAAGATTTCATTATTTAATAAACATACAGAAATATACACGTGCATGCACACAACTCACTTTTTGCTTTCGATCTGATGAAGCCTAAACAGCAAAATGCATAATCGGATATATTTTTGGGACAATATACTTTCATGAATGTTTTCCAATTGTCAATAATTTATAACTGTCAGGATCATCTACCCCATTTTTGTAACAAATTTATGAATAAAAAATTCTTTTCATATTTATTTCTTTATAAATTGGTAAATAATGAATATTTCATTATAGTTGGTTCACATATTTGATAATCTTGTGAATGTATCTTTTTTATTTGTTGGGTTTTTAAAGGGCTGCTGTTCTGTTTTGGAATATTTTATGTGCCTTTCATTTTACCCTGAACATGAAATCATTAGGGTATTGGAGAAGCATGAAAGTATTTTCAAGGTATTTCTCCTTTTCATGTAAATATTGAGGGCTGCAAATTCTGAGTGCTCTTAAGTAGAATCCAATGATTATTCTAGATTTTGTTGTAATGGCGAGAATAGAAATTTATGAGATCATTTTTATTAGTTGATTTTCACTTGTACTGTGTTAACTGTAGCTCAAAAATTATGTCCACTGAAAATCAACTAATAAAAATTACCTAATAAATTTCTATTCCCATCATAACAACAAAATAAAATCTTGAATAATCACTGGATTCTGCTTAAGAGCACTCAGAATTTGCAGCCCTTAATATTTACACGAAGAGGAGAAATACATTGAAAACACTTTCAAACTTCTCCAATACCCTATTTTATATTCAATGCAAAACAAAAGGCTCATAAAATATTCCAAAATAGAAAAGCGACCCCTCCTGACAAATCCAACGAATCAAAAAAATATATCATTTTACCCACTAAATCTTGTAAATATATTCTTGTAAATAAGTAAATTAAATAGTGTTTAACATATTTGTTGTCAATTCTCAAGAATAAAGAAACTGTATAAATCCACTTTCATATGTTTGGGTTTTATTAAAATTCTAATCATCACTTTTTAAAACAATAAACATTGCCAAGGGAGTCAACAGTGATAATAATAGTGGTGTCAAGGAAATAACCACCATTTTGACACACTGTTTTTTTGCAAGCACAAAGTTAAACATTGTCAAAAAAACATTTGGTAATAGGATATTAAATTGATTCAATACGTTACTTATTAGTGGGAAAACATCTATTAAATACTCCCAACATAGCTTTCTATTCCTGTCCGTCTAAAAGTTATGGTAATATTATTCCATGAGGCTATCAAACAATGGAATCTAGTTTGAAGACCATGCAGCAGCAATAACAAACCAGTGTTAGACGTTTTTACAGCTATAAAATCCTGTATTTGATTTCATATAACAACCATCCACCATTTGCATTTATTTATTTTTGATTTTACACTGATGTTCACCCCTTTTTTAAGGCCCAAGAACCGCTCAAGGTAGAGGGTTACAGAGTACGAGGCACAGTTTATGGGGACATGTGGGGAAGATAACTCAGGATTTGCATGGGTTAAGCATCCTCTTGGGAGGTGGCTCCACAGAGCAGAAGTTTGCAGGGAAAAAGCTGCTCATGGAACTTACATCTCACCAATGGAATATACAGGGAATGAGGGTGGTTCACTACAATGGGTGTGGCATGGTGGGTCTTAGTTCCATCAGTTCTAACCATCATGACTAAGGAATATAATTCATCTGAACACTTTCTATAGAAATAGCAATAGAGCAGTAAGAGGCTTGCGACTTTTCGTCGGTGTGGAAAGGAGTTGTAGGGTGGAAAGTAATTAATCACCCAAAAGGATGCAGAGACGCTTTTAAACTGGAAAGTGAAGATCCTGCCCATGTATGGTAGCAGTACTCCATTTTTAGCCTGCACTGGCTCTTATAAAGATACAGGGTGGAGTCAGATACTTACTGGAGCAGTACAAGGGACCATCCATCTTTCTAGTATTTTTAGTGATGGGTCATATTTAGAAGTTCCACCTGAGGTCTGTGTTGAGTTTAAGTTCCTGTAGATGTTCAAGATGCTGCGAATACACCTGTTCATTGCAATAGTTGAAATTTTAGGGTCTGCTCGGTGACTAGTTTGTATTAAAATATTAGAGATAGATGAACAAGAACAAGTTGTCCGCAGCATTTGGAGACATTTATAAATATCCTAATTTTGAAGTTCAAGCCTAAGAGATTATTTTTTTGGCCTATTTTTGATTTTTCAAAGGATCTTGTGCATCATCAAATACAGTAGATCCCTTTTTAAACTAATTTATAATCTTAGTTGCATAATACATTTTAGACACATCAAGGGTGGGGTTTTCATTATATCAGCTCAAACAGCAACCCTGACCTGACTCCAGATGAGTTAGGCTACCTCTTTGAAAGCATCATGCTATGCACCATTTACCATTTTATAAAGTACAAATCAATTGGCAATTAGCCGATGTTTTGCCAACCATTCCAATAAAGAATCAAAAAATAAATAGTGTAAATAAACAATCTAATGAATAAACAGTGTTTATTATTTTTGTTGTCAATTCTCAAGAACAAAGAAAATGCATAATTTCACTTTCATATGATTAGGTGTTATTATAATTCAAATCATCACTTAAAAAAAAAAAAAAATTCTGACATGGCTAAGAGTCTAAACGTTTTTATTAAAATATGTCAGTTAATGTCAGCCATTGAAAAAAAAAAAAAAAAAAAAAAAAAAAGGCATTTCATGCTCCCCTCCTATACACCATTGGCTTTTTAGAATTTAATAATTAATAATAATTTATGCAAATTTATTATCCAACCATTCATTTTATTATTAATTTCCAAAAATTAAATTTATTTATTTCAATTATTATTATCATCATCATCATGTGTTTGTGTGAGATAGAGCCCCTTTAAGAAAAAATAATAAAACATATGATAATGGTAATATAGCTGTTTCCTTATAAGGAAACATTTGGCATTCATTGACTGAGCATCCAGTATTATTGCTAATTGAAATATATAAAATCCTTTTCTTAAAATAATATTTCAGGAAAATAGGTTTTCTCAAGTCCAGTAGTTGTTATTGCTCTTTCCAGTATTGATAGGACTTTCCTTCCTAAACTTTTATTTGAAGACTTGATTACATCATTTTATTTTCTCTTTGGGCATATTTTAGCATAAAAAAGTTTCAAAAATTAACCTTTTATTTTTTTTATTGAATTCTCATACGCTTTTTTTTAGTTTCCAAAATATGAATTTAGTTATTACAATTGATTGCTTAGGTTGCTGGCTGGGTGGTTAGAATGTTTGCGTTTTGAACTAAAGATCCGCGTTTGAATTACCCCATGGTTGATTAGTCAGAGAGGTAACTTCTTCATGTTATCAGCCTGGTGATCTGAGTACATAGCACATTTGGAAAGTGCCTGTTGAACAAAACCATGTGAGTGAAATTGGGTAGATGCAAATGTTCAGAAGCCATCGATGATTGTGCTAGCATAAAGTTATAAGTTATAAGTCATTGTGACCGATGGTTTGAGTGTACTGGCCCTTTTTCGCAAAAAAAAAAAAAAAAAAAAAAAAAAAAAAAGGGGCCCCCAAAACTGTTGATCCCACTAGATTATGCATTCTCTTCCAGAAACTAACTAAGCTTCACTCAGCATAGTTGCAACATAAACCACATATGGCCTCTGTCGGTTTGTGTAGGTGACTGTAATCATGATTAGCAAGCAGATGGGTGTGTTTAGAAAATGATTTTATGAACTGCACTCACCCTTTTAAAAAATAAATTAGAAATCCAAGTAGCAGGCAGTGGCATCGTCCATTATATCTTTGAAAACAAGTTTTCAGATTTATATGAAGTTGTAGCCGATATCATAGCCCAAGTCTTCCAAATGGCGTCAACCTCCTTTCTTTGATCTTTTAAAATAAGGTTTGTTTATAAATAGATTGGTGGTCCAAAATAAGGAGATCAAAATTTGTTCTGTTTTTTTGTTAATTAAAAAGCAAATGATCTTGATACCCTCAAACGTCAATGAAAAAGATTACTACATTTCATTGTATTGTGACAGATCTCATATCAGCAGGTACTTAAAAAAAAAAAAAAAAAAAAAAAAAAAACGGTCAAAATTGACTGTAATGAAGTGATTAATTCATTTTTTATGGGTTATCAACCCTTTGCAGGTTATTTAAAGCCAGAAAATATTTTTAGATTGTAAAATTTTTTTGAAGATAATTTGTTTGTGATACAAGAATTACTAATTCACCCATAGCTGGGGGGAGGGTGAAGAGGTGAATCAAAAAAAAAAAAAAAAAAAAAAATCAGAATTTGATAAAAAATTATAATGTGTAAATTAAGTGGGGGATCAATTTTGGATTACAATCAATATATAAACTGATCTCTCATTTTGTGGCCACAGTAGTTTCTATTGACTGTAGTCGGCATAATTGAGTCATGCAAACTATCTTTTCTTTAGCTGTATAGTATGTGCTATGCCAGGCGACATACAGTTTTGAATTCAGTTTTTCCCTCTCCTAGTCCAGTTATCACCCAAAGCTATGGAACCCATTCTGTACTGCTATTTATCCATAGCATATATATATATATATATATATATATATAATTTACATTTCAGAGAATGTTAATAAATCTAAAAGACATGCATTTGTAGCTAATCAGTATTTCCTTATTGATTGATCAATTCATTTTCTATTGCTTATCAACCCTTTGCAGGTTATTTAAAGCCAGAAAATATCTGTGGGGAGAAGAAGTGGATTCATACCTTTCCCAAGAGTATTTGCACGTAAGTAACTATAATGGACTCAACAGGAATTGGAACTTGGCTTTCCGATTAACAATTCCGAGCCATTATCAATTCCCTCACCTGCACATCCAAGCTAACAGCACCTGATATTCCCAAGCAGTCACCCATCTAGGTACTAAGCAGGCTCGATATTCTTTAACTTTGGTTTCAACATGATGTGGCCATAAGTCTTGTAATGAAGTGGGTGTCCTGGCAAAGTGATGAGGCATGAATCTTCATTACTTGACATTGCACTTGATTCATCTCCTAACCACATCAGTTATTCTTGGTATCTATGTAGTATACAGTTCCAGGACCTCGTCCAACACGTTAATTCTCCTGGGATGACAGAAGAGACTGATCCATATTATCTCTGAGGTACTTGTTTATGCATTTATTTACATTTTATTCAACTCCTAAGACCTTCAGTTACTCCTGACCAGTCTGCGGTATATGGCTCCAGGACATGCTAACTCTACATTCACCAGTGATGACAGAAGAGACTGACCCATATTATCTCTAAGGCAGTTGTTATATGTATGTCTGTGTGTGTGTGTGTGTGTATATATATATATATATATATATATATATATATATATATATATATATATATATAATTTATTTGTAAGGAGTTTTATTTATATTATTTTAAATGTAACAACATTAAACAAAAAATATTCACCTGTCCTACATTCGTTTCTGAACTTACTTTCCTTCAACCAAACAATTTCATTTTATTAGGTTGGTGCAAAAATAATGACGTAATAATGTCGTTTTTTGAGATTAAAAAATACATCAAAAAACGACATTATTACGTCATTATTTTTGCACCAACCTAATATTAGTTGGTTGATTTTGTTTAGTGGTATACCAACCTACGGGTTATTTAATGCTGAAATCTGAACATTTTGAATGCAATTCTATGCCTTCAATTACAGAGAAAATGTCTTAATCATTTTTGTCATAAAATGCATCATTGGTCATTTTTTTCTATGTAAAAATGTATTGCTGCTATAAAAAATATATTTCTATATTTTATAGTGTTTTATTTTGGGGTTCACTATTTGCCTGTAGCCAGGACCCTAACAGGTACTATCACCCCAGGTTAGGGTGGACCTGGGAATAGCAACAATTAAGAGGTGGTTCCATGCCCCCTCAAAACCTCTAATCTCTCAATCAGAGGCCTTGCTGCCACATGTAGCTTATCGTCATACACAGGTCTATCTTTTTAATAGGTGGAGTTATAAATAATTTCTATTTTTGTCTATCAACAAACTGCTTTGTTCTTTTTGCAAAGTGTGCATGGAACCAAAACACCTAAATTCCTGTCTTTCTTAAATGTTGGCGTATTGTAGATTGTTATGCGTTTGGAATCTTTGTTAATAAATACCTCACCATGGATTATTTTCCATTAAAGAATTTAGAACTTCATTATAAAAGTTCATTGAACGTCCTGGGTTGGGGTCATCGGTCAATAGTGTTTCTCCAGAATTAAACTTTACAAACCAACCTCATAATTAACCATAACCACTACATATTTTTCTAGATGTCTTCACAGATTGTTTCCTTGCTTGAACTTGCATAAAATTATGCGATGTAAATGTATTTTCAATATGTCCATTGGCAGGCATATTAAAAATGTTTTCTTTAATCCTCCGTGTGTGTGCTCCAAATTTATTATTAACTACCAAGTATGATTAGTAGTTAGGATAATACATTCGTCATTGCAACTTGTTCTTAGAAATGGAAATTACTTAAAATGCAAACAAACAGAAAGTCTTCTTGGTCAGGCTGAGAACTTTTCAGCAACCTCCTTGAATAATGCAAGAGATAGACAACATCATAATATCCAAATCAAGTGTTTGCACCAGGTTGGATATGTTAGTCATACATTATATGTAGCTTACACATGTTAGATAATAGTCTAGCAGACTTATATTTTTAGAGAATTGTATTTCTCTTCTGACTTCCTCATTTTGATCTTTGAGGTCAGATACAGGAAAACGGAGGAAGTCGTTTTTGATTGGTTAAAACTAGCGTGGGAATGTTAGAGAGATAGAAAGGGATTTCAGGGACTTCATTTTTACATGTCGAAGAATGTAGATGTATTATTTTTGTGTATGGAGTATGCTCCCCAGTGGGGGGAGATAGAGCGACCCCACCGGGTAGTTAAAAATGCACATGTCGACATGTTTAACAAAATGGATAAGTTTAAAATCCCTTTCACTGAAGTTCTCTGTTGTCTCCGGACTTCAAAAACATTTCAACACCTGAGCAAGAGAAGATACGTTATGGAATCAACCCCATCAACGAAGACCTCCTCAGAATGAGTGAGGGTCTATGCAACACACATTTCTTGAGAAAAAAAAAAGAAAAAAAAAAGAAAAGAAGCCCCATCTAACCATACATACTTTCTTATTCACTACTAAAGAGTAACAAAAAGGTCTGTTTTTTTTTTTTTTTTTTTACGACCAATGGTGATAAGGTATTATTTTAAAACGATGCAGAATGCAAGAGTTTGTGGGGGTGGGTGCTATTACACTTCACTCCCCCACCCCCTGCCCACCTCATATTTACGTCCTATATATTTAAATTTACATCATGACATCTAACTTGAAGTTCTTAATTTTCCGAGATTGAAAACGTAATTAACATTAATAAAAGTGTTTTTAATATAATACAAATTCAAAAACCAATTGTATTAAACAGATATAAAGACATTGATTTGGCTCCAAAAAAAAAAAAAAAAAAATGGAAAAAATTCAGTCTTTTAATCTTTGATTTTGCCCAAAGCCATCATATGACTTGTTGGTTCATATATCAAATTGGTTTTTGATTTTTATCTTTGCCACATAGCTTCCGTGCAATTTGTGGTTGCACCAGTGTTTGGGGTTGCAAAAGTATGATAGTGTCCTGTAACAAAGGCTGGTCTTTATCCGAAGAGGATGATACTCTGTCCATAGTTTAAATGGGAAGAGCCTATCTCCATTTGGAGCTCCTAATTGAACCAACTGAAGATAAAAATCTATAAAAAGTGTCTGGAACAAGTTCAAAGAAAGCATTTGATGGTCTGTCAGTTTCTACACCGAGTTCCTTTGATGATTGAACAAGAATTATTAGAGTTTGGTTGGGAAGTTTTCAAGTTTTTGATTCATTCAGCAGATATTGCTCTTTCAGATTACCATTTCATGTGAGTTTTATAGATTTTGCTTAATGAAAAAAAAAAAAAAAAAAAAGATTTCTTGAGAGACGGCAAAAGACAACAAGAATACTTTGCTGAAAAACTAAAATTTCAAAACATGATTTAATTTCCCCAGATTTAAGGAATAACAGATTTAAAGAATCACTCATACATCCCATGGGCCATAACGAACTAACTTTTTATTTTTACTGAACAAAGTTTGACAAATGCTACAACAAATCAGTCATCCAACATGTCAACATTAACTAAGTAAAGTTAACTGGAAATTAAATTAAAAATAGAGAAACTGTAGAATACATTGGTACAGCACTATTGCAACCTTATACTAGACAAAGCTCTTCCCAGTACGCTACTCTGACTCTCCGATGGAAGCACATTGCTCTACCTAGCTACCTCTTCCCCCACCACAATCCTCTGGCTCCCTCAGGGTCGCACACTTCACATCACAGCCTCTTCTCTGGCTCACTGATAAATGACTGATTTGATTTTTATGGCTTATCAACCTTTTTTCAAGTATAAGCCAGAAAATATTTTCAGAGTGTTTTAATTTTTTTGAAAACTTATAGCTTGAGAGAGAGAGAGAGAGAGAGACTCATTCCTTTCTTAAGGATATTTGCATGTGAGTGAATGTAAGGAACCTAATGGGAATTGAATCTCGACTCTGATTTTCAATTCTGAGCCATTATCCATTATGCCACTTGCACATCCAAGCTTACAGCCCCTGGGATTCTCAAGTGGTCACCCATCTAGGTACTTGACGTTGATTAACTCCAGTTATCAAACAAGAACCAGTGTTTCAATGTCATATGGTCTATATATATATATATATAAAATTTATTACATTGGAATCGTAATTACAATCCAATTCATCAGACCTACAAATTCAAAAAATTTGTAGGTCTGATGAATTGGATCGTAATTACGATTCCAATGTAATAAATTATAACCATGGAATATTAGTGTTTAAGTCTTTTTGTTTTTATTTTTAAAAAAGTGCTCAATACCAAAGTAGAGCCTAAATTTACATTATATATATATATATATATATATATATATATATACATATACATATATATATATATATATAACACTTCAGGATAGTATTAAAATGTCTAAGGGAGATAATTAAATATTAATTTATTACGAAAAGTTGATTTACCTCCCTTACATTGAATAGCAATTTCACTTCCATGACAAATACTTTCTTTGCCCTTAATTTTAATTTTGACTTTTTGTGACTTCGGAGTTGACCAAGGTCAGTTTTACATAGGCTGACATATTAGTTTAAATCTATGCAGTAGTTTCTAAATCTATAGCAGACGGACAGAGATGTCAGTTTATTTGAATAAAATGTTTATGTATGATGATGTGAATAAACATTAAATATCAACCATTTAAATATCAGTTACTTATCTTCAGGATTATTTTTAGCCTTTAGCTGTAATTAACATCGTTTATAGTAAACACCTATATCTGTATATAATGGACGGGCTTTATATATGTTTTGGGCGGATGGATGTTTGGTTAAAAGTTTTGCTTTCTGATCATGAGATCCAAATCATGAGATATTGCCATGATAGATTTGTCAGGAAGATGACTTTCTGATATTGTCGGTCTGGGGAAGCAATCACAGTTTGTATCGCCTTTGAAACGTACTAGAAAACCACACAATGAGCTGAACAAAGCCTTGTGAGTGAAATTGGATAAACGGAACAGTTTGTTGTTGGTTGTGCTAGCATTAAGTCACAAGTCTTCATGACCGAGGATTTTGAAGTGTAATGTCATTTTTCAAACTGTTGATCATTCTACTGAACAGGAAAAAGAGAGGACTTTTCAGACTGTTTTAACCCTGGGATAAGTATGAGAAGTCCCATGGTGAATAGGTAATTTATTTTTTTAAAGTATTAAATGGTTGGATACTTTCTGTACCTTGTACATGCAGCAAATTGCTGAACATCGTACATCTTTTAAGAAGAGACTTTCAATAATTTTTTTTATAGAAATTAAAAACTGTTTTACACATCTCTTCAGTAAATTTGGCAATGAATAAAAATTATGCAAAAAAATGTCGTTGAATGTTTGGGAAATAAAATTTATGAATAAATTCTTTTCCTGAAAGAATTTAAAAAAAAAATTGTTCTTTTGTGACAAAAATTGATGAAATGGTGAATTGTAGATGAAAAATAATGAGTTTTGGTTGGGTTGACCATATCTTATGGTAGTGCTCTCTTAATTCAGAACATGGCTTGCCGTTATTATTAAACTTTCTAAGCATTATTAATATTTCATTTTTCAGATATTATTTTGACATTCATAAATGTCTGTATCGTGGAATAAAAAAAAAAAAAAAAAAAAAAAAATTTTCATTGTATCTATTCTTATTCCTGATAACAACCCCACCTCTTGTCTGAGCAGGTGATAAAAAGGTCTTTATTTTTGGACACATAAAAAAAGCATCAGTAAATCTAGCCCAAATGATTGTCAAAAGTTGGTTTTTCCATTGATATTATTTTATTAATCAACCCTTGACAATGTTTGTTTTAAAAAGCAATGATTAGAATTTTAATAAAGAATAAACATATGAATGTGAATTTATACATTTTCTTTGTTCTTCAGAAATGACAAGAAAAAAATTAAAGACTATTTACTTATTAGCTTGTTTTATTTACAAGAATAATTTTATATTTACAAAATTTTAAAGACTAATACAATTAAAACTAATGCAATGCAATATTTATCATTTACCAATTTATAAAGAAATTAATATGAAAACCATTTTTCGTAAATTCATAAACATTTATTAAACTATTCAAATATATGAACCAACTATAAGTAAATTCTTATTTATCATTTTATAAATTTTGAATCGATTTGGCAATTAGCCGATGTTTTGACACCTATTCCAGTAAATAATCAAATAGTGTAGATAAACAATCTAATGAATCAATGGCATTTATTATTTTTGTGGTCAATTC
>OZ010604.1:17434844-17494844 GCA_963932145.1 Acanthosepion lycidas
CAAGTTTAAAAAACTGAAGCGAAAAACTTTTTTTTTTCCAGTTTTTGAAACATGGTTATTACTGTGTAGCAAAGAAATCATTTTAAATCAGTTAATTTATAATATTTATGCTCTGTAAATTTACATCACTATTTTGTAAAAATAAAAAAATATCAATAAGAACCTCGGATTATATATCTTACTGTTCTTTTCTCATATATATATATATATATATATATATATATATATATATATATATATATTGAAAATCTGGAAGCTAAAGTCCACCATTTTGAACATCTCTTGTGATTGTAGAGTCCAAAGATAAGTTGCATCAATCTTGTGATGTATGAATAAATTTAATATTATAATATCTACACAAGTTTTTGCTTTCCTGAAATGAGCATACATTTTTTTTTGGCAGTGTGTGTGTGTGTGTGTATATATATATATATATATATATTATATATATATATTGATTTAATTGTTTGTCAGAATGGTTCACTTTTCTATTTTGAAATATTTTACAAGCATTTTGTTTCTTGTTGAATCTGATATAATTAGGGTAGTAGAGGGACTTAAGGGCTTTTTCAAAACAAATGGTTTGTAATATATTATGCTGAAAGAAATATTTTAAACAACATTATAATAATGACAGAAAATGACAATTGTTTGAATTTACTTGTGAAAAGAAGAACAAGACAAAAAAATGCACATATAGGCTCACACCCGCCAAAAAAAAAAAAAAAAATATATATATATCATATGCGTTTCCGGGAAGGGGGAAAAATGTTTATATTACATAAAATTTGCCTTCACTCCTTCTTGAAATTGCTGGAATAACATTTTTTAAACAGGAAAAATTTAAAGATCAAATAAATTTTGGAATCTCGTCTCTTATAAGTTCTTTAATGAATTCTGAAGAAATCACTTTATCCATGGAATTTTCTGCCAGTAAATTTGACTAAAAAAAATATTTCTTAAACAATACTTAAATTTGGGTACGGTTATATCGGGCACCTGCTATGGCACCGTTTTTCAACCTTTTTTTAACATGTCACACTTGAACAAAAGACAGTTGGAACATACAATGGCCGAAACAGTGTGAATGTGACCATAAAAATGAGGATAACAGTCTGAACAATATAAGTGGTGTAAATAGAGAAATAAATAGATTTTTTTTTTTAAGAATTTTAAATATTTTTTTATTACAAATTATAATAATTTGCTTTGTTTGTCTTAATAAATAAATCCTAAAAAATACCCAGTATTCCCCAGTGGTCACCCATCTGGGTACTGATCAGGCTTGACATTGCTTAAATTTGGTGATCAATGGTGGCCATATGTCTTGTAATGAAGTGAGTATGCTGGCAAAATGGTAACTAGAGACAGGAATCTTCATTACCTTACATTTTATTCAACTCATGACCATGTTAGTTACTCTCAGTCAATTTGTGTTATATAGCTTCATGACCTTGCTCAACACACTAACCCCACATTCTCCTGGGATGGCAGAAGGGACTGATCCATATTATTTCTAAGGTACTTCATACATTATATATATATATATATATATATATATATATATATATATATAGATGTGTGTGTGTGTGTGAAGAAATATAGTTTTAATGCATGCTATATTTATGTGATAAAGTGCTCAATATCAGAGATAGAGTGTATGTAAATATAAATGTGAAACTTGAAGTCAACACTCAGTGGCAACAGGCTATTTCATGCTAGGCGCAATCATCAATCGATGGCCTGATGATTGTGCCTAGTATAAAACAGCCAGTCATGAGAGAGTGTTGACTTCAATGTTCACTTTTTATATATATATATATATATATATTTTTCATTTCATTGTTGGAAGTGCTATCTGATGATCCGGCGTCCTTTTAATAGGACTGGTGAAATAAATTGTTATAATGGTACCTTAAAGTGAGTGGTCTGTTTTTCTTTTTATATATATATATATATATATATATATATATATATATATATATATATATATATATATATATATATATATATATATATATATATATATATATATATATATATATATATATATATATAAAGGATATGCAGGTGGTGTAATGGATATGAGCTCTGCATGAGAAATTGGAGAGCCAAGTTCAAATTCCAGTTGGATTTGTTACATTCACTTATGCACAAATACCCTTAAGATATGAATCCATCTCTTCTCCTTGTTATGGGTTGAAGAGCAGCACAGACTGGATTGCCTTGGTTGGCAACCAGTCTACTACTGAAAGAAATGGCAACCTACTGCAGGAAAATCTTCTGCTTAGTCAGTCATGAATTGAAAGAGATATAATTGCCCAAGTGTGTATCTCGTATGACCAGGGTTGCCAGATTAAAATTTTTATTCAAAGCTAAATAATACATATAATGTATTACCAATGTCAACCATTTGGTTTGAAGTTTGAGTGCAAGGTTTATTCTGGCATTATACCACCAACGTAAGGTTGTCATAGCCAAGGGACAAGCTCCCACTGTCTATAAAACGCTTCCATAGTATGTATCTCAAATATCCTTTGACAACAGAGGATAGGTCAAGGGGGAAAACTTGCACTTCATAACCTACTGGTCTGATCTGACTTTTGTAAAGATATAGCATGATAAGTGAAATTAGTTACTGGCGTGGTATAAGAAATCAACCATTTTACCAGCATCTTTTGAGATGGACCACATATATGTGTTCCACTTGAGGACTTCAATCAACTTGAGTTGCAATAGACACTCAATAAAGCCTCATTGATAGTGCCACCATTTATTGTGACTGGTGAGAATTTAGGATCAGTTCGGTGATGAAAAGTTACTATTAGGTTGGTGCAAAAATAATGTCGTCTTCTCACGTAGTAACATATGTGAGAAAACGACATTATTTTTGCACCAACCTAATAACTACAAATAATAAAAGTATTGAAAGCTACAAGCCATTCTTTTGCTGGTTGGGCTGTCAAAAGCCAGTGTCTCCCCAACTGGGGTGCCAAAAGCCAGTTTTTCCTTTCTTTCGTTGTCAAAAGCCAGTTTCTTCCCTGCTGGGCTGTCAAAAGCCAGTTTCTCCCCAGTTGGGCTCTCAGAAACCAGTTTGAGCTGTTTCCCCAAATGGGCTATCAAAAGAGAAATCAGCTTATTGGCTCCAGCAATCTAAATTTTTGAAGGGATCACTAGAATTTTCAAGTGATTCATTAAACAAAAATATTACTACTCTTAAAATTTCAGGATTATTTTAATTTGACAAATATTTCACTGAAGAAATAGCTTTTTAACATCGTATTATGGTGTGTATTGGTGTGAGAGCAAAAAGATTAGCAAGGTCATTATGATTTGCCCAATAAGAAAATTTATCTTTTCTTACTCGATGCATTTTCTAAGAGTAATTGTCTTTTAGTATATTTTGTGCTACAACTCTTATTGGGCAATAGTATTTCACATCTGGTGCCATCGCATATTGTTCACAGAAGGGCAACTGTGAGAGATTTACCAGAGTTCATCTCCCAATACACCATGATCACAACTTCTAGTTAATGTTGAAGTTTGTCAGATAAATCCTTGTATATAATGTATCATGGTAAACATTCTGGATAGTGTGAGACTAACAGAAATAAGGAAAGGCTTGTCAGGGGCTTTCTCTGGTTGGTGAGGGCCTGACAAGTTTTCCAAACTTGCCTCCAGTGATAGTATTTTAGACCTTCAATCCAGTTCTTTACCACTGAGTGTGAGTACCTCATAAAGAGAAAAGGGATGTTTTTGTGATTTTATAACTATAGAAGTTGATGGTTCATGCAATTTCTTTCCTTTGGACATTAAAATAAATGTGAAAGATGAAAAAATGAAAGTGAAAGTAAACAATTGATTTAAAAAGATAGGTGAGAAAGTGAAAGTAAGCAAGTGATTTAAGAGAGATGACAACATTAAAATGAAAGTGAAAGTAAACAAGTGAATTAAGATGAACGATGACAGCATGGAAATGAATGTATGTAAGTGAATGAGTCTGAATGAAGACTAGAAATGAATAAGAAGAATGAAGAAAGATAAACTAGGACAAAACAACATGGTGACAAAACAAAAACAAAAACAAACACTGAAAACAAGCAAACAGCATTAAAGACAATTACAAAGTATTTTAAAGACAAGAAAATTCTTCAAACAAAAACAAGTAAAAAAATTGCTATATGTTTTTTCTACTTTTGTTATACTCAGAAAATTTTTAATTTCTTGAAATATAGTTGGACTAATAAAAGTGCCTATCATTACTTTAAATCCAAGAAATTTAATTTAGGGTTGGAAAATTAATAAATAATTTAATAATTTAAATAAAAATGGACATTAAAACTGAACAACAGGAAAAAAAAAATCTATTGTTATTGTGATGACCACAGTGACTAGAATTTAAGACCAAAAAAGATGAAAAAAAAGCTTAACATTTTTTCAGTTCTATCGCATCAAAACTATCAAGGACTGAAAAATATATATAGCAAATAGAATCAGAAACACCATTGACAGGGTGCAATTATTAAATACTAGCCCAGAAGTCACTCTTTGGGTGGACTTTAAGCTAGCTCTTGTAGAGTGCTTTTGGGCCTTTGATCTTTTACCTTCAGCATCCTATATGCGTAAAAATTATAAGAATTTAGAAATAAAATTATTTCATCCTTATCCAATACCTTAATTCGGCATAATCTTTCTTCATATATGCAACCAATCTCCCTAGTTTGGTTACATTTATTTTGTGTGCAATTTTTTATTTTCTTTTAAAATCACCATTCTTTATGATCCCTTCATATAAAGTCACTCTTAAAAGACATTAGGGAACGTGAACTATGTAATATTTCAAATATGTCACAGTTCCCATGCTAGAAAAAGAAAACCCATATGAGCAACAAAACATGTCCCGCTTAAGTTTTATTTACAGACGATATCAATTGCAATTGTGACAAAAAGCAAAATTAAAGTTAAACATTTAATAAAGAAACATTTTTTTTTTTAAATTTCACTCTAATTGATATTTAAATTTAAATATTTACACTGCACTTTATTTATATAGATATAATTATAATTGTTTATCAATATAGAATAATCAAAGGTTGATAACATTCAAGCCTAGAAGCCACTTCTACTTACAGATGAAGGGCTGAAAAGACTTAGTATATATAGTCTCTAAGACCTGTAAATGGAAATCTAAATGGACTTTCCTCAGTACCGAGAACATGCCTTGTTTAAAGGATTGGTACACTGACCCAGATGTATTGAAAAATATATGTAAATTATAAAAAATTGCTTTCCAAATAATGACTATATATATATATATATATATATATATATATATATATATATGTATGTATGTATGTATGTCCCCAGCTATAGGTTAATTAGTAGGGTAGATTGGCAATGAGTATGAAAAAGACAACTTTGAATTCAAAACCATATGTAGCCCTGGCAAACCACATACTGTGCAAGTATAAAAGGGTCTTGGAGTTGATCTGATGGAGGTAAATGGTGACTAATTCTTAATTCCAACCTTTGACCTGTCTGGATGTGTAGGTGGTGTAATAGCAGTTCAGAATGAGGAATTAGAGAGCCGAGTTCAAAGTCCCATCAAATATGCTACATTCACTTACACACAAATAACCTTTTTCTTTTTTATTTTATTAAAAATAATGATATTCACCCTGTACAAGACCCAAGTGCCACTTGAGATAGAGGGCTACTGAATGAAAAAAAGCATAGTTTAGTCATATATGTGGGGAAGATAATGATTAACCCTAGACTTAAAAAGATTAAGATTCTAGTGATCAGGGAAGCAACCTCTTGGGAGTTGGCTCCACAGAGTAGCTGTTTGGGGTCAGAAGCTGCTGAAGTGAAACCTCAAAAGGAGATGGGGGTGGTTAGCTACAATGTGTAAGGCATGGTAGATGCTGGACCCAAGTAATGTAGTTTGTTTGAGCACTTTCCATGGAAATAGTGATAGAACAGCGAGAGGTTTGCAACATTTTCTCTGTGGGAAAAGGGTGGATAATAATTCATCACCCACAAGGATGCAGAGATGTTTTGGACTATGCCAAGTGTGGAAAATGAATGATAAGAGTTCATTGCTTTTACCCCCTCCAGATATGGGTTAAATATTAGGCTTTGGATCTGGAAAAATCATTAAATTATTAATGCAATATTAATGCAATTCAAATAAATAATTAATTTTACAATGTCAAAAATATGCTTCAGCTTTAAATAACTCACAAAGGGTTGATAAACCATAAAAACAACTCACACTAACCTGTTTTACTTACAGTGTGCGATGGGTAAATTGTCGCCATTTTATATTTTTGATTTTGCATATGCCTTTGTTTTTGATTTTGTTGACTGCACAGTATAGTAGGGTCAGTTGGGCACCGTCTGTGATTAAAAGAGCACTATGATGCAAGTCATACCACCAGAAATTTGGAAATGGCATGTTGTACAGCTTGGCATTTGTGCTGGAAGTTCCAATACCAACGTTTCAAAAATGTTGGAGTGTCAATCTGAGGACAGTGCAGAGAATTCAGAAAGAGTTGGAGGAGTCTAATGGTGATTACGAAGGTATTTGGAGTGATCACTAGTTATAGCGATGTAAAGATTCCATTCATCTTCCCACAGGGCCCCAGACTCAACACAGAAGCCTAAATCAAGTGGAGGTAGTGCTGCCCTGAATGGCTTCTGGAAGACCCTATGCCTGGCAAAAGTAATCTGTACCATACCACATAAGCAGTAGCACCCAGTCATAGCTGTCAGAATTTCTGCGACCACATCACCCCCTTACATCTGGACACCTAACTCCCCAGACTGCAACCCCCTTGATTATTATGTGTGGGGCACAGTTGAGCGAGAGACCAACAAAACTCCTTGTAATACCAAATATGAACTGAAGACAAGGAATATGTCAGCATTCACCAACTTAAACAAAAAGTCTGTCCCGAAGAGTTGCTGGAGATTCTGAAGTCGTCTGGTGGTCGTGGTTGAAGACAATGGCGATTTTATCAAGTAAATTTACTATTTAGTATTTCAAGATATTTTTGTGTAATTTTGGTAAATATATCTGTTAAAATGAGATATCAGTGTTATTTTCATTTTTTTTTTTTTTTTTTGGCATCATTTAGACGACAATTTATCCATCGCACACTCTATATCTGCTAAAATGAGATGTCAGTGTTATTTTCATGTAATTTAGATGACAATTTATCCATGGCACCCTGTATATCTGCTAAAATGAGATGTCAGTGTTATTTTCATGTAATTTAGATGACAATTTATCCATCGCACCCTGTATATCTGCTAAAATGAGATGTCAGTGTTATTTTCATGTAATTTAGATGACAATTTATCCATCGCACCCTGTATATCTGCTAAAATGAGATGTCAGTGTTATTTTCATGTAATTTAGATGACAATTTATCCATCGCACCCTGTATATCTGCTAAAATGAGATGTCAGTGTTATTTTCATGTAATTTAGATGACAATTTATCCATCGCACCCTGTATATCTGCTAAAATGAGATGTCAGTGTTATTTTCATGTAATTTAGATGACAATTTATCCATCGCACCCTGTATATCTGCTAAAATGAGATGTCAGTGTTATTTTCATGTAATTTAGATGACAATTTATCCATTGCACCCTATATATATATATATATATGATTCCAAGTTTGGGGGTCACTCTTTGGAATTATTAGGTGTCATGTCATCTTTGGTGTAATTAACATGAAGTCAGAAGGTTAAAACTATTTAACTTGTTTGTGCATGACATGTAATGGGTAGTAAGGTTTTACCCCAGGCAAGGCAATAAAGCCACTAAGATGCAAGGGTTTACTGAGAGTGAGAGGATATGAGACTATCAAAACTGGAAAGTAAAACCTGGGTAGCTCTCCATTTTCGGCCTGATATAGTTCTTGTAAGGACAGAGGATAGCATGAGGAGTCAGGCACTTAGCATAACGTTACAGGGAAGCAACCATTTCTCCAGTATCCTTAGCAACGAATCACATGTAAGAGTTCCACTTGAGGTCTGCATTGAGTTTAAGTTCAATCTCAAAACTGGACAAGGAGCAGAGGAATACTCTAGAGGTTGTCTTGTTTTTTCAAATCATTGCCCATGAAGAAAATGCATCTTTTCTTGCTTGATGCATTTTCTGAGATTCTATTTTGTGCTAAAACAATCATTATTATGTTCTTCATTCACATGGTTTTTGTTATCCAGCAAAGATCTTCCATTATGGATGTTCTCCAAGTCATATGGCCACAGAGAGCCTCCTTCACAGAATATTTGCACAGCCAAACAATGCAAACTTTTGAAGCATTGTCTTTATTCTGATTTTCTCTATATAGGTATAGACCCCAACACCCCAATGATCAGCCAGTCAGTTGCTGTATGTGATACACACTTGGGCAGTCATGTCTCTTCCTATTCATGACTGGCTAGGCATAGATTTTCTCCACAGCAGGTTGCCACTTCTTTCTGTGGTAGACTAGTTGCCAACCAAGGCTTTAGAACCCAGCCTGTTTTGCTATTTAACCCATAGCTGGAGGAAGAAGAGATGGATTCATATCTTTTCCAAGGGTATTTGTGCATAAGTGAATGTAATGAACGCAACTGGAATTTGAACCTCAACTGCAACAATAGAGGCCTGAACATCCCACATTCCGGCAATTTCAATCTGGTGGTCAGTGTATCTCTTGTCAATTTCTTTGAATTTGACATTAGAATCATAAGTCATTGACGACATTACTTTTAGCATAATTGGAATAAAATAAAGCAATTAGTCAAGCCAAATAAGTTCATGGAATTTGACAATGAAAATAAAAACTACTCAAAAATGTAGTTTTTATTATCTCTGTAGAATGAAGCTCTAATATGAACAAATGTAATGGTGCTTCATACATACTGTTCAAAATCATTTTGGGATTGTCTATATATTGCATATAGATATATATATATCTTTTTCATAATTTTCTGTGGGGTACAGAATTTTATTATAGAAATAAAAAAAGTAAGACCAACTTCTTTTTTTAATCATGAAAAGTAAAGAAAAAAAATAAGGAGAGGAGAAAAAAAAATTAATAAAACAAACACAGCCAACTGGTTTTTCCCTCACTCAACAGAGCTGGAATTGAGGGATTATATATCATAATACAAAATATAAAACACAATATGCAATATTAAAGGTGGAATACAATGTAGATTGAAATTATGTCAAGTCTGAAAAGACGCTCCCTTTATTTACAGAGGGAGGGCTGGCTGGACTGGACATAAATTGTTTCCAACACCTTTAACTCCAATAGCGAGCAAGCGATCATGACTCAAGATGGTAAAAAAAAAATCAATGAAGTTAGCAGCACAGTTAGGCTTTTAATAAGATGCTCTGCAATTGAGGAATCCTGTGTGTTTTTCAGGCGTTGGAAACCATGTCTGGTCCAGACAGCCCTTCCTTTGTAAACATGCAAGTTTCTGTTAGGACATGATGTAATTTCAATTTAGATTGTATTCCACTTTTAATATTGCATATTATTTAGTGTCTTCTTTTTTTTTTTTTTTTTTTTTTTTATTGCAATATATAATCCCTGAATTCCAGCTCTGTTGAGTGAGGGTGAAGCAGGTCGGCCGTGTTTATGGTTTATCATGAAAAGTAAAGTTGGTTTTATCTTTTTATTTCTCTTATATATATATATATATATATATATATATATGGTTCAATGACTCTGGTAGAGCCATCCTTGGCAGCAAGGTTGAAGACGAGGACCCAGAATAAGCACGACCAACCCCGAAAACTCAAATGCTGGAACAAATGGATGATGATGATGATCACAACATACATCAATGGTTGAACCAGTGGATGAAATGGGCTATACATGACAGACATGCTACAGAATGTGCCACTTGAAATAACAACAGAACCAGTGGCAGTCTGTTGCATCTTTATAACTAGATTCTACAGGTCTCATTCCATATGTGTCGCAGAATAAGGTCATGAAATCAAGTGTGTACTTCACTTCCTGCCAAGTTGATCTCCACCATAAATAAATTCACACCATTGGCACTTTTTTCTCGGATTTTCTTTCACCTCCAATCAACTCTTGCAAAGCAAGAGGGAACGGATGATGGGAGCAGCTTTTAGTGAAACTGGAAACTTCTAGTCTTGAACCTGTACATTGACGGTGAATTTAGTCATCAACAAGGTCATCACAAACGAAGCAATCAGCAAAGAAGAAATTAAATTCTTTGATACGAGATAAAGCTGATGACAACGACAATGTCTACATTTACTGAAATGAGCTACGTTTAGTAAATGTTTGTAAAGTAATAAGCTAATTTTATATTAACTCTGTCCCATAATGTTTGGTATATTTACATAAACATTTCATACACTAAATGTACCAACTATTATGGGACAGAGGGAGCACATTATATTATTATTATACAACCTCTGTCCCATAATATTTATTACATTTGCATATATTTTTTATATAAAAATGTACCGACTATTATGGGACAGAAGGAGCACATTATATTATTATCCAACCTCTGTCCAATAATATTTGTTACATTTATATACATATTTTATAAATGAAATATACCAACTATTATGGGACAGAGGGAGTTCATTATATTATGATACAACCTCTGTCCCATAATATGTTACGTTTGCATACACATTTCATACATAAAATGTACCAAAATTATGGGACAGAGAGAATATGTTATATTATTATTATTATTATTATTATTATTCTACCTCTGTCCCATAATATTTATTACATTCTCATACAAATTTTATATACTAAATGTAGCAAGAATTATATTATACAACTTCTGTCCCATAATAGTTGGTACATTTATATAAATATTTTAGATGCTAAATGTAACAACTATTATGGGACAGAAGTAATACATCATATTATTATTATTATTATTATTATTATACAACCTCTGTCCGATAATATTTGCTACATTTCAATAGACATGCTAAATATAACAAATATTAAGGGATATAGATAGTAAAATTTTAAAACCTATTTTCATAGCATTCCTATTAATCTAGAAAATACCTCCCTCCATCCTGTTATCGCTAATTGTTGCTCCTCTTGCCCTCTAAATGACCTAAACCACCCCCACCGATGATATGAAGGATTGGTGAAGCTTACATTAAATCCCAAAATTGAAAGAAAAAAAAACCCAAAAAAACTTAAAAACAAATAAGAAAAAATAAACCAGCATCAGTAAATTATATTGTGGTGTCCTGAATTCAAGGAGAGACGACATGTCCATTCAAAGTTACATGAAATTAAGCATATGTTTATCTAAAACAAACAAAATATATATATATATATATATATATATATATATAGTAAAGTATAGTTTTATGGTAAAAGTGCTCAATATCAGAGAGAGTATATATAAATATAAAAATGGGCACTGAAGTCTGCACCAAGCGGGGACAGTCTGTTTCATGCTTGAATGCAATCTTCAGGCCATTTATGTTTATATATATATATATATATAAAAGATAGAAATAAATAGGAGGATTTGAAATAATCATAATCAAGTCATTCAATGAGTCTAGAAGAAACCTGAACAGAATGCAGGAAGCACTGGATGGCTGTTTCATCCTATATTTGGGACTCATCAGCAGTGCACATCCACTACCGAGGCCCATTGGTACAGGTTTTGCCTCCTATCATAACTGTTCGGGTTTCAATTCTCGGTAGTGGATTCGCACTGCTGATGTGTCCCAAATATAGGATGAAACAGTCATCCAGTCCTTTCTGCATTCTGTTGAGGTGTCTTCTAGACTCAATGAATTACCTAATAAATATATATATATATATATATATTATATATATATATATATATATATATATATATATATATATATATATATATATATGTGTGTGTGTGTGTGTTTGTAGGTCAGCAAAATTCAATTGAAGGTCAACATCACTTACAATCATAATCCAGTGTTCATCAGATTAAGACAAAAACAATATAAAAATAAACAAGATTCAAATGATGGGTAAAAAGTGAGGATCATTTTTCAGACATGGTAATTTTTGTGTGATAAGGATTGGGGGTGACTATGAGAGGAATGAAGGATCATGCCCAATCATTGGTCCTTTTTTTTTTTCTTTTTGTTCCTATCACCCTTTCCCAATGGAATAACCCACTCATTTTTTTTTTTCTTAAATTCTTTTTCAGACAAGGAAATGCAACCACAAGAACTTGATGTGCCATTCCCCAACAAAAAGAATGACTATCCAGTTTGTTTACTGCTTGGGGTTGACACAGTTACACGTTTCTGACCGATTTTATTCTTCCTTTGTTGATAGTAGCAGTATTTCTTCCATTAAAGTTAAACTTTTCAAAATCTGTATCAATAATGAACTGATTTCTACAGGTTTATTCAACATGCTTATTTGTGATCATTACCCAACTTCTCACCCATTTACTCACCCCGACATGATGGATGGCAATACGAAATGAATATGAACAAATGTAATGACGCTTCATACATATTGTTCAAAACCCTCTAATTTTGGGATAGTATATTATTATACATTGGATGCTGGAGTAAACAGTTTGTCATTAAATGTGCCAATATATATTTTTTAAATAATAATGATAAAATAAAAAATATAAAATTATTAATCAAATATATTAGAATATTATTATTATTATTGTTGTAGTTTTTTTTAAAAATAATTGAAAATAAATAATAAAAGCAAATTGATTGTAGTAAACAAAACAAAATAACATAGCTCTGAAGCAGAGATGACATCAAAATCCTGCTTGAGCAAATTTCATCTGTCAGTGGGGATTTGTGGCCCGCAGCAAGGCTGGGCTAGTATCACACTTATGAAAGCATAAATGAAATATGTCTTTCCCTTACCTGATTTTCTCCACAATAGTCCCTGCTAGAATGTATAAGTGTAAAATGAAAAGATACTATCCACTGCTGACCCTTATTTATTTTTCACGATAGGAGAATCCACCATATATGTGGTCCAGGGACTCTGATAGAGCCACCCTTGGCAGAAGGTTGAAGGTGAGGATGCAGGATAAGCACAACCAACCCCGAAGACCCCAATGCTGGAACAAACGGATGATGATGATTACAACAGACCAATGTTTGAACCAGTGAATGAAGAGGGCTATATATGATGGACATGCTACAGAATGTGCCACTTGAAATAACAACAGAACCAGTGGCAGTCTGTTACAGTTTCATTACTGGATTCTGCAGGTTTCATTTGAGCTGCAGAGAAACGTCATGAAATCAAGTGTGTGGCCCACTTCCTATCAAGTTGATGTCCACCATAAATAAATTCACACCATTGACCCTTTCTTCTTGAATTTTCTTTCACCTCCAATCAACTCTTGCAAAGCCAAATGTCGATATGGACGACACGTTCATCTGCTGCCCAGGGTGGGTCAGAAGTCTTCCCCGAGCTCAAGCATGTCCGTTAATGTAGACCAATACCCGGATATAACTTATTTCAGGTTTTGATCCAAAAAATCCCTCCTCCACTCATTTAATTCCCAAAGTGGTTAAAGTGGATGCCACTTAAAAGACCAAACTTCAAAAGAACCCATCTGCTGGTCTATCGAGATAAACCACCTCTCCCCTTTCTATGTGGGTGTCCATAGTATCAGAAAAGCAAAAGAGGTCTTCTGAAAGCTAAACAAAGAATTAAGAAATAGGAAAATGTATGTAGAAACAAAGAAAAGTGTGCTTAACAGCAACATAATATCAATCCTCTATATAGCAGTGAATGCTGGACACATATGGAAAGGAGACTTGAGGCAAGAGAAATGTGGTTCTACAGAAGGATGCTGAGAATACCATATAAGCTATGAGAAAATTTTAAGGGAAAAGAAAATGAAGACAACACGTAGAATCAGAAAGAATTTAAGTTTTGGGGAGACATAATGAAGAAAGCAGGGTTGGGGAATTTGACACTCAAAGGTCATATACAAGGCAAAAAGGGCAGAAGGGAGCAGCAAGGAAACCTACCTAACAAGTTTGTGTAAATGAGGAAAGGAAGTTGTGGAGAGTCATGATCAACCTACTTAATAAGCCTTTGTAAATGGATGGCAAAACTGTGCATGGGATGGATAATAAGTGGACAGATATTGCTCAGAGCTACAGATGATAGAAAGTTGTGGAGAGCCATGATCATATTAAAGAGCCTGTGTAAATATATGGCAAAACAAGGCCAGGGAGTGACAATAAGGGAACATATATTGCTTAGAGCTACAATGGATAGGAAGTTGTGGAGAGCCATGTTCGCCCATGTTCTAAATGGACCTGACAGATAAAAGAAAAAGACTCCAATAACACACTACTATATATTCTTCATAGTGGGGATGAAAATATTCTCAGAAGCTGATAGGATCCATTTTTTAAAATAATATTCACTATATCTACCACAGCTATGGGTAAATAACGAACAGACTGGGTTCTATAGCCTTGGATGGCAACTGGTCTACTGCAGAAAGAAATGGCAACCTACTGTGGGGAAAAATTTGCCTCATCAGTCATGCATCGAAAGATACATGATCACCTAAGTGTGCATCATGCATGGCACATAGCTGACTGATATCTGCCAAATTTATGATGGAAATATTGACAAATGCCTACATTTGCTTACTTTCTGTAAACCATATTTTTTTGTTGGTGCCATTCCTTGTGAAGAAACACACAGAAAAAAAAAATATGAGTTTGTTATTCCAAAAAAGACCAATGATTAGTGGTTTGCATCTGCAGGACTCCACCCCCCGCCACCCCTCACTCCCACATTTGGTGAGTTTTTGGAAAGGGTCAGAGTGCAAGTTGTACAAATTCCATACCCCTACAAAACAGTAATACAACCAATTGTGAAAAAAAAAAAAAAAAAAAAAAAAAAACAAACAAACAAAAACAAATTCAGTGATGAGAAATGGTAAAAATTTCAAAAAGGGAACCAGTTTCTATCCCAGAATGGTAATACTACTCACTTGCGTTCTTTGTTGGTGTTCTTCATTTGGTCGGCTAAATAGTCAGCTCTGTAATTTTCGTAATGAACGTCTGCAGTCACATCTTTCAAGTCTTGCATGTGTGTACTGAAATATCAAAAAGAGATTGAAATAATAAAAATGAAAGTTATACATATAGGAAAACAAGATAATAAATCTTTGAAGTCAGATCTTTCAAGTGGCTTCCACTTGCGCAAAAGGAAACAAATAAAATTGGGATCAGGTGACAACAAAGCCAGATATAGAGAATTTTCATTTAAGGGTCTATATTAACAGTTATGTTTGTGTATTAAATAATTTAGCAGACTTATTTTTAGAGGGAATGGTATCTCTGCTCAGACTTTCTGAGGTTGGCCTTCAAGGTCAGATGGAAGACAAAATAAAGTAGTCGATTTTGACTGGCCGAACTAGCATGGGAATGATAGATTAGAAAAAGGTTTTTCAGGAGTTGAGTCTTAACTATCAATGTAGAATGTGTTTCCTTTTGTGTCTGGAACGGCTACCCAGTGGCAAAGAAATGATCCCTACTTGATAGAACATGTCGACGAACGTTAATAAAATATGCACACTTAATTACATGCACAAACAAAAGTGTATAGGGAAAAATAAAGTGGATGAAATGGCAAAAGAATGTCAATTACCTGATTAACATTTGTCGAAGGCGAATGAAATCACAGTGATTTGGATTATCAACTGAAATAGAATTTAAAGAAGCATTTTTAACGAAGTTAATTTCAGAGTTGACAAAATTGAATCACAAATTATACAAAGGAACAAAAGCAGCATTGAAAGAACATCGCAGACTTGGCAGAACAAATTCATCCATCATTATCATTTATCTGTCAGTTCTGACAAATGATTTAACAGATTTCACAATATTGACAATTTTTTTTTTTTTTTTTTTTTTAAACCAGATTTCACAATACTGACAATTTTGGTTTTTTAACCAGATTTCACAATACTGACAATTTTGTTTTTTTTAACCAGATTTCACAATTCTGACATTATTTTTTTTTTTATCAGATTTCATAACAAACAAACCTTTAATTTCACACCAATTTTAGTAACACCAACATAATTACCTTCAACAATTCCCCATGGATAGACTCTTCCTCTAAGTCTTTTACCATTTACTTCAACCACGCTGTTACAACCAACGACTGCAAATGGAACCGATTTCTGCAAGAACAAAGAAAAAGGCATTTAAGCAGCAATGTTGCAAAAAAAAAAAAAAAAAAAAAAAAAAAAGAGAATAGAAAATCATAATTGTGTTTTTTTGCCATGGAATGATAGGAACATTTTTTAAAAATCATTTCACCAAGACTTAATATAATCTTTCTACTTCATGAGTGTGAAAGGACCTTATTTGAGTGTATTTTCCAGGGTACCATTACTCACATTAACAGAAAAGGAATGAGAAGTACCACACAATAATGATGAGGTATTATTAAAGAGAATAAGAGAATTTATTTATGCTTTTGTCTCAGGCAATATGCAAAATGATTATAGTGTTTGGCTTAGGAGTCTACCACCTACACAGGAAATGGTACAGCATTGTGATTTATAGAGAAAGATCCTCTGAGGAAAATATACACATATATGAGCTTTATTGCATAAAAGCAATAGAGACTTTCATCATGTAGTGGCTTTGGCTGCTTTTGGTAACATAAAACTCCTGGCACCTTTATGGTTATTGTCAGTTCTTGGCATTGGGTTTCAATGGTTAGGTGGTGTCTTCAGCAAGTGCCTAGCCATCCTGGATGAAGGACAGGCAAATGCTAGGAATGTTTTTTTTTCTTTTAATCATTTCACCCCAAGCAAGGCGATAAGGCCACAAAGACACAAATGGTTACCAAGTGTTACAGAAGATGACGGGGAGGGGGGAACATTATTTAGAGACAATAAAAGAACAGGAATTGGAAGATAACGACAGGCATTGCATTTAAATTTTTTAAGATCAAAAGATGACTAGGAAGCATGTATGGGTTTTATTAAAATTCTAATCACCACTTTTTAAAATAATAAACACTGCTGAGGGAGTCAAAAGTGTATACAGTAATAGCAGGGGTCAAGGGAATAAATGTTCCTTTTGGCACACCATTTGGGGGAGGGTGCATGAGGGTTAATTAAAGCCACTTTCTGCTGTGGAGTTGAATTGATGACCGTTTATATAGTGTTGGAGCGGGCATCTTGATGGTTAGCAAGCTTGTCACACTAGAACAATTATGACTGAGTAGTGAGTTCGATCCTCACTGGGTGCCCCATACTTTTGGCCTTGTACCACATCTGAGCTGCGCTTGGGAAAAAAAAAAAAAAAAAAAAAAAAAAATGTCTATATAGTGTTGGAGCAGCTAAAAAATTAGCTTGATGTTGCATGGATTTTTTTTAATTGATCAGAAAATATATTTACGGCTTTTTAATATTTCTTTTTCTTGGAAGTGGATGTGCAAAGTTAGTTTGAAATGAAGTCAGTTTATGTCATTTGAACAATGGTTACTGAGGTGGACACTTGTTTTCATTGAAGAATGGCATTTCCAACAGGCTATAACCATCATAGGATAAAGGCAGGCATGCTAGTCTGTAGGCAGGACATCTGGGCTATACCATCAACCATACCATCAATGTATCTGTCATGTTTTATCTTTGTGTCATGGAGTCAATCTGTATCAATAGATGGACACCCTCAGCCTTTTTGAAGGTAAGTTGATTTCTTTCTACATCAAACATTATTGAGTTGGAAAAATGGATGAAGGGTATTTCAAGGGAATTCTAGGATTGATTGACAACTGGTAGCAAAGTTGGTACAGTGTAACCCGGATATAAGAGTCCCTGATATAAGAGAAACCCGGATATAAGAGAGATTTTATCTGGTCCCAAATTAGAGCTATACTTACATAAACAAAATAGACCAAACTCGGATATAAGAGAAACCCGGATATAAGATACTTCTTCTCCGGTCCCGACAACTCTCTTATATCCGGGTTACACTGTATGTGTCAGTGTGCCCATATACACCATTTGTGAAAAAAAAAAAAAAAAATCAGTTTAAAGTAGGTTTTACTGCAATACCATGGAAAAATTATCCAAGCCCCCTCAGCACTTCCCCTTTTGGATAAAAAAAATATTGTTCAATTAAAAAACAGAGCATATACTCAAGTATATATCAAAAATAACGTTTAAACAAAAAAAAAAAATTAAAAATATATCAGATTTAATCCATTTCCTAAACATAAATTGTCTTTGTTTATGTTAGGATACGAAATAGAGCAGATATGGATGAATCAGAAGAGAGTATGTGTTCAAAAACACTTGTTATGATTCTGAATGATGATATTTCATCATTCTAAAAATAACTTTGTCATCAGTGATGATAAAGAATAAGGATATTTCATCATCCTACCTGCATCATTATAAAAATGACCCTTCCACCATAAGAGAGTACAGTTATATAGACTAGGGTACCAATAGCAGCAGTCAGTAGTAGAGTAGACAAGTAGCAGTACAGAAACACACATCTGCCAGTGCTCAGAGAAGATTGAAAACAGACGATTTCAAATGCATCCTCACAAATGAAATTCTCAGAACCAAACCAAGTAAGCACAGACTTTCAAACAAAAGACACACCAAGAACATTATTACACACACTATACCAATATTCTGTAATTGACATCGCAAAAAGTAAATACAAATTCTTATTTATGTCAATTTTTTTTTTTATTGTGGTCATCATTGTATATTTTATGCATTTTAATTTCATATCATTAATACTATCCCCATTACACATTATTCAGGCTTTGTTTCACCATAAGTCCCACATGGCTGAGTGGCTAGGCATGTCAGGTCTAATGGCGGTTTCACCATAGCGAATGCAGGTTTGAATCCTGGCAGAGGACACATTTTTCTGACAAGATTTCTCAAATATTCAGGCCGGTAGATGTAGTTGGATAAAAAATACTGTTTAATTAAAAGCCAGGGCTTCTACTCGAATATGAGTATCCATCAAAAATAACGTTTAAAACAAAATAAATTAAGTTTGCAGACATTTTTCAAGAGAAAGGTAATTTTCATTGTTTCTGTAGGACATTTAAGTATCTGTAGGACATTTAAGTATCTGTCCATCAGTATGGCTAATGCTAACCCCCAGGAGAGTGACTCTTTGCACCTTCTCGGGTTAACATTCTCGGCTGACATGAAGACAATTTTTCTCTCCATCTGCCTTACATATCTATAAAGCTTCCATTCACCAATGCTTAGGATATTGCTACCACATATAGTCCACTGCTCCTGCTATATAATTAGAAATTCTTGATAAAATCCAAAGAAGAATCAGTAATATTATTTGTCCTGACCTGGCATCTCAGCTTCAGTCACTTTCCCACTGCCATAAGTTTGCCTCTCTCTGCCTTTTCTATGAATACTTTCATGGTAATTGTTCGATTGAGCTCTTCACTATGGTACCTAGACTTTATGAATGTAAATGCAGTACTAGATTGGTAGCAAGGTCTCATCAATTTACATTTGAATTGGCTAGATGCAACCATAAGTTCTATGCTAATGGTTTTTTTTTCTCGCACTTCTCACTTGTGGAAGTCTCTTCTGGCTCCAGGTTTTCTGAACAACTTTGATCTTCACAAATTTAAATGCAATATCAATCATTACCTTCTGTCTTCTTTATTATGTTTTATTATTTTTGCTCTTTCATAATGTTCCTGTTTTTTTAAATTCTTTCACACTCAGTAACCCCTCGTCTCTTAGCTGCTTTCCTGGCTTGCTAGGAGGAAAACTCGATTAAAAAAAAAAAAAAAAAAAAAAAAAAAGGAAAAAAAAAGTATGTTAGTATTTAATATCTATCCTATCTATCTGTCATATTTATTTGTCTTTAGACTTTTATATGGACGTCATGCATTGTGGTAAACCTGTTAAAAAGTATCTAAACTGTCAGCTGTATACAACTAAGATTCCTAAGATCAATGGTGAAAAGTCTTCGAGCGAGTGATGCTTGAGGGTCTTGGCAAAGACCATCTTTCTTTGAACATTCTTGACTGGTGCTACAGAAGAACTGTACCAAATAACAGAAACCACATCACTCGAGGACTATCAACAGCAGCAACAACTAAAATGGATAGCACATGTTATTCAAAGAGAAAATAATGACAATAAAGATGTTGACATTCCACATCACTTCAGAAAGTTAAGGAAAACTTCATCAATATTTGAAAGTGTGATAAAAGCTACTGGACTTGAGAAACCTGTTTTCCTAAAAATATATTTTAACAGAAAGATTTTTAAAAATTTCAACTGAAAACTGTACAGGTTACTTGGTTAATTAATCCAAAATGTTTCCTTATAGGGAAATGGCTAATATTACAATTACAAAAAAAAAAAAAAAAAAAAATTAACTGGCTAGATGTAACTAAGTTCTATGATAAGTTTTATTTTCTCGCACTTCTCATTTGTGGAACTCCCGACTGGTTCCACGCTTTCCAGCCAACTTTAATCTGCAAAAATTTAAATGCAATGTCAATTGCTATCTACTGTCCTCCTGATTACTCTTTCCTCTTCCAGTTCATTATTAATGTTTCTGCCTTCCACACCCAGTAACCCTTTGTGTCTTAGTTGCTTTATTGCCTTCTATGGAGCAAGGCCAATTAAAAAGAAGAGAGGGAAGAAGATTAGATGATATCCTATATTTTATGTGTAGTCTTCTTTTTTTGGGGTTGGGATTAATCCGTTTACCCACCTCTGGTGAGATGCGAAACAAGGTTTAATGTGGGGTGCCATACATACAGGCCAAGAGCAAAAATTGCCCAGTCCCTGCAACCACTATCACATTGGCATTGGTATCCACCAAATTCTGTAGTATCCTTTTGGGTGACCTAAGCTCATCCGAAACTGGGTTGAAGTAAAGACGGATCAAGATGTGATTCCCATCAATTCGGACAGAAGACATACCTTTAGTTCTTGGTCTTGTTTCTTGAAATCCTCATCTTCGTCACTATCACACTCGGGGAATTCATAGATTTGAATTTCGTGCTTTTGAATTTCATCGAGAATCTGCAACAGAAAAAAAGAGCATTTTCAAATTGCTGTTTCTAAACAAAAAAAAACAAAAACAAAAAAAAACGATTTTATTTAAAATCTGAGTGCATCTGTTGAAGTCATCACCATTAAAGAATTTTAAAATTTCCTCTTGGAAACTGAGATGCCAAATGTCCAAAATTTATGTTCGAGAACAATTTTTAAAGGGGTCCTTGATTTGAAGCCTTATCAAAAATATATCTTCCAATCCCTTATCCTGTTGGCAGGATATAGAATATGGTGACATCATCCCCTACAAATTGTCACACAAAGCATATCCAACCTAGGAAGTTGTATTAAAAAACAAGAATAAGATGAAATAAAAGAGTAGCCCAAAATTAATTGGGAAAAGTCTTCATCTGAGAATTAAAATAATTTCATTAAAGTTATTTCTTTATTCTTACTTCAAACCTCTTCCTTTAATGGTTGGCAGGTATTTGACTGAGAAAAGTGTGTTGAAAAACAAGAATAAGATGAAAGAAAAAACTATCCCAAAAAGTCTTCATCTGTGAATTAAAATAATTAAAATTAGGATTGCTATTGTTGCTCCAAAATCCCTTCTAGTGGATATTTGATTTTAAAAAATGATAAGGTGAATACAAGTCAAAAATAATTAATAAAAGTACAAAATGACAGAATTCATATTTTTTTCAGGAAATGTTCTTTATCTTGGAATTTTCCACAGGTAAATTAGAACACTCCTGTGGCTCCTTTAATTGTCCCTGTTGATAAAATATTTTCATCATTCTATATATTTTTTGGACTATTCTTCTCATCTTTGTTATTTTTATACAATCTTCAGCTCTCCTTTGGAGCTTTTAAAAGTCACTATTTTTTCATCCTTTTTATCTCTTTAGTTCAAAGATAACGGAATCACAGGACTGCATGTTAAGGTTTCAGTTTTTCTACTTACATGAGCTTTCAGAAGACATTCTATCTCAGTATTGTTATTTTATTGCCTAAATACAAAAGCCGGGGTGTTGTTAATAAAAAGGGAGCCATGTCAACATTTTTTAAAAAAAGGAATCATGTTAAAAATGGAGTCTGTGTCAAAAAATGGGCATCTCTTTAGCCTGAAGATAACAGAATCATGAGACTGAGTGTTACAGTTTCAGTTTCTCTACTTACATGAGGTTTAAATCATTAGGTTCTATTAAAAAATGGGAGTTATATTAAAAAAAGGGGATTCATGTAAAAAAAAAAGCAACTCGTGTTAAAAATGGGGTTTGTGTTTAAAAAAGGGAGGTGTGTTAAAAAAAATGGAGTATCTCTTCAGCCTGGAGATAAAAGAATTATAAAAATGTTATGGTTTCAGTTTCACTATTTATAGGAGCCTTAAAACCACAGATTTGTTATTCTATTGTCTAAATAAAAAAAGAGGGCTGTGTTAGAAAAGGAGGCTCATGTTTATGCTAAAGCCTTGATACAATTTACACTTGAAGAGTGGAGAACTTTTGGGACTGAATTGTGTTAATAACAATAAAAACAAATATTATCTATATTTCTGAGATGAGGTATTATGTCCTCATTTGTGTTGCCATATTTATCACAACGTTTTGGCCATTGTACACTCCGGCCTTCTTCAGATGGTTGGAATGTCAAACTGAACCCTTTATTTCGCTCACTGGGGTAGATTGTTCTAGTTCCACGTGCCATGTCTAATGGATGTCAATTATCAATTATCTCCTGTTAATTCCCCTCTCCAAGTTCTCCACCACCTTAACCAAGGTATTGAACTCGCACTCTTTGGGTCCTGTCACTGGATCCTCAAGGACACATGGCACAGTGGATAAAGGCATTAGTTAGTGAGTTCAATATCTGGTTAAGGCAGTGGAGAACTTAGAGAGGGGAATTAACAGGAGATAACTGATATCCATTAGACATGGAACGTGGAACTAGAACAGTGTATCCCAATGAGTGGAATAAAGGGTTGAATTCAACATTCCAACCACCTGAAAGGCCGGAGCGTACAACAGCTGTAACGTGATAGTTATGGCAACAAAAATGAGGACAATAGTCTGAATAATGTAAAAACATTGTCAGGTAGAAGTATCTTGGAAGCCTTCAATAATAAATGAAACAACAGAATTTGAAACTATTTTCTCACCTTTTTTTTCCTTTGTTTTACTTCTGAGGGTGTGAGAATGTCAGCCTTGGCCAGAAGAGGTACAATGTTTACTTTGTGATGAATTTTCTTCATGATGTCAATGTCAACAGGTTTTAAGCTGCAAAGAGATGAAAAAAAAAATGTCAATTTAGATTCATCAAATCATTCTGTAATTAAACCTATATGTAGTAAAATTAGCATTCATATTTCTAATACAACATCAGCAAACTGACCATATCTTCCTGCCAGAAGGGCAACAATAAACTGCTGGTCCATGACCGCCAGGAGGTGGAAAGTGAACCGGTCCTCCGTGACCGCCAGGGAGGTGGAAAGTGAACCGGTCCTCCGTGACCGCCAGAGAGGTGGAAAGTGAACTGATCATTCATGCTGGTCAGAAAGATGACAGTAAACCAACTGGATGACAACTGGCCACCAGGAGAACGATAGTAAACAGATTTGTCAGTGCTCGCCAGGAAGATGAGAGTATACAGATTTTCCATACCAGATACATTAAACCAATTCCCAGTGCCCACCAGGAGGACGCCAGTAAACAAACCTGCTGTAGACACAAAGATAAGAACGGTAAGTCGATTGTTCGTGTCTGTAAAAAGGACTCCAGGAAACCATCCAACTGTGGCCACCAGCAGGACGTCACCAAAATGATTTGCTGATGGTCTGTGTCTCTTAAGATGATATCAATAAACTGATTGGCCACTGCTGCCAGCAGGACGTCAGCAAAATGATTGCTGATGGTCTGTGTCTCTTAAGAGAATATCAATAAACTGATTGGCCACTGCTGTCAGCAAAATGATTGCCCATAGTCACCAGGAAGATATCAGGAAACCAAATATTAAATACTATTTTATGAACTTGAAAATCAAGGTATATGTTTAAAATAATTAGATGTTGGAGTGTTTTAATTAGATGTTGGAGTGTTTTAATTAGATGTTGGAGTGTTTTAATTAGATGTTGGAGTGTTTTAATTAGATGTTGGAGTGTTTTAATTAGATGTTGGAGTGTTTTAATTAGATGTTGGAGTGTTTTAATTAGATGTTGGAGTGTTTTAATTAGATGTTGGAGTGTTTTAATTAGATGTTGGAGTGTTTTAATTAGATGTTGGAGTGTTTTAATTAGATGTTGGAGTGTTTTAATTAGATGTTGGAGTGTTAAACCCATACAGCAGTTTGAGAAATATTTTTGGATTTGTGAAGAAGATGTGTTATAGAGTGCTTAATCACCAAAGATTTTCTGAGTAAATGGCTTATATGGGTGATGTAATATTGAGAAAATATTTAAAACGATATTTAAAATTCATTCTTTTATCTTTGGTGACCATCATACTGATTCCCCTTTCATGGTATCTATCAGCACCTCATTCCAGATTAGCCTTTTTTTTTTAGCATTAGCCTATTATATCTTCCCATTACAATAAAATGGTTTATGCTGGAGATATAAAACTGAGAAGACAAAGATTACGATCTGCCTGTCGTTGGTGACCATCATATTTATTTCATGTTCATGGACACAATACAAATCCTACATCCATATTAATGCTGTTAAAAATGTTTCCTGTATAATATCATTAAATATCCATATTACAATTGTAGAGGTTGGTACAAAATGTTTGTTTTTACGTTCAAAATGGATGAACACATTTTGGAAGGTTTATTTTTTATTTTAAGACAAATACAAATTTGTAACCATCTTGTGAGTCTGTAGCCTATGGCACACTGGGAGAGCAAGACCACTCCTCCATTGTAAGCAGGCAGTTGTCCTGATGTTCTTTGGCAGTTAGAGTAGGGTGGACCAGCCTGTCTCATTTTCTGGTAAAAGGGGGGAAAGGACTGACTATGATTCCTTGTTCTTAGTGAATTGATATTGAGGTAGGTTAGTGGTCAGGGAGTGCATGTAGACTTGACCTTTGCTTTAGTACAGGGTCATGGATCTTTTGTTTTCACTTATCCAAGTATCTGCTTTCAGAAATTAAATTAGTCCTTAAGAATGCTGGTGTTAAGATGATATTTAAATGATATAATTTAAGAAACATTTTTTTCATTTTATTGTATTTATTAAACTTTGTCTGCTACTACACAGGCAAAGGGTTTATACTGGAGGCATAAAACTGAGAAGACATCAAGAACCTAACGTTTTTCATTTGACATCTTTGGTGATTGTGTTTGTTTCAGATTTATGGACCCCATATTTATCTCAATCCTGTAATGAAGATCTTTAAAAAAATGTCTGCATCCCATAATAATATGAAAACTTTGTTACTTACCCATGACCAAATGGTGAAATGAAATAAAGACAGCAATGGACTCGATTGTCCTGAATGTTTTTCCTGTTGAGTCCACATTCATCTTGGAAATATTGGTCAAATTGGGAGTTAATGTAGTCTATGATGGGTTTGTGACTGTAAAGAGAAAAAAAAAAGGGCAAATAAATTTAATCTTGGAGAAGATTAAAAACTGAGATGGGTTTAAGTCGTGCTGCAAAGCCAATAATATCGCAGAAAAAGATTTTTGAATAAATCATTTTGGCAAAGATTAACATATGTGACTGAAACAAAATGGTGTATCAAAAGGACATTTTTTTCTCTTGACATCACTATTGTAGTATACTCTCTAAGTTTTGTTTTAAAAACTATTTTCTAAAATTTTAATAAAATCCAAAAATGTATTTATGCATTCTCTTAAGAATTGACAACAAAAGAATTAAACACTGTTCCTGTAAATAAACAATCTGAATACTGTTTAACACTTTTGTTGTCAATTCTGAAGAGAGAAAAAAGTATAAATCCAGATGCTTGCAAATAATTTTAGTGAATTTATATGGTGAAAACAAATTAACAAAATTGCTGGAAAATGCATTTTTCAAAATTTGTAATTACAGTTACTTGTAATGTTATGTCTATTATAATATCGTTAATCATAAAGATAAAATTCCTTGATCACTGATGTAGAAAATATGGCTGTCATTTTTTATGGTAGGTGTTGTGTTAGGTTTGTTTGGATATTTTTACTTTTATTGATTTAAAAAAGAAGAATATTTATAAAATAAAATACTAGAGTGAATTGTGGGGATAGAATTTCTAGACTATTTACCAGAAAATATAACCAATGCAATTTCAAAATTGCTTAAATATGGCAGTCTTTTTTTTATGGGATGTATTGTATCAGCTTTGTTTGGATATTTTTACTTTTAATTATTTAAAAAGCAGAATTCTTTCTTACATATGACAGAGATAAAAAAAAAATGCTAGTTTATGTAGAATAACAATGTGATTGCAAGATTAATTAATAAAAATGTTTTAAAACTAATAATGAAATGAAAAACAAGACAAAACAGTTAAATGAAGAAGGTTTTTACCTCATATTGTAATTTACATTATACTTTGGAGATGAATTTCAATTATATAGAATACTAGCTTAAAAGCTGTTATATTAGGCAGCATTTCAGCTAGCTCCTGCAGAGGGATCTTGATTGGGCCTCCAGATTCTTTGGGAGTTTGAGAATCCCTAAGTCCTTGCATATTCTTAGCATTGGAAGCTCTTCTGGCTGCCATTTGATCTGCGTTTTCATTTGCATGGGACTTTCTTTTCTTTGCTGCAGCCTTGGCTCTTTTGATTGCAATCTGGTCCTCTGTTGGTGGAGATTTCTTTTTGCAAGGCATACTGCTGCCGTGTACGATAGGCAATAATAAATTACAGAAGAGCTCAAAATTGATCATTGCATTAATATTTAAGCTTATCTTTTAAAAGTTCAACGATAATTCTGCCATTTTAACTTAAAGATGGCTTGATGCATGTAGGTCCTTACTTTCCATACAAACAATTATTTTTGTTTCATGGGTGGCTTTCACTGGATTTCCCAATTAATTTCAATTATTCCCAAATTTCCAAGTTATAAAAATTGTTATTTGTACAAAAAAATTTGTCTAAAAAAAAAAAAAAAAAAAAAAAAAAATCATGTAAAAAAAATTGCAGTAATGTAAACTTTGGAATCCAAAATTTCAGGATTGTGGATTCAGATCAGGAAGTTTTTAATTTACTCACAGAGTTGGACCGATTCCAAAATGGACTATGGCCTCTCGGAGTAAAGTTGAAAAAATAGGACACACTGTTGTTCACATGTATTTACATAGATGCCAAATTTACAATTATAACCAAATGTCAAAAACAATCTAACATTGAATATAAAACACTCCCAAAACACACCACTAATGATCTTACTGAATATAGGATTTGGCAATACATGTGTTACTGTCATCTTGTGGTTAGGAATTCAATCCTTGAATTTGATAGTGACGCATATAATTAACATAACTGGTATTATGTGGGCAAAATGTCACAATAATCAACATTCCATATCAATTGACTCCTGATGATGACCAGACTGTACTTGGTAGAAACATTGTACCTATAATAACATCTATATTAACTAAAAATCAAAATAATACAAGAAATTAGAAAGATGACCAAGATACTGAATGAGGAAAGAACGTTTTAACTTAATACTCAAAGCTTAAAGACAAGAGAAGCAGTGGAAAGCAGGGAGGAGATTACTTGACAAATTGACTCAACAGGATATCAATGGAACAAAATATCTCAATAATCAATTGATATCCCATATCAACTAATCAATGGATATCAGAGGGTACCTAGTTGAAATGTGTCTGTAACAACATATATCCACAGACAGACTTTAGCTGTATCACAGCTCATCAGTGTGGCTAGACATTTGATCGCTTCAAGCCAAGACCGAAACACGGCTGATTTGGCCTCAGTTGGAGATCCTAACCCCTAGGCCATTGGCACCTGGCAGAGAGAAAGGCGAATTTTTGCGTATTTATTTTTTTATAAACATGGCAATGACCTAGAGAACTCAATCCAGCTGGACGGTCTTGCATTATAGGTTAATTAGTAGAACTTTTATCAATCAAACCACAATTTGAAATAATACAAGAATAGTGACCAATTACATTTTTATTAAGGACAAGAAATTAATGTCCTTAAGGAATATTTGATATTATCGTTTCACTTTTTTCCTGTTCTCATCACTCCAAATGTATGGCTTTTGGCCACATCCTGTTGAAACACCAGTCCCTGTACAATCACAGAAGTTAACAACACCAAGCCTGGTCAATACGTAGATGGGTGACCACTTGAGAGTACTAGGGGCTGTAAGCTTGGATGTGTCAGTGGTATAAGGGATAATAACTTAATTGGCGAGCAGAGTTCCAATTCCAGTTGGGTTCGTTTTATTCACTTATGCACCTGGAAAAGGTTTAAATCTACCTCTCCTCCTCCTCCACCTATGGTTAATTAGTAGAACTTGTATCAGTAAAACTATTATTATTTCCCCCCCCCCCAAAAAAAAAATAATTGTGCACAAAATATTTACATTTAGGCATTAAAGGTTGATATGCTGCTAAAATAAAAACAGCTAATCGGCCAACTCCAAATATCAAGTCTATTTTTATGAAGATTCTTATCACTAGAAAGATTTCCTTTACTCAATGTGAAACACAAATTCCTAAAGGCCTTCTGGCACCATCTTGTCTCAGAGAATTTGATACTTGCCCTAATCTTGAGCAGCAACTGTACAATTTTGCCCCCCTTTAGAATGATTAAAAAAAGAAATTAGCTTCAAACTTCAGAATTTGATAAAATCTACATGACCTCCAATATAAAATTCCGAGCATTATCTTTAAAGAAATCACTGACAAGTAAGATTTCATTTAGGGGAGTACAGAGTTTCAATGCCACCCTTTGTGAGCAAGGGTGCAAACAGCAGGCAATAGACTACTTCGAATGAGATTGTCAAAATTAGGTGCTAGGGTAATTTTACCATTGTCAAATTCAATCAGAATTTTGATTGTACATCATGTGTGCATTTGTATAACTTACTAAACATTGTCAGACACAAATTTATAACGGGATCCTCTTGTGATCCCCTGGGGGTATTTATTTGCATGTGTTTCTGTAGCATTTACTGAATTGCGTAATTTGGGTTGCTAGCTCAGAAATACACTTTTGTGGTGTCTCCTCACTGTCAATGACAGAATTACTGGAGTGTTTTCTAAAATCTCAAACAATACACTCCTGGTCAAAATCTCAAGACCAGATACAAAAGGGTTTAAAAAATGTATAAAATACTTACTTTAATCTATATGGGAGATATAATGAATATTAGATTGTTGTTGTGACTTATTTGTTCTGTATTTTCTATTTTTATTTACATGGTCTTATCTTTATGATCAACCAGAAAGATACTTTTTCAATCTTTAAATTAATCAATTAAAAGCTTAAAATTTTCTAATTAAATGTTTCACAAAGATGTTTTGATTAAAGTAACGGTATTCTATATTTTTAACCGTTTGGACCAGGAGTGTATATAAATACTTTTTCTCTCTGGACAGCAGTTACTGTCTAGATATGTTAATGGTAATGGCAATATTAGCAGTTTCCTTATAAGGAAATATTTGGCATTTACTGACCGAGCAGACAGTATTGCTTTTGGTCAAAATTTATAAAATCTTTCTCTTAACCCCTTCTCCGTTAATTATTTTGAGAAAAACGATTCCTTTTCAGACAAATTTTTTTTTTTTTATTTGTTTTTAATATAGTAACTAAGAAATTGAAGCACTTTGAAATACCAGAGTGGTGGCTTAAATCTCTAACAGTATTTCAAACAAAAGATTAGGAAGGAAATACTGGAAAAAAACAATAACAGCTACTGGACTTGAGAAACCGATTTTCCAGAAATACTATTTTAAGAAAAGGATTTTATATATTTCAACAAACAGTGGCACTGGCCTTGAGTGACTGTAATTTCAAAATAATAAAATACACTGCTTACGTTTCTTCGCCATTCACAGAGTCATTGAATCCTGGTGTGTCAACGATCGTTAGTCGCAACCTCACACCTCTCTCCTCAATTTCCAGTTGTTTTTTCTCGATTTGTGTCGTCTTGTGTATTCGGTCTGAAAAAGAAAAATGTTTATGGAATATAAATGTTTTTTCCCTATAGGAAAGATATGAATCTACCTCTACTCTCCCAGCTATGGGTTAATTAGTAAGATTTGTAGCACTACAATAATTATAATCTCAAACAAAAAAAAAAAACAAATCCTACAATCTAAAAATATTTTCTGCCATTAAATAACCTATAAAGTGTTGATAAACTGTAAAAAAAAAAAAAAAAAAAAAAAAAAAAAAAAAAAAAAAAAATCAACTAAAACTATTTTTACATTTAGGTAAGTAGCAAAGTAATTGTTCAAAGTAACACATTTAATCAAAACAAGTGCTGCATAATTTGTTGTTTTATGGCCGCATCATATTGAAACTAGTTCCTGTATGATCACTGAAGTTAAGCAATGTTGAGCTTGGTTAGTACCTAGATGAGTGACTGTTGGGAATACCTAGTGCTGCAAGCTTTGATGTGTGGGTGGTGTAAGGCATAATGTTAATTGCAGAGCCATTTTTGTTTTTACATTTATGCAAGTAGCAAAGTAATCATTCTAAGTAATGTGGTTAACTGAAATAAGTGCTGCATAATTTGTTGCAAAAAAGAAAAAAAGAATGTCTTACCTTCGACATTGTTGATTTGTCTGTCCTTGTAAAGTTCTGTGAGGAACAGGCAGTTGATTAGGGTAGATTTGCCCAAGCCAGTCTCACCTGAAAGGCAAAAATGAAAAAAGATTGAATTATTGGTCAAAGAAATACCATTCTGGGTTTCAACCCAGATAGCTGTTTTTTTTTTTGTTTTGTTAAAATAAATTCACCCCAAGATAGGCAATAATGCCACTAAGACAAAATGAGCCCAACGTACATATTACAAATTGGAGAAGTCAAAATCAGGCAAGTATATAATAATCAATAATAAGAGTAGACATGTTTTCCTATCGCCCGGTTCATACTCCTTCTCTATATTTTCAACAGGTATAAAGGTTTATTCCTTGTTTTCTGTTTAGGATTAGTTTTTGTTTCTTTAAAAAAAAAAAAAATTGATATCACCCCATGCAAATCAGTAAAGCCATTAAGACAACGGATTGCTAAGAGGGGAAGAATTGCAGACAGAAACATTAATGATGAATGGGAAGAGGAAAGAGTAATCAGGAAGACAATACATAGTAATTGACATTGCATTTAAATTTTTACAGAGTAAAATTGGCTTGGAGGCATGGACCTGGAAGGGAGTTTCACAAGCAAGAAGTTTGAAAAAAGAAACTTACAGAATTTACAGTTACATCTAGCCAGCTCAACTCTAAACAGATGAGATTTTGATGCCAGTCTAGTACTGTGCTTAAATTCAAGAAAGTCTAAGTACCATAGTGAAGGGCTCATCTAAACAATTACCATGAAAGTATTTATAGAAAAGCAAAGGGTGGGAAGTGACTGATGGTGGGAAGTGACTGAAACTGAGCTGCCAGATCAGGACCAATAATATTGCTGATTCTCTTTTAGATTTTATCAGGGAGCTCAAGATGAATAACAAAGACACCAGACCCTATGTGGCAGCAATATTCTAAGTATAGATGAATGGTAGACTTATAGATATGCAAGATAGATTCCAGAGATAAAAATTGTCTTGCATGACACCATAAACCAATATTCTTAATAGCTGACCTAGCAATGGATTCAATATAGTCTTTCCACTTCATGCCAGCTGAAAACGTTAGCCTGAGAAGGTGCAATGAGTCACTTTCCTTGAGGTTAGCATCAGCCATGCTGATGGAAAACAAAAAGAGGTCCCAGCTGATTAATTGAGAGAATTTTAGTTTTGGAGGCATTAAAATTAAGAAGTCAACTTTTGCCCCAGTTAATGATAGACTTGAAGCTGTTTTGGACGTCAGCTGCCATTTTGTCAGACTGACCGTCCTTACTATTGAGGTAGAATTAAATGGTGGTGTCATTAGCATAGATGCCAAGTTAAGAGGTGCTTCTAAATTCTTTTGGTTCTTTTTTGCTTTTTGCTCCCAGTAACCCTTTATATCTTAGAGGCATTATCATCTTGTTTCAGGTGAAATGATTAAAAGAAAAAAAAATGTATAAAAATTTAAATAACTAGCAAATGATTTAACAGAGGAGAGAAAGTAAGACACCAAATAGTGAAAAATGTCTTCCAAAAGACAAGCAAAGTATTAACAGGAAAATTTTGTTAAAATCAAAGAACAGGGTATTTAACTGTTATGTAATATATGGAAGTGAATGGTGGACAATCTCCTCACAGAAGAGACTTGTAGAAACAGAAATGCGGTTCTACAGAAGGATGCTGAGAATATCTTGGATTGAACATGTGAATAACAACAAAGTTTTAGAGAAAATTGAAATGAGGAGGACATTTATACTTAACATGAGAAAGAGAAAATTTAAATTTCTGGATCACATAATGAGGAAAGAGGACTTCGAGAACTTGACATGACATATTAAAGGAGATATATATATATATATATATATATATATATATATATATATATATATATGAAGAAAAATATACGGAAAAAAAAAACAAACAAAAATCCTTATATGCAATTATGCTGTTTTAATGTTAATATAATGTCAACGTCGGACGTTTCGGTCCAATAAACCAACATCCGACGTTGACATTATATTAACATTAAAACAGCATAATTGCATATAAGAATTTTTGTTTGTTTTTTTTCTGTATATTTTTCTTCAAACTGTCGGATCTATATCCATATATTTGCTTACATTATATATATAACCTACCTAATGAGAGTGTGTAAATGATTGGGCAAACAGGGGTTAGGAGTGACAGAGAAAAGACAAACTTTATTATAAGCTACAAGGGGCTGGAAATTGTGAAGAGCCATTGCCCTTGATCTATTCTGTGAATATCAGATTCTCCAAGCCCTCCATCATTACGTGCCCCAGAAATTTCAACTGCCTCTTCCTGATGTTAAATATAGATTTCCTTTTTTGTTCCCATTTTCTCTAAAATATTGTTGCTCACATTCAGTCCATGGTATCCTCAGCATCCTTCTGTAGAACCATATTTCTGTTGCCTCAAGTCTCTTCCTCATTTTTTGAGGAGATTGTCCAGCATTCACACAGGACACCCTGTAGGATTAGAAACAAGACTCATCAAAAGGCGGATGAACTCTCTTGTAGGAGTCAATGCCCATCTAGTACAGTGAGGTAGATTGAATTTCATACATGTGTGTAGTGGATTATGCGTGTATAAAATGAAAAAATAAGCAAATTTTCAATGCAACTCTACAAATTTAAGTAATTTTTTTATTATTTGAGCATTATTTTCTTCCAGATTGAAAGAAATGAATTCCAAAGATTCTTTTTGAAACAACTTCACACAAAACATTTTGTGTATCTTTTTTACAGTACAACTGAATGAATTACATTAGTTTAGAAGAAACAGAATGCATCTACATCCGAGAATGAGTGCGACATGAATGTATGTTGTTTTATGTATGCATATAAATTGTATCAGTTGGCAGTACGAATAAACAGTGAGCTGTTTTACTAATAACACTTGTAAACAAACAGTCTGCATGTTTTTCTTTGTGTGTCAATATCGTTATGCATTTTGTGCAATATAATATATTTGAATAAATATGCGAAAATGTGAGTAATTAATTAAGTGTAAGAATTTCATTTTTTTTTGTATTAGAAATGAATGATGACCGTGGTCAAATGTTAAATGAAAAACCAATTAACAAACAAAAATTGTTCATTTTCATAAAAGAAGAAATTAGATTTATTAATCTCTATTGCTTAATAAAAAATTTTCCCAATTTTTAAATATCCATTTTAAGGAAGGAAAATATTGTTGATCATATTCTGAAATGAACTAAAATTTTGTAGCAAACAACAAATAGTTGTCTGCAAATTCAAAGGATATCATGGATCTCCTATGATGTCGCTGATTGGTTAATATATATGAATATATAAATTCAATTTACTGGAGCTATTCTGAGCACAAAATGTGTTAAAGTTATATTACTTAAACTCAAAAAGTATTACATTTTTCTACAATTCTGTAATGAGGTTTCACATGTGTATCCAGCCAGTGAAATGATGACACAGCATTACCAGATAAGGGACTTCCATACTCTTACCTTCTGTTATGTGTAAAATAACAGTTGCAAACTAGGATATCTAGTCTTATTTATTAGTTGATTTGATTTAATGGCATATCAAGTTCTTATTGGTCATTTAATACCAAAATTTATTCTTAAGAGCTTTGAAGTAATAAAAAGTACATGTTATTCTGCTTTCATAATTGAATACATGGTAGATGTTACTCAGCTTTTGTGCATATATGTTTGTGGGACATGATTACTAGAGCCGGTGATATGTGTGTTTTATGCTGTAGTTTTGTTGAAGTTATATTTTCTTTAAGAAATTGTAGAATATTATATGGATTAATGTCATGAAAGAGTTCTTTCATGTTGGTTGATTGGTTGATTTTGTTTAGCGGCATATCAACCTCTATGGGTTATTTAATGCCGAAATCTAAATATTTTGAACACAATTTTATGCCTTCAACTAAATATATTTTAAATGCATTTTTATGCTGGCAACTATAGATAAAATTTATCGTTGGTAATTTTACTATAAATATATATTGTTGCTAATTTTTTTTTTTTATATATAAAATGTATTACTGATATTTTTACTATAAAAAGATAGTTTTACACTTTCATAGTGTTTTTTGTTTGGGGTGTTCACTATTTGCCCATAGCTGGGACCCTAACAAGTGTTACCACCACTGGTCTGGATGGACCTGGGAAAAACAGCAATTAAGAGGTGGTTCCACACTCCTCAAAACGTCCAATTTCCTGACCAGAGGCCTTGCTGCCAGATGTAGTTTAACGTCATACCCCGGACAAACAGATGCAACATAGATCTGATGAAGACAATGTCGTCATAGAATGCACACATTAGTCCAGTAACCCAAAGTATCATTTGGACACCACATGTATTGTAACCAGATGTCGATGAGGCTTAGGCAAAATAATCTGATGGAGACCATCTCTCTTCAGGCTAGTTTTAAATTTGGGATTGCCCTTTTCCTAGATTGGCACGTAACTGACTGATCCTTGTGTGGCAACCATTCATGATGCATGCTTAGGCGATCATACATCTTTTGATACATGACTGATGATTAAGTTGCCATTTCTTTCTGCGGTAGACCAGTTGCCATCCAAGGCTTTAGAACCTGATCTGTCCTGCTATTTACCCATAGCTGGGGGGAGAAGAGGATTCATACCTTTCCAAGGGTATTAGTGAATGTAATGGATTTGACTTGAATTCGAACTCAGATCTCAGATTCCCCAATATGAGCCACTATCCATTATTTCACTGGCCTTCTAGAGATCCCAATTTTTTCAAACAAATCAATCTTTTTCTCTTTTTCTTTCACACTCAGCAACCCACTGTATCATAGTGGCTTTATTGCCTTGATAGGGGTAAAATGATAGAAAAAAAAGAAAGAAAAGACAACTCACCAAGAACCATCAGAGTGAAGTCAAATCCTCGTTTAACAGCCTTCCTATGGACTTGCTCGGGCAACGTAGCGAATCCAATATACTCCTCTTCATCCTGAAAACACAAAGAAAATCAGATAAATAAATACATAAATATTGGAAAATGTTTCAGGCAATTCCATCAATAAACAATTTGAAAATTCTTGTAAAATTTAACAGTTAATAAAATTAAAAATAAATATTTTCGAACTACACAACAGTAAAGAACTAGGACAGTAAAACTCAAGGTTTTACTGGTTGTGGAAGAATTAGAAATAAAAACATTAATAATGAGAGAAAAGAGTAATCAGGAGGACAGTACATAGTGACTGACATTGCATTTAAATTTTTGCAGATTAAAGCATGAAGCCAGAAGGGAGTTCCATAAGTGAGAAGTGCGAGAAAAATTGTTAGCATAGAATTTGCAGTTACATCTAGCAAGCTTAACTGCAAATTAATGAGATCTCATCACCAGTCTAGTACTGTGCTTAAATTCAAAACGTCTTGGTACTATAGTGAAGAGCTCATCCAAACAATTACCATGAAACTATCTATAGAAAAAGCAGAGAGAGGCAACATTATCACAATGGGAAAGTGACTGAAGCCAAGCTGCCAGACCAGGACCAATGATATTGCTGAGACATAGATATACAAAATAGATTCTAGAGAGAAATATTGTCCCGCATGACACAGTGAACCAGCTTTCTTAGCAGATGACTTGATATTGTGAATCAGATTCTTGGAATTTGGAAAAAGATGTAGTTCTCTGAAAAGATGCAGAAGAGAAGTTACCAAACTTTTGTAAAGTATTTTGCTATGAGATCTGTTAGTAATTTCCATGATTATGTTGAGAATGTAATGAGAAAATACTATAAACATGTACCCAAAACTATCCAAAGAGCTAAAAATATAAATAATATGCAAGTTCTGCAGAAGCTGAAAGAGGGTTTTTATTCTGACAAAAGAAATCATCTCGAGGTTAAAACTGTGGCAAATCTTTTAGTCATAAATTTGATAGGTCTTCCATTGGCTCTTTGAGACTGTAGTGATTCAGTTTGAATATGGCTAAGAAACCATAACACAGCTGAAGACACTCGAGTCAAAAAGCATCAGGCTTTTGAAGAGAAATACGATTAGAACAGAATTTCAATCTGCAAATATCTTAATAAATAAATGTTTTTCTATTAAATTATCAAAATGGCTTAATTCTTTTTGATACAATAAAGTGATTTGTTTCCATTCACAGATTGAAAAGAAAATAAGCAGAATAGGTTCCTAAAGAGTACCCACCTCTAGAGAACTGGTTCCTGGATATTTGGGATGCCAGTATTGGTTAAATTTCGTTATTGTTATTACTAAATATATGATAAAACTCTTCAGGAAGAGAAAGTCTTAAGTCTGCAACCATCAATTTTTTTTAAGTGATTTTTTGAAATTCAGAAGATGGCACCAAATGTTTGGCCTCTAGTGCATATATACAAATCTCATGGATTCATCAATATTTATTTTTAATTTTATTGACTCTTAAATTTTCATAATAAAATTAATAAATAAAAATGCAGTCATGGAAAGATAAAATATATTTTTTTTAAAATTGTCTAAAATTCCAGGATAAATCTGGTTTTATGGTGTCCCTACCCCTGAAACCCTGACCGTGGGGGAGGGAGATCAGATTGGAAAGTGCCTTGTACTTTCATTATAGCTTATCAGCATTTGCTTTTTTTTTTTTTTCTATTTCTAATTTCATTTATATATATTATAAATTAAAACTAAGCACAACTGATGAAAAATTTTCATAGATTTTGACATTCTGGGGAAATGTTTTTCATCCAAATCCGTGAATTTGTTTTGCTTATGATAAGTCTTGAAAAACACTTTATAAAATTCAATATTTTTTATCCATAATGTTGAATGTATTAAAATTATTCAAGTTTTTAACAAGAAAAATCGCAAGTTGCTATTAAAAAATGCCGCAAAATTCTATTTATTTAAAATGGAATGATCTATTATGACATGTCTCTAATTTGTATTTAGATACATTGTGTTTATTTTCAATTTTTCTAGTTGAATTGTTCACCTATATTGCATATGATCATTATTGTACATAATTAGGTTACAATAAAATTTGTATTTTTATATGAATACTGCCTCATGAAAATCAACCTAATAGTAGGGTGGGGGACATCATAGATTTGGGGGAGGGATCTGTCATAGTTTGGGCGCGGGGAGTGGGGCGGAGGGCTTATCATAGATTTGGGGAGGAAATGAGACCTTTGCACCAGCCCTGCATAGTGTATCAATTATTGTACCCTTTGGCCTTCTTCATGTATTTGTTGGGTTCGTTCTCATATTTTTAACCTCATCTTTTTTATTCATTCTAGTTTGTTCTTTCCCAGTACAGGGGACAATGGAAAGAGGTGCATGGCCTAACAGAAAATCTGAATCCTTTGCCAAGTGTGCCAAGAAATAGGAACTCAAGACAAACCTTTCCAAAACAGAAACTATGATCTGGAATCGCAATGAAAGCAGTGATGACACCTACCCAGAATCCATCAAAAAAGTATATAATCTAGAATTAGTAAATATGAAACACTTCAAATACCTTTGCATATGGATTGGATCAGTTATAACAAATTTAGTATAAAAAAAAAAAAAAAAAAAAAAAAAAAAAAGAGAGAAATTGAAAATAGACTAGGCTGTGCTAGAGGTAGTAGGTTGGTGCAAAAAAAATAATGACGTAATAATGTCGTTTTTTGACGTATTTTTTAACGTCCAAAAACGACATTATTACGTCATTATTTTTGCACCAACCTAATAGTCTCGCCCAACACCTCCAATTGCTGCAAAACATTAACCTGAAAACTCGAGTCGTGTTCTTAGTCTTGTCAGGTCAAGACTTTCATATGAATGAATGGATTTGAGTGAGTGAAGCCTGTGAGTCTTGCTGAAGATTATTTTTCTTTGGACATTGTGGACTGGTGTTACAGAATCACAAACAAAGAATAGATAACACAAACCACATCATGTGGGGACTTTAAACAGCAGCCCGTCTTCAAACATCGTGGTCAGGTGTTACAGAATCACAAACAAAGAACTGTACCAAATAACAGAAACCACATCACTTGAGGACTTCTAACAGCAGCAACAAGTAAAATAGATGACTCCTGTAACTCGAAGAGAAAATAATGACAATCAAGATGTTAACATTCAACACTACTTCAAACAAAAGGCTAGGAAGGAAACGCCTGTCAGTACTGGAAAGAGTGATAACAGCTACTAGACTTGAGGAATTTATTTTCCTGAAAAATTATTTTACGAGAGACATTTTATAATTTCAACCGACAACATTACTGGCTGCTTGGTAAAAGAATGTCGAATGTTTCTTTATAAAGTAAAGTCTAATATTATCATTATTAGTTAATGACAGGAAAAATGAAATTGCCACATTCTGATCAGATTTCGGTTCTGGCAACTTGTGTTCTCTGAAAGGCACGAGTCTACTTCTCCCCTCAACTATGGGTTAAATAGCAGGACAGACTTTAATCTCTAGTCTTGTTTGGTAACCAGTCTAGGAGACAGAAAACCAATTTCAAAATGTACCTAAACACGAACCCTGCGTAAGGCTCTCAACATTTGTGCAATTTGTATTTAAGTAATTTTGAAAAGCACTACTTATAAACATTCTTTGAAATCATTTCACTCTCAAGCAAGGCGATAAGGCCACTAAGACTGAAGGAAGGCTGCTAAGAGCAAAAAAGAATTAGAATAATTTAGGAGCCGGAGACCCAATCCTAAACACGAAACAAGGGCTAAACCACCATTCCTGTTCAAAAGACCTAGGAGGAGTGTGAACCGGACGATAGGCGAAACTAACTACTATTGTGGAAATAAATAAATATTAAGTTTAAATGCTATTTTTATGGGGAAGTTTTCGACAGAAAGAATATTAACCCATTAAATGTAGAAGAAACTTTTGTCTTGAAATAATGATTGCTTAAAAAAAGAAAAAAAAAAAAAAGATACATTTAAGGGCAATATTTTAAAGTCAAAAATTATTAAGAATGGCTGACAATGCTTCATCTAATAAAAAATGAAGATGACAGTAAATACTAGTCAAAAATTATTAAGAATGGCTGACAATGCCTAAACTGATAAAAAAAAAAACGAAGAGGAAAGTAAATATACAAGACAAAAATGAATCCTTGTTTACTATAATTGAGAAAAGCAAATACTAAAATTGTATCTCTTTAGTGTAGTGTGTTTTGTGTGAGCGTTTGAAAAGCCACCCCATGAGAATACCAGTTAAGAGAAATGACTGCAATTGCTTTGAAATTTGACCTGGTTGTTGGGATAATTGAATAGTCGACTAATAATATCGTAATTTAGGGTAATTACCTATTGCAGTTGGCATTCAACGCCCTCACACACAAAAAACAAAATCATTAAGAAAAAAAAATAATGAACATTATTTATAACGCAGTGTTTTTTATTTTTAATTTATTTTCGTATGGAAGAACGTTACCGTTATCCAGCACCTTCAAGTTAAAAATAACGTGACTACCGTTCGTTTTCGTTAATATTTTATCTCCAACTCAGCTTTTGACGAAGCAGATAAAACAGTCATTGACGAATATATATTTGTAAATTTATGATAAGGATATAGAAGGATGAAAGCAGTACATTGTAGAAATGTCGGTCTTTCAAACCGTGCACTAAAAGAAACCCTTTCGTATCAGTAAGTCATTCAAATGAAAAATTCTTCACAGAAACGATAAAACTGATTGTTTAAAAAAGACAAACAGATGTTGAACTTTGTTTTTTATATTAAGAAATACATACATATATATTTCAAGGATGTCGTCAAATGTAACCTAAAGCCTCTTGGGCATTCCAACAAAAAGCGCGCCATTAGGAAGGAAGAAATAGAATCTGTCGCAGTGCTATTAGGACACCAACACACTTGCACTATTTGTGGAAAAGGTCACCCTTTCGGTGGCTGGCTTAGCTAGACACATGAGATCCCACTAGAGAGGTCAAGTGTAAACACCTGTGAAATGCAACCCTACCAGGAAGATCTGTCGGAGTTAACTCCTCCTAATTGTTCAAATTGTTCACTATGGGGACGCTCTCTTTATACTATAAATACTGGTCGATTTCTTGCCTCGTTCTCTTTTTCATTTTTAGCATCTACAATGTAAGCTCTCGCAGAAGATTGCGTCTTCCCACTTGTGGGAGACGCCATGAACATTATACACAGATACCTACGTACGAACACTCATCAAGATACAAACTCTTTACGTTCACAGACAAACACAAATGTTAATGTATGTCCATTGTAAATTTTGTTGTTTAATACATATACTTGTTATATATATATATATATATATATATATATATATCGGTCTTGTTGGTTTTCTTTACACATTTTCGGTTGGGCTCAACTTGAGTCTGCCATATTCTGGTAGTGGACCTTTTAATATTCTATCAGGAGTTACGTGTTCCTAATTTAACAACACGTAAACCCACAGCCCTCTACAGACCTACAGGTTACTTGCGCAAGTTTTGTGACAAGGTTCGTAAGTTTGTTGCGGGAATCAACATGAGTAACACAGACAAACTTTTTGTTTGCTATGTGTGTAAGAGCGGTTGTGAAAGTGAAGCTGGCCTTAAGAATCGAATAGTTAAAAGCAGTAAAATCGACCTTGCTAACATTCGTAGCTAAACTGGTATAGCACATCAGGCTATATGACGGTTCCGTGTAGGATACAGGTTCGATTCCTGTTGGAGGACGCATATTTTCTATGAAATTTCTCGAACGTTCAGGCTGGTAAATGTCATTAATAATGTTTATTACAAACAGAGCATTCACTTAAATATTTGTGTATATATAAATAACGTACAACAATAATATACATAGCGTATATTTTGGCAGCTTATTTCATGTTTTCATTGAGACATTATTTCATTGAATAATGGGATCCTTTCATATTCAATGACAAGGTTTTTGGTGTCATTATTAAAGGAAGAGAGAAAATTACCGTGTTAATACATATTGCTTATTCCGAGTACTTTCGACATTAGGACAATGTCATCATCATCAAACAACACTCTGGTGATGATATTGTCCCTTGTTTCCTGCTTAGGATTGGTTTTCCAGTTCCTTCTAAAGCTTACTTCAACTCTATACTTCTAACGTCGCCGCTTAAACTCTGAAATTCTATTTACTATTTATTTTTCCACAATAGGAGTAGATAGTTACCCCTATTGTTTGGTTCACACTCCTCCCAGGTCTTTTGAACAGGAGTAGTGGTTTAGCCCTTGTTTCGTGTTTAGGATTGGGTTTTCGATTCCTTCTAAATTCTAATTATTTTTCACTCCTAGTAACCTTCCTTCAGTCTTAGTGACTTTATCGCCTTGCTCGGGGTGAAATGATTTAAAAGAATGTTTATAAGCAGTGCTTTTGCAAAATTACTTAAATACAGACGTTAGTTATTGAAAAATCGTTCATTTTTAGTAATACTAGAACTTTTTGCAACACACTGACACGTATTGAAATCCTCACAGTATTTAGTATTGTTGAAGTTATTCCTTCCTCTGCCCATTTGAAACTCCGTCCTGGGTATGACGATAAACTACGTCTCTGATCAGGAGGTTTTGACGAACCTGGAACCACCTGTTAATTGTTGGTTTCCCCAGATCCATCCTACCCGGGGTGGTATCACCTAATAGTGTCCCAGGTATAGGAAATAGTTAACCTCAAAACTGGTGTCCTAAAACACTATGAAAATATAAAAATAGGTTTTAATACCAGAAATAGTTTGTAAAAGATTATTACCAGCAATAAATTTTTGACGAAAAATTATTACCAGCAATACAGTATTACCAGAAATATCAGCAATAAAAAGCTTGACATTAAATAGCCAATTGAGGTTGATATGTCGTAAAACAACTATACATTTAAACCCCCCCCCCAAAAAAAACCCAAACAAAACAAAAAAAAACCAAAAAAAAAACCAAAAAAAAACAAACCCAAAATACAGCCAAAAAACAAAACAAAAACCCTAAAAAAACAAAAAAAAAAACCCAAAAAAAAACAAAACAAAATAAACCTCCCCTCCAAAAATACCCCCCCCCAAAAAAAACAAAACGCAACCCCCCCAAAAACAACAAAGACAAAAAACAACAAAGACAAAAAACAACAAAGACAAAAAACAACAAAGACAAAAAACAACAAAGACAAAAAACAACAAAGACAAAAAACAACAAAGACAAAAAACAACAAAGACAAAAAACAACAAAGACAAAAAACAACAAAGACAAAAAACAACAAAGACAAAAAACAACAAAGACAAAAAACAACAAAGACAAAAAACAACAAAGACAAAAAACAACAAAGACAAAAAACAACAAAGACAACAACCCACCTCAAAAAAAACAAGCTCAAAAAAAACAAGAACCAAAAAAAAAAAAAAAAAAAAACAAACAAAAAATAGCTATACATTTTTGAGAAAAAAAAAAAAAAAAAAAAAAAAGCTATACATTTTTTGAAAAGATATTACCAGCGATAAATTTTTGAAGGAAACTATTACCAGCAATAAAAATTGCCGGCATTAAATAACCCATTGTGGTTGATATGCCAACAAACCAAACCATTTGAAACTCTCCCTACTGTGCTTATATTTAATGTGCCACTGCTGCGCATTATATTACCAAAATTAAATATATATAAAAACTTGAAGAAAAGATATGCATAAACAATATTTAATTTTTATCAAATAAGTATTTGTTTATTTTAATCATTAATTTTTTTTAAATATAGTGGCAGTATTTTGTACTAAGCTACCACACCGTAGCAAAACCAATTATACTTTATAAACCCCTATTACCTGTTTGCACTTTTCCTTAAAATTTGGTTTCGGTCAATAAATGTATGGCTATTTTAGGGGCCTTGACGGTCGAACGGAAGTCACGGAATTTTATATATTAGTGAGGGACAAATATCGGACCCGTGATTAATTTATTAAAAATAAAATAACGGTAGTCATTGAAATTAGGCGCGATTGCGATCAGCTAGAAGAGCTCTTCTGAAAACGGAGCAGCAGAGAAAGGGACTCGCCTTGGTAAACAGGATAAATGCAGTTATTTTAGATGACCGATTGTCAGAGCACTACATTTAGACGAGCGGCTCTTCAGATGAACAAACAAGTGTAACGTGTGTCCATTACTTTGAAGACGAACCCTAGTTTGGGTTTAACGTGGCTTGCTTAAATAAATACACGCTGCCTATGAAAAAAAAAAAAAAAAAAAAAAAAAAAATCACAGATTTCGTTTCTTTCCTTATCCTCTTCGTGTGCCATGTCCCTTCAGGACGTTGGCGACCATGACTCTTGCTTTTGTCGCTTTCAATAATACTTGCTTCTTTAGGATTCTCTCTCGCGCATGCATTTGCTCAGATATGTCAAAGTGGGTTACCCATTACGGTCCCTTGCCTCTTTTGCCTTCGGTACACTTAGTAAGTCTTAAATTCTCCTTAGACGTCACCTTAACTACTTCGCCCACAGAAGCCTTGATAAATTGGAAAGATGAGAACAGGGGAAATGGTTTGTTCCCCATTTAATCAGGACTTTCGTAGTGATGTTTATGAAAAGCGGATTTCGGAGCGGTGAGAAACCGAGCACATGTCTTGCCAATATTTACTCTGCTTAAATAGTTGATGATGTTATTGACCCAGAGTGTTGTGATAAAAAGCAACAATCAGAAGATGACTTAATCCCACAAATTACTCAGACCAAGACCCTATTTTGTTTCTATGACAACGGATGAGCGACTGGTAAAGAGTTCGAATTCCAGTCGGGTTCGTTACATCCACTTTCACATAAATGTCCTTGGTATGTATCAATCTCTTTGCCCTTCAGATTCAGGTTGAATAGTAGAGCAAACTATTTATGTGGCAACCAATCTAGCAGAAGGGCAATCCCGAATTTAAAACCAGCCTGAAGAGAGATGGGTTCCATCAGACTATTTTGTCTAAGGTTCATCTACATCCGGTTGCAATACAAGTTGTGCCCAAACGACGTTTTGCCCTACTGGACTAATGCGTGCGTTCTATGACAACATTTTGTCTTCGTTAGATCTATGTTGCGTCGGTTAGTCCTGGGTATGATTTTTAACTACATCCGACAGCAAGGTCTCTGATCAGAAAATTGGAAGTTTTTAGGAGTGTAGAACCACCTCTTAATTGCTGGTGTTCTCAGGTCCACCCTGACCCGGGCTGATAGTAGTTGTTAGGGTCCTAGCTATGAGCAAATAGTTAACCCCTAAACTGGGTCAAACACTGAAAATCTAAAAATGCATTTTCATAGTAAAAAAAAAAAAAAAAAAAAAAATTAAATTATTATTTTTTTGTAAAGAAAATTACTAATGCTCCAAAGACAATTTCGACATTAAATGACCATATAAATATGCTAAACATGTTGCGTTCGGAGGTCCCTGAAGGCGCTCCAATGAGGTTTTTTTTTTTTTTTTTTTTACCTCGCTCGTAGGAACAACTGAAAATTCACAAATGAGGGAGGCAAAATTTTTATACTGACTCGACTGTCTGGGAAGAGGTTATAGTAGGAGAATTTTGTTAGAAACGAAGAAAAGAGTACAAAAGTGTTACGTAATATCAGCCCTTCTATATGGCTGCGAATGTTGGGCAATCACCTCATCGATGAAGAAGAGACTTGAAGCAACATAAATGGTGTTCTACAGAAGGATGCTGAGAATACAATGGACAAAAAAAAAGAAGCTTTAGAGAAAATAGAGATAAAAGTCACACTTACACTTAACACCAGAAAGAGACAAGAGAAATTAATTTCTAGGGCAGAGACAGATTGAAGGCAAGAGCGACAGAAGTAAACAACGCATAACCTACCTAGCAAGCTTGAGTAAATGGATGGCGGAACAGTTTTAGAAGAGATAAAAAAAAAAGAAAATTATTAAGAGCTGCAAAAAACAAAAAAAAAAAAAAAATTGTGGTGTAGATCACTCCACAATTTTTTTTTTGTTTTTTGTAGCTCTCCTGATCTCCAATGTCCAGAAGGGACACGGCACAAAGACGATGAAGAAGAAAAGCAAGATAAACGAAGATTATCAACAAAGGCTGCCTTCCACTCATGATGGAAAATTTACATCGCACAACATTGCACCTTTATTTTATCTCCTAAAAACATTTAGCCTTCTGCCATGCTAGCTTTACTCAATTATGCCTGTCCAACTTGAAGGCTGTAGCAGTTGTTGCGACGATTATAAAGTCGACCATTTATACAAATGTAGAGAGAAAATAATGACAGGATATTCTCACGTGCCATTTTGTCTGCTGTCGTCAGTCAAATCTGAAGCACTGAACAGCGCACCCTATCGGCGCTTCTTCCGGGCGGAATCACTGAGACTTCGTTGTTTTTTAGAATCAAACGAGACAAAGAAAGAAAGAAAGAGAGACAAAGAAAGAAAGAAAGAGAGACAAAGAAAGAAAGAAAGAGAGACAAAGAAAGAAAGAAAGAGAGACAAAGAAAGAAAGAGAGACAAAGAAAGAAAGAGAGACAAAGAAAGAAAGAAAGAGAGAGAGTAGTGCGTGTGCGTAGAGAGAGACATAGAAAAGCAGAGTGGGGTGAAAGAAAGGCAGAGACAGAGAGCTAAAGGATAGAGAGAGGGAGAGAGAGAGGGGGAGAGAGCTAAAGGATATATATATAGAGAGAGAGCTAAAGGATATATATATATATATAGAGAGAGAGAGACAGAGAGCTAAAGGATAGAGAGAGAGAGAGAGACAGAGAGACAGAGAGCTAAAGGATAGAGAGAGAGAGAGAGAGAGAGAGACAGAGAGCTAAAGGATAGAGAGAGAGAGAGAGAGAGAGAGACAGAGAGCTAAAGGAGAGAGAGAGAGAGAGAGAGACAGAGAGCTAAAGGATAGAGAGAGAGAGAGACAGAGAGACAGAGAGCTAAAGGATAGAGAGAGAGAGAGAGACACAGAGAGAGAGAGAGAGACACAGAGAGAGAGCTAAAGGATAGAGAGCTAAAGGATAGAGAGAGACAGAGAGCTAAAGGATAGAGAGAGACAGAGAGCTAAAGGATAGAGAGAGACAGAGAGCTAAAGGATAGAGAGAGACAGAGAGCTAAAGGATAGAGAGAGACAGAGAGCTAAAGGATATATATATATATATAGAGAGAGAGAGCTAAAGGATAGAGCGAGAGAGAGAGAGAGCTAAAGGATAGAGCGAGAGAGAGAGAGAGCTAAAGGATAGAGCGAGAGAGAGAGAGAGCTAAAGGATAGAGCGAGAGAGAGAGAGAGCTAAAGGATAGAGCGAGAGAGAGAGAGAGCTAAAGGATAGAGCGAGAGAGACAGAGAGCTAAAGGATAGAGCGAGAGAGACAGAGAGCTAAAGGATAGAGCGAGAGAGACAGAGAGCTAAAGGATAGAGCGAGAGAGACAGAGAGCTAAAGGATAGAGCGAGAGAGACAGAGAGCTAAAGGATAGAGCGAGAGAGACAGAGAGCTAAAGGATAGAGCGAGAGAGACAGAGAGCTAAAGGATAGAGCGAGAGAGACAGAGAGCTAAAGGATAGAGCGAGAGAGACAGAGAGCTAAAGGATAGAGCGAGAGAGACAGAGAGCTAAAGGATAGAGCGAGAGAGACAGAGAGCTAAAGGATATATATAGAGAGAGACAGAGAGCTAAAGGATATATATAGAGAGAGACAGAGAGCTAAAGGATATATATAGAGAGAGACAGAGAGCTAAAGGATATATAGAGAGAGAGACAGAGAGCTAAAGGATATATAGAGAGAGAGACAGAGAGCTAAAGGATATATAGAGAGAGAGACAGAGAGCTAAAGGATATAGAGAGAGAGACAGAGAGCTAAAGGATATAGAGAGAGAGACAGAGAGCTAAAGGATATATATATATAGAGAGAGACAGAGAGCTAAAGGATATATATATAGAGAGAGAGACAGAGAGCTAAAGGATATATATATAGAGAGAGAGACAGAGAGCTAAAGGATATATATATAGAGAGAGAGACAGAGAGCTAAAGGATATATATATAGAGAGAGAGACAGAGAGCTAAAGGATATATATAGAGAGAGAGAGACAGAGAGCTAAAGGATATATATATATATAGAGAGAGAGAGAGACAGATCTAAAGGATATATATATATATATAGAGAGAGAGAGACAGAGATCTAAAGGATATATATATATAGAGAGAGAGACAGAGATCTAAAGGATATATATATATAGAGAGAGACAGAGATCTAAAGGATATATATATAGAGAGAGAGAGACAGAGAGCTAAAGGATATATAGAGAGAGAGACAGAGAGCTAAAGGATATATAGAGAGAGAGAGACAGAGAGCTAAACGATAGAGAAAGAGAGAGAGAGAGTGACAGAGAGCTAAAGGATAGAGAAAGAGAGTGAGAGAGACAGAGAGCTAAAGGAGAGAGAGACAGAGACAGAGAGCTAAAGGAGAGAGAGACAGAGACAGAGAGCTAAAGGAGAGAGAGACAGAGACAGAGAGCTAAAGGAGAGAGAGACAGAGACAGAGAGCTAAAGGAGAGAGAGACAGAGACAGAGAGCTAAAGGAGAGAGAGACAGAGACAGAGAGCTAAAGGAGAGAGAGAGACAGAGAGACAGAGAGCTAAAGGATAGAGAGAGAGAGAGAGACAGAGAGCTAAAGGATAGAGAGAGAGAGAGACAGAGAGCTAAAGGATAGACAGAGAGACAGAGAGCTAGCTAAAGGATGGAGAGAAAAGAAAAAAAAATAATGATTATAAGTTTTTTTTTTCTTTTCTCTCCATCATTATAAGTTATAATGTATAACAAGTATCTCCTTCATCGCACTGAACATGCTTGTGCAAACCTATTAACTAACAATGAGACTTTTTTTTTAATGCTCAGGTTTCACACAAAAATAAAAAAGGTGAATTTCTCTTATGTCGGTCAACGCTTTTCTGTTTTTAAAAAGTACGGAATCCAAGAAGGAAAAAACAAATCTAGATGTCAACAAAAACGAATACTTTTAGTAGATATAAAAATGGATGCCCGTGAAACTTATATATGTATGTGTGTGTATGTGAAATGGACTAAGTCCGACAATTATTTTGATATATTTTCGGTTTACACGTCATTTTTATAGATAAATTTATTTAAATGAATAGAATTAACTACATTTACCGGATTGAATGTCCAAGAAATTTCATAGAAAATGTGTGTCCTCCGACAGGAATCGAACCTGTATCCTACATTGAACCATTTCATATAGCCTGATGCGCTATACCATTTAGCTACAGAGGAAGCGTCTGGTTAGCAAGGTTCATTCTAAGCGCTTTCGGCTAATCTATCAGCCATTTTCAGGGATTTGGTCTGGGCTAATGTAAATGGTGCATAGGTAGACATATCTTTAATTTCCGAAAAAGAGAAGAGAAAGAAGGAAAAACAAAAAGAAAAATAGCAAAGAAAGAAAAATCTACCCTTCGATGTTAACCGTAGCAGTGGGGAGAAGAGATGAGTTGATGCTTTTCAGTGCGAAGTGGACGCAACAGCTTTGAACGGAATTTGAACTTAGCTGGTCGATTCCATTTTTTTTTTTGCGCCGATATCCGTTACGTCACTCACACATCTACAAGCGATTAATAATAATAATGATAAAAAAACAAAAAAAAAAACCTAGAAAGACCCGAGAAAATTTCTCGGTTTTCCTATTTCAAATTTCTGATGAATCTTAATTCTTCAGTCAATGATTGAAGAATCTCATAGCGAGTTCCACAACTATAATAATACGACAATATCTGTAGAAATTCCCCTATCGCATCGTTAAACCTTGCAACAAAATATTGCGATAACAATCAAATATAAATGTTAGTCAAACGTGTTATTTTAAAAAAGTGGGCACAAATGAAAAGATTTGAAATTGACAAAAAATTTTTATTGTATTTATATTTTAATATTATAGCTATATATTATTATATTTATATTATAGCTATATTATAGCTATATATTATTATATTTATATTATAGCTATATTATAGTTATATTATATTACATTATTATATTTTATTATATTTATATTTTTATTATATTTATATTTTTATTATATTTATATTTTTATTATATCTTTTAATTACTTACTCTCACGGAAACCAAGTAGCGTATGTCTTTTGGGTTGCAACTAAAACGGAATAGTTCATTATTTATGATTTATTGACAGAAGACATTAAACACTTCTATTTTCCCTTTTTTATTTTCTCACTGAAACCAAGTAGTGTGTTTTTTCCTCACTTTCCACGCGATCAAAACGGAATAGTCCATTATTTATAAGGTATTGGCAGGGCGTAACGGTCGTGCGAACTAACAATGTGTGTGTTGAACAAGCACAGTTATATGATGTTTGTGTTGAGTACAAAATAGAGACGGGCGTTTTTTGTTTTTTTTTTAATAAAAGACCGTACGCCGTTGACTGGCAGAAACAAGAAAAAAAAAAAAAAAAAAAAAAAAAAAAAAAGCCCTTCCCTTTGCTTCAGATGCAAAACGCTCAGAAAGTATAAATATCACATAAGCCGAGCACATGCAGGGCGTGTGTCAGGAAGCGTCCACTCACTGGCTTTCTACTCTGCACCGCGGGCCATCTGCCCCATTGCCGATCTGCTATCAACATCATTAGCATCTTGATTTCAGCTTCCCGTTCCCACCTTTTCACCGCCCCCCCACTTTTTTAAAACAAGAATACAAAATGTAGGAAGTGTTCACGTGTGTCACGATTTGGGGCATCTGTTATGCATATTGTCTTGTAGAAACGAAGAATTTGGTGGTGGGGGGCGGAAGGATGTTGGAATCTGAACGTTTGATTCTATCAGAATTGGGGGACGAGGAGTTATTTACACTATTTACATGCGGCTCTCAGCTTTGTTGTTATTTTTGTTATCACGTTTCGACCGTTGTGCTCTCCGGTCTTCATCAGGTGCATGCCAATTTCGGTAACCTACAGGGAATTTCAAACTGAACTCTTTCGGATAGGAAAGGGGGAAAATAACCACAACATTCTACATATACACACACGCACACAAAAAGAAAAAAAAAATCAACCTAACACCAATAAAAAGCGCATGGTATACTGTTTGTACATGCACTCGTCTGCATGTGTATACCTGTGTTCAATTATCACTGTATGTATATGTGTGTGTGAGTGAACGATACGTTTATTTGCCTCCTTTCATATATTCGGCTCAGCTGACGCGAAAACAAAACCATTCTTTGCCTGATTGTTTGATGTGCATTTCTCTCCACAGTCACCCAAGTGACGGTCCCATTAAAAAAAAAAAAAAAAAAAAAAAAAAAAAAAAAATGGCGTTTCATCCCCTTTCGGCTTCTACCCACCCATCTCCAAATTAAGAGATGCCAACACCCTCTTCAGAGAGTTCTTGTTCGTGACACACTCGAAATACCTTCTCCCTTTCAGACGAAGATTCTGTGTCCTGTGTATGTAGGTAAGTGTTGCCTAGGAATTAACATAAATACATCAGATGGGTTTTTTTTTTCATCTGCGAAGTTAGATACGAAAAATTAGGGAAAATAATTTTATTCATATCACCAGATGTATATCGGCACCTGTCCGTTATTTTTTTTTACATCTTTGGTAAAATTAATTCTGCTTTTTTTTTTGTTTTTTTTGCTAACCATTACACCACGTCGAAGTGCTCTAAATGATTTTCTAAGCGTAGCTTAGATGTGGCACAAGGCCGAATGTGAGGATCAAACTCGCTATTCAGTCGCAGCTGATCAAACGAAAGCTTGCTTAATCATAACACCACGTCGAAGTGTTTCCATAAGACTATATACCTGGTAACTGATACATGTTCTGCAGATGGGAAGTGCGAGTAGAAGTGGCGGTTGCATTTAGCTATTTCAACAGTAAATGGGTGGGACCTAGTTTTTCAACAGTAAATGGGTGGGACCTAGTTGCCAATCTAGTAGCACGCTTAAATTCATGTAGTCTTGGGCGCCAGTGGGGGGAAAAAAAGCTCGTCAGAGCGGTTAGCATGAAAATATTTATAGAAAAGACAGGGAAATCACGTCATGTCGGTGAGAAAATGATTGAAGTCAAATGATACGTTGGTTAGGTAGACAGTAAGAGGAAAGCGAAACGCGCAATTTGATTGGCTGGAAAGTTGGGTGAAAGGCAGAGGAAAAGACAGTCACAAATAAAAAAAAAATGTACGCACATTGAGACAAATAGCAGCGCTGGGAAAGCGGTTGAATGCAGAAAGAACAAAAGTGAGAACTGGTTCCGTTATCTCAACTTCTTTTCTTAGCGGAAGTTACAAACAAGTCTCATGTGATGACGGCTTTCAGAAGTGTGTGTATGGAGGAAGGAAGAGCAGTCGGCCAAAAAAGGAAGTGGAATTAGTTCAATGGGAAATATAACAACACGAACTCGTTAAAAGATAAAACAAAAATTAAGGTCATTTTATATGTAACACTGGCGGAAAATAAAATTACAACACTTATATTTAGAGCGATAAAATTTTATTTTCTGTTTTAATTTATCCAAGATAAAGCGTACATAATATAACTGTATTAGAGAAAAAAGTACAGCGGAGTTGTACATTCGGCACTTCGACCAGAAATAATCATTTTTTTTTTAATTTTTTTTTTTATATGCTTTCTAAAAGCAAAGTATTAAGAAAATTTTATTAGAAACAAAAGAAATGCTGAACTGTTACATAATATCTGTCCTCCAATATGGTAGTGAATGCTTGACAATCTCCTAACAGAAGAAGAGAGTTGACAAAACAGAAATGTAGCTCTACAGAAGTATGTTGAGAATACAGTGTAACCCGGATATAAGAGAGTTTTCGGGACCGGAGAAGTAGTTTGGTCTATTTTGTTTACATTAACACAGGCTCTAATTTGGGAGCCGAGAAAATCTCTTATATCCGGGTTACACTGTACTATGGAGCAAACATGTGACAAACAAAAAGTTTTAGAGAAAAATAGAAAATACAATTTTCGAGGGTACATGAGAAAAGAGGGCTTAGAAAATTTGACACTCATGGGACATATTGAAGGCGAGAGAGAGAGAGAGAGAGAGAGAGCGATGATTAGTGCATAATCTACATAATGATCTTGTGTAAATGGATGACAGAACAAGGTTTAGGAGATACTTCAAAAAGACTAATTTACAAAGAGTTACAAAGGACAGGAAATTGTGGAGAGCCCTGATCGCCAACGTCCTAAAGGAACATAGCAGATAGATTAAATACTCCAGATCATATATATATATATATATATATATATATCTCAACCTCTCATCAATGGACTAATAAGGAGGAGGGGTGATCCGTTAAAGCCGATTGTCCGTAAATGGGAAGGGATCATTTTTGAGTTATAAAACCACTATAGTAACTACCAGTAGATATGATCATAATGTAAATACTATAAACATGTACATATGGCGTAAATAAATGTATACTTAATATAGATATATTAATCAAAATAACAAAAATAAAAGATTTCTCACAGTTACTTTCTCACGTACGCGCTAATGTATCGTACTTTATATACTGTACACCTGTCTTTGTTTACAATTGAAAGTCCCGCCACCAAGCGGTGACTGAGAACTAATACGACTCGTTCCGCTAAGCCCGCAAATTTTGAAATACATCACTAACGATTTGGAAGTTTTGTTTCCTGCGGATTTTTTTTTATTTTCCCTGCAGATTTTGTCCGTTGCATCTGAAATCCATTGAAGAGAGGTTTGTGCATATTAGTTAAATTTGATAAAAGTTACCAGTTTGCTACGTACATTTATTCTATATTAGCCTTCCCCGAAGGCAAAATAAATATTAGACTCATTTGGGATTGGGGTACATTGTAACCTTTCAAGAAAGGGAAAGCGCTCAATATCAGTAATAGAGCTAACATATTTGTACTGATGTGAGTTTGTGACCCTTGGTTTCACGTCTGACGATCGCAAGGGCGTGAGACCCAGGGTCACAAACTCACATCAATCCAAGTATGTGTGTGTGTGTGTGTCAGAGCTGAGAGAAAGTTCATTCAGAATATTCACTCACAGTTTACAGGTCCTTGTATCAATGCATGGCGTTCCATACGTTACAACTCTCTCTCATCTTTGGTGTTTGTGAAGGAAACATTGAACAGCATTATACAGGTCCAGAATATTGTGCAACACATTCTGTTGGCATTCCTGAAAACAAGAATGTGATCTACTGTTCCAAAGAAAATGCCCGTCGTCTATGATATTCAATGGCTTTCCAACAACTTTCCTGGTCGGCAAGAAAGCCATAGCGGTTCCAATAAATATTTATGGGACATAAGTGGACGATGCCAAACTCTCTTAGGCCCACGTACAACACTTACTGTATTGTACCAGTAGATGCAAGAGACACGGAATAATAAGTGTATTAAAATGGAGTCTGGGTACACCAATTATTTTGAAACCCATTGATGTCTATATAGGATAATAGGTGGAGTTGTACAGACCCTGCGATGTACTCCACGTTTAGATTAAAAAAAAATCCTATTATAATTGTGCTTGCCAATCGCTTTGTTAGTTCGCACGACCGTTACACCTTGCCAATATCTCATAAATAATGGACTATTCCGTTTTGAAATGTGTGGAAAGAGTGGAAAAGACACCGATTGGTTTTAATGAGAAAATCAAAGAAAGGAAGAAGGGAAGAGAGAAAATCAGATTAAGCTGATAAGAACAGATATTACGCTTCGATATTAGCCAAAAGGGGTGAGATATAATGGCGACTGCAATAAACGCGTCATTTTTCAGAAGCACAATATCAAAGAAAGAAAAAGAAATATTTAACGTCTCCTGCCAATATCCCCTAAATAATAGACTATTCCGTTTTTAACGCATGGAAAGAGGGGAAAAGACATTTTTGTGTATTAAAACAGGCCCGACTAATAGGGACGGCACTTGAATTTGGAACAGAGGACCCACCCTACTGGCATTGCGGGTGAGACATAGCGAGGAATGTGCTTTTGAAACATGGAGTCTTGAAAATACGTGAATTAAATAGAATACAAAAAAAACAAAAAAAAAAAACGACAAGACTCCGCCAATGTAGACAAATTATTAACATGTGCCGAAACCATTGATATCGAGAGTTGGATACATTGAAATATATATATATATATATATATATATATATATATATATATATATATATATATATATATATATAAGAACTTATCAGTTGAGAGAAACAATCTCTTGGATTCGAGTGGCAAATTCATCTAAACATGCAAACAATCGCAGTCGTCAAAAATTGTGAATCCAAAATTTCAGGATTGCGGCTCCAGATCTGCCCTGGAAGGTTTTTAATTTGCTCACAGAGTCGGCCTGATTTTAAAATGGTATGATATGCTAATGTTGGGTTAAGGTCTCTCGGAGTAAAACTGAAAAAGAGCGACACACTGACATTCGCATTTATTATAATAGATATAAATGCATTGCTAATGATTTCCCTATAGAAATGCATGGACAATTAGGAAGAAAGGGATTGTCAGTGGTCAGGAAAGAATACAATCATCCCTGATAGAATACAGCTATTATATATAATGGAAATGCACTGTAAATAATTTTACTACATAAATACATTGCAACAGAATAAATGTATCGTCTTTGGTCAGAAATTAATGTAAACATTACTGAGAGAATTGGGCTCTATCTTCTTACATCTTGTGATGGTCCCAGAATATTTTAATGTCTTTCCTTATAATTCTTATATACATTTACTAACCTTATCTTTTTCCATCATCCGGGCAAACTGGAGAAAATATAGACACGAAGATAGTGATGCTCCGAGTTTCCAAGTGTGAGAGTCAATTATTGTATAACTGGAAATCCGCATGCAAAATCTTAACTTTTACCAGACGTAAGTGGAAAATAATTTCTTCTCCGCATCTTCACCCACTGCAACCCATAACTTCCGTCTCACTGATTATGATTAAATAAATATTCATTCCACCCAGCATTTCTTTTCTGCTGACTTGCCGTAAGTCGGTCTCCTATTGTCACGTTTTCTTTTTTTTTTTTAATCCTTGCTGGTGTCGAGATATGTAAATAAAATACTCCACTCTTGTAATAGATTTTAATTTATTAAAAATATATAAAGAGAAAAGATGCTGACACATACGACAAATAAGAAAGAGAGTAAAGAATTGAATAAACACCACAAGAATACAATAGAGTAGAAAAAAAAATGAAGACAAAAATTGAATTTTAAATGGATCTTTTTCTGTTAATTCACCCCAAATAATCTAAAGTAGCTTATCGCAAATATTTATTAACCCAAGAAGTTATAAATTTTAAAAGCAATTTTTTTTTATTACATTTTTGGCACTGTTAAAATTATAAATTTAAAATCAAAATTTGTTTAGCTTGCCTTGCAGAAACTCGAACCTATACAGAATGAAAAATTACCAAAAATCAGAGAGTTATTCATATTTCGTGATTTCGAAGGAATTTTTTACTATTCAAAAAAAAAAAAAAAAAAAATAATATATATATATATATATATATATATATATATATATATATATCGGGATGAATGCGAAGGCAGACCCTTACACTCAAAAATAGTGCACCAGAGTCGGCTACATTTGGGGCGATCGCAAAGGTCAGCCTGACTGTAGTAAAATTCAAGGAGAATTTGATGTGAATTTTAGTAAATACTAGCAGCATGGCCCGGCGTTGCCCGTGCTCGATTAAAAAATCGTACAACTCATACAGCAATCGCTATCACTTGACTTAAAATATTTTTGCCCTCACTTGCCTTTAAAGGAGTGCCCTTTGCGTGCTGATTTTGCTACATGCCTTACTTCTTGCCTATCTCACACTGCGAATTTTTTTTCTAAGCTCTATACTAAACATTAAATCTGTTACGAAAAAAGAACTAAACAAAATGAACACAAAACGATCAGCTTTAAAAAAGGACTCGTAACTGGAAAAAACCGAATGAAAAAAGAATGTTAACAACAAATACTTTTTCACACCCAACCCAGTTCTGCGGAATCAGAATCAACGTTGAGTTTAAGCAAGCGAATGAGCCAATTGGAGTAAAGTGCCATGCAGATTTAAATTTTTCCCACTTGTGATGAATGCAGCTATCGATTTTTTTTTGTATGCTAGTTAACATTCGTGTCAGTCAGCTGTTGACTCTCACGCTGGCCAATAGAATCTTCCTGCCTATTCATGGCAGCCAGCTATAGGCTTTGGCCAGTATAAAATGGCTGCAAACTACATGAAAAGTGCCGTAGAAGCATGAAAAAATCGATTATTTCCACTATCGATGGGAGTTGGGAAATGCAAAGTCGGTCTTGGCCTTCCTGCTAACTTGGAGCATGTGCATGTAAATTTTGGTGCAAATCCGTCGAAAATTGCGGCCGTGCATTCGTTACACACACACACACACTTTTATAGATAGAGATAAATATGTGCTGATCTATATCGCGCGCACACACACACACATACACATACATACATACAAATCACATACAACGACAAGCATTCATTGGTTAATTAGTCACCACTATGTTATTATAGACAATTTACAAATCGCAGCAATGCGACAATTTTGTAATCGCTCTATTTTCATGTCGTCAGTTTTGTGCACTTCTGGGAGAAACGGATCCCAGAAGCTTTCTTAAGTCTCCAAAAAAATTGCTCGCAAGCAATCAGATCGACTGCACGTGAAGAGTAACTTTTCCCGCGCAGCGGTCTGGAGTCTATAGTCACTTATATAAGCAAACTTAGTTAATTAGCGAGAATTCAGCTGCCAAACGAATCCACGACAGTTGAAATCATGCGCCAACGTTCTCTCACACACACACCACTCACATGTTGAACATTCCTTATACGCTCACATAACCTTTTCTTACACAGCAAAATCTTCTGAGAACAGTCATTATAAACATTCTTCCAGTGAACTTTGAAATACAAAAATTACAGATAAAGAGAGACAACTCTTGTTTTATTCAATCTTTTCTTAAATGCATGCTTTCTTTCACATGAGTGTTTGATCTTGTACATCTTGTTAAATACATATTTTATGTGTAACAATGTCTTTGGCTTATCCTTTTCTGCGTCAGCCGTGTTTCCTAAAGTTAAATTAATGTGGTGAAGTCCGCCACAAATATCTTTCCTTTTATTTTATTCGTTATTCTATTCTTGTATGTCAATCCGACACTTTATTCTTTTCTCCCTTCTATCCCGCGCTTACGGCCACATCACATTGAAACATCGGTTCCCGTACGATCATCGAAGTTAAGCAACCTGGTCTGTACCTAGATGGGTGACCGCTAGGAAATCGCTGGTGCTGTAAGCTTATATGAGCAATTGTTAATCGTAGAACAGAGTTCCAATTCCAGTCGGGTTCGTCATATTCACTTACGCGCAAATACTATTGGGAAAGGTATGAATGCACCTCTTCCCCCAGCTATGGGTTAATTAGTAAGACGTGTCACTAAAACTTATCTCCAAATAAGAATAATTAAATAAAATTGCATGCAAAATAATTTTTGATGTGTTAATCAGTAAGAATTAAACACTAAAACATTATATGCAAGAAAAAAAATGCATATAAAATATTTAGATTTTGGCTTTAAATAACCCATATATGTGTTGATATGTCAGTAAACAAATTCAACCAATCAAAAGATCAACTTTACCTCCGCCATTAAAGAAGGGGTGGAAGGAGTTAGACGGGGAGAGGGAGTTAAACGAGGAGAGAGGTGGGGGGAGTTAAATGATCAAGAAATCGGTAAGGTTAATTCCCTTGACCTAATCATTCTTTTAGCATTCTAATCATATTCTTGCTAATTGCGATTGAAAGATCCCGTGGAAAGGGCAGGAAAATGTTTAAGGGATTCACTGAAAGTAAATGCCCGTTTCTCGGTGAGCCGGAATGCTCCCTTAAATTTACTAAAATATATTCGATTTACAAGTCCATAGATATAGCCCGAAAGTGGAATCAGCATGCCAGGTTCAAATTCTAACCAAATTTTTGACATCCACTTTCATATGAAATGCCCTTGGAAAAGACAAATATATCTTCCCTCAGCTTTGGGCTAAATAGCAAGGTAGACTGAGCTCTTATGCCTTGATTGGCAGTCTAAGAAACAGACATCGCTGAATTCAAGACCAACCTGAAGAGGGATGGGCGCCGTCAGGTTATCTTGCCTTAGACACACGGCTGCAGTACACATGGTGCCCCTATGACCCTAACAGGTAAGTGGATTTGTTATTGTAAAGAAAAAGTCACGTTACCCTTGTTATGAACTTAAGATTCCGTACAGTTTTTTTTTTATTGGATTAGGGCAAGTTTGCGATTGGAGGATTAATCGGCGGATTTAATTAATCTGGAACATATTGTTTTTGTCGAGTCATAGGAATGTCAAAGAGTTGGGGTGGGAAAACAAAAAAAAAGGTTACAATGAGAAGAGGAGCTTATTTAGATTGAAGTGATGATGCTTACCAACTTCTAACCACGTGAGTGAAACGTTTTCTGAGTCATTTTGGTTATTGCCTCCCCCTTCTTGTTTTTATCTCATTCATTACGAATAATATGCATGTGGAGAGAGAGAGAGAGAGAGAAGCTCAGCGAGAAAAACAAAGACAGAAAGAACACACTGCGAGAGAAACGGAGAAAAAAAACACATTCAGGGACGGAGACAATGTAACACAGAGAAAGAGACTCACACAGTCAAAGAGAGGAAGGAAGGAAAGAGAGAGAGAGTGAGGAAACAGAGGGAGGGAGGAAAGAGAAGCAAATAAAGAAACAGAGCTAAAGAAACAGATATACTGAGAGATAGTGGGGCCTACGCGCACAGAATTTCAAATCCAGCGTGTTTTAAAACATTTGGCCACAGAGCTCCAATGATCAAATAGTGGTTTCTCCTACTAAAGGGGTCAGAGGTTCAAACGCAACCAGAGAGGATATTTTCTTTATTAACATTTCTCTAATATGCTAGCGGATAGATGCAATACACACTGGTTGTAGGAACAAAAAAACCAAAACAACCAACAACAAAACCACCACCACCAACAACAAAACCAAAACCACCACCACCAACAAAAAAAACCCAAAACCAAACCAACACAAAACAAAACAAAACAAAAACAAAAAAAACAAAAAAACAACAAAAACAAAAAAACCAAAAAAAACAAAAAAACAACAAAAACAAAAC
>OZ010604.1:17499844-17642344 GCA_963932145.1 Acanthosepion lycidas
GTCTTAAGAGTGACTTTATGTGAAGGGATCATAAAGAATGGTGATTTTAAAAGAAAATAAAAATTGCGCGCAAAATAAATGTAAACAAACTACGGAGATCGGTTGCGTATACTAAGAAAGATTATGCCGAATTAAGGTGTCGAATAAAGATAAAATAATTTTACTTCTGAATTCTTAGAACTTTTACGTACATAGGACGCTGAAGGTAAAAGGCCGAAGCCCCAAAATCTCTCCGCAGAAGCTAGCGTAAATCTGCCGAAGGGTGGCTTCCGAGCTAGTATTGAATATTTATACCGACTATACACGCAAGGCTTTCATACGCAAAGAAAATATTAGGTTGGTGCAAAAATAATGACGGTTTTTAACGTTAAAAAATACGTCAAAAACCGTCATTATTTTTGCACCAACCTAATACTTAGCATATCACTATTGCGTCCTTGAATCAGACTAAACGAATTTTAAATAATCGCAATAGAAGATGCTCTCCTGTAGGGCAATGACAGGCTGACAGTGAGTGTTTCCACTACTGCTGCGTTGTGCCAGACGAGGCAAAGAGAGTATGTGGCGCAAGCCAGCTGTGACTGGTCATTTCTCGTTCTAGTTATACAGTCAACCAGACACGTCTGTTTTATTTTTCGACCGAACCCGCTAGCTACCTAGTCAGCCAGGTTGTCTTTCTTGATCTAACCAACTAGCTAGCCAGACATCTTCGATCGATCCAGTCAGGCATATCCTTCATGATCATGCCAGATCACCAGACAACACCCCGATCGAGCACGCCAGACGTATCGTTCTCGACCGAACCGGCCAGACATATCGGTCTTGATCGAACCAAATAGCCACACATATCCCATTCGATCGAACCAGATCACTTGAGCCGTCTTCCATCGAGTCAGCTAGACATATTCATCTCGATTGAGCCAGATCGCCAGACACATTCTTCTCGATCGAGGCAAATAGCCAGACACATTCTTCTCGATCGAGGCAAATAGCCAGACACATTCTTCTCGATCGAGGCAAATAGCCAGACAGATCGAGGCAAATAGCCAGACAGATCGAGGCAAATAGCCAGACAGATCGAGGAAAATAGCCAGACAGATCGAGGAAAATAGCCAGACAGATCGAGGAAAATAGCCAGACAGATCGAGGAAAATAGCCAGACAGATCGAGGAAAATAGCCAGACAGATCGAGGAAAATAGCCAGACAGATCGAGGAAAATAGCCAGACAGATCGAGGAAAATAGCCAGACAGATCGAGGAAAATAGCCAGACATATCATTCTCGATCGAGCCAGATCACCAGACATATCATTCTCGATCGAGCCAGATCACCAGACATATCATTCTCGATCGAGCCAGATCACCAGACATATCATTCTCGATCGAGCCAGATCACCAGACATATCATTCTCGATCGAGCCAGATCACCAGACATATCATTCTCGATCGAGCCAGATCACCAGACATATCATTCTCGATCGAGCCAGATCACCAGACATATCATTCTCGATCGAGCCAGATCACCAGACATATCCTTCTCGATCGAGCCAGATCACCAGACATATCCTTCTCGATCGAGCCAGATCACCAGACATATCCTTCTCGATCGAGGCAAATAGCCAGACATATCCTTCTCGATCGAGGCAAATAGCCAGAATTGTCCTCCATTGAAACGGCCAGACATATCCTTCACGATCGAGCCAGATCACCAGACATATTTTTCGCTCTAGCTCACCAACTAGCCAGATATCGCTATCTGTTTCAATCTAGTTATCCAGATCTTTCCCGATTAAGCCAGGCAGCCAGCCAATCATATTCACATTCATTGTGTCTCCCAGAAACTTTAGCTATTTTTGAAATTCTCCGTAAAAAAACTCCGTTAAAACTTCCACGTTGTTCAATATGCTCTATGCCTGTTATTCTCAGAATCTGTCGATAGAAACATCTTTGCTGATTCAAGTCTCTTGATCTGTGACAAGATTGTCTAGCATGCACTTCCATAGATGAGATTAGATATTACATAGTAGTACAGCCAGACAGACATATCTTTCTCGATCTAGCCATCCAACCTGATAAGTCAATTTTTTTCCTATCTTGTCTGCCAGCCAGCCATGATTTTTTCACGCGAGATAACTTTCATCAATACACTATTTTTTTTGTTCTCGTTCAATTATGTGAATTCCAGGTTATATTTATCTCCTTGTAATCTCAATTTCCTTCTAGTATTTCCTCCATTTTCAATTCTTATGGTCTAGTAATTTTTTCATCATTAAATCAGGTGCGTTTAAACGTTTCCTACGAAAAACCGTTTTTAAATTGCATATTTAATCTAGTTAAAAAAAAGAGCCCTTGGGTTTTTTTCGACACTCCAGATATGTAGGAGGTATGAAGGGTGAGGTAAAAAGTAACGCCCTTTTTATGTATTAACTTTTACTGAACAAAAATAAATCAAAGTAGTTTAAGATGGTTTAAAATAAACTATGGCTTATCGCGTTCGTGAGTGGTTAAATCTTAAACACCACCCGACTTTTTTCATGTGCGGTGCACTGAAAGAACTTGTTTACAGGCTCCAACCGAAAACAGCTCCTGAATTAAACAAGCAATTTCTGATAAATTTTCTGAAATTAATGTAGAAATGTGTCAAATGGTTGAGAGAGAGAAAGAAAGAGAGAGAAAGAAAGAGAGAGAAAGAGAGAGAGAAAGAGAGAGAGAGAAAGAGAGAGAAAGAAAGAGAGAGAAAGAAAGAGAGAGAAAGAAAGAGAGAGAGAGAAAGAGAGAGAGAGAAAGAGAGAGAGAGAAAGAAAGAGAGAGAGAGAAAGAAAGAGAGAGAAAGAAAGAGAGAGAGAGAAAGAGAGAGAGAGAAAGAGAGAGAGAGAAAGAAAGAGAGAGAAAGAAAGAGAAAGAAAGAGAGAGAGAGAGAGAAAGAGAGAGAGAGAGAGAGAAAAAGAGAGAGAGAGAGAGAGAGAGAGAAAGAGAGAGAGAAAGATATTAACGTTCTATTGAACATTAAGCGGAGTATTTTGATCATTTTTAAATAGGTTGTTAATCACAACAAATCCTGTTGTTTTGATGTGACACTACAGGGTGATTGAAAAGTAACTCCTTATTTTATGCATGAGTGGCCAGCTAGGAGCCCTGACCTTTTTTTTTCTTTAGAGTTGGTTAAAGGAATAAGTCTACTATACCAAACTAAGACTTTGGAAGAACTTGAAGGGCGAATACAAGAAATTATGTCTTCGATGCCACAAGAGTTCCTGATGAAATCAGTTGACGCAATTCTTGGGCGACTCGAGAAGCTGGTAGTGAAATCTGGTGCCCATATCGAATTTTAAATAAAAACTCATTGTAAACGTTTTCCTCTCACAGTCATTTCTTGTAAAAATTATAGCTAACAAATAAATTATACGTATTTTAAAATGGAGAGTTACTTTTCAAGCACTATATACACATTTTCTTAAAATACTGTAATTTATTTTTGTTCTATAGAAGTTAATAAAAACAAAATCGGGTGTTACTTTTGCACGACCCTGTATATGACGGTAAATTTTTAATGCGTTTAAAGTGTGGTTATGCAATAGATCACTAAGAAGCTTTTATAGTCCTATATTTATTTTATTATTCAATTTTTAAATTTCTTCATGTTTCGGCGATGTATTCTATTGGACATTTCGTGGAATTTATTTGGCATATGTCTGCCTCTGTTACACAAAAAGCCCAATCATAAACAACGATGAAATACACAGAAATCTAAAAAGATAAAAAAAATAACCCTTTGCATCGGAAAACAATTGCATAAAGATACACACACCCACATTTACGCAAGTGTTCTTTTGAAATCCGGCTTTTTCACGTTTGATGGAACCAATTTCAAGTCACTGATGGTGACGTCATTTAAACAGTCACTTTCGAATTTTGCTTCGTTCGTTTTCAAGGATTTTTCTGTATATATATAATTTGTTATACGTTATTTATATAGACACACATATTTAAGTCTATATAAAGTATAGGAATTGGGGAGTTCGAATTTCAGTCGAATCCAATACGTGAGGAAGGTATGAATCCTCTTCTCCTCCTTCCAGCTATGGATAAATAGCAGGATAGCCTTGGATGGCAACTGGTCTACCGCAGAAAGAAATGGCAACCTACTGCGGGAAAAAAAATGCCTCGTCAGTCATGTATGGAAAGATATTGCCTATGCGTGTATCACGCATGACGTACTATACCATTTAGCTACGAAGGAAGAGTCAAATTAACGTTTTTAAACACATTTTCCATGATTTCTCTTGAACGATCATATCTACTGGAGGCGTATCTTAAGTTGAACAAATAACGTCATATATTATGTTTGAGTTATAGGTCCAAAAGTTTGTGTTTTTTTTAAACAAAACTATTAGTTACAAACTATTAGTTTAAAATATCTACAGTAAACATTGTAAAACATTTGTGCAGTATTCATAATTAATTATATTAAGGGTTGGTTTTATATATATATATATATGTGTGTGTGTGTGTGATTATAATAAAAACATTTTGAAATCGCTACACAAAAGCGATCATATTTCAATACTGATTGAAACATGCAAGTTTTTGTGTTGTGATTTGAAAATGTAATAATCTTATAATAAAAACATAATAAATTGCTCTACTTTGTATTGAGCACTTTTAAAAGTAAATGCTACGAACAGTGAATTTTTATTCCATCTGTTCTTCGCTCATTTGGGCATATATATATATATATATATATATATATATATATATATATATATATATATATATATATATATATATAATGGGAAAATATAACAAAACACGAAACAAAAGCTTCTTGTCATTTTTTTTCAACGAAACAAACACACACACACATTATATATATATATATATATATATATATATATATAGATAGATATGAAAAAAAAATGACAAGATGCTTTTGTTTCGTGTTCCGTTATATTTTCCTTGTATACGTACAAGTGTCTACTTTCTGAACTTAATGAAGGGAACATTTGCACAACTTTTACAGTCAATAAGTCCAGAAAAGTGAACACTTTCAATAACACACAACGGATTGATAAGCCGTAAAACCGAACCAATTGTTCAATGAATCAATCAATCGTAACATTCAACATTTCAATAATCCGAAAGTGTTTTCGTAGTATTGAAATGCTATCGAAATTTTAAAATCTACTAACTGCAAATGTACGTATTTTTGATCATCCCGGATACAAGACGGATTTTGTGACTAAGAAAGATAATTTTTAAAACAATGTTTTTAAAATGTCCAATAAATTTGAACTTTTATCTTTTGGCCAAGTGTTCTTAGAAATGAGTCATCGCAAATGTCAAATCTGACAAATGTCACCTCATAGAGCAGTACGAACTGTCCTAATTTTATGAGAACAAAAACCGGAAAAAAATAATTTTATTATATTATGGGCATCCGTCAGTTCTAGTGGGTAGAGGTCGTGACTTACATTTCTTAAATCAATCATAATGTTTATTAGCATTTGGGCAGTGGTGTAATGGATAACAAGTTTCTCTCGCTAGAACAGTTATAACCGAGTAGTGAGTTCGATCCTCACTGGGTGCCCCATACTTTTGGCCTTGCGCTACATCTACTAGCACTTATAAACGGGCACATCAGTTGGCTAGGTCAGCTGCTAAGAAAGTCAGTTAACTGTGCCGGGCGAGACGTTTCTCTCCAGAATTTATCTTGAATATTTCTAAGTCTAGCATTCGTCCATGCTTAGAATATTGCTGCCACATGTCCAGTGTCCAGTGTCCTTACAATTTACCTTGAGCTCCTTTATAAGATCTAAAAGAAGAATCAGCAATATTATTGGTCCTGATCTGGCAGCTTGGCTTCAGTCACTTACCACCGCCGTAATGTTGCCTCCCTGTGCCTTTTTTATTATTATAAATACTTTCATGGTAATTATTCGGATGAGCTCTTCGCTATGGTACCTAGACTGTATGAATTTAAGCGCAATACTTGTCTGGCGTCGAGATCTCATCCATTTACAGTTGAGCTGGCTAGATGTAGCCGGAAGTTCTATTCTGACAGTTTCTTTTCTCGCATTTCTCGCTTGTTGAACTCCCTTCCGGCTCCGTGATTTCCAGCCAACAGAAAAAATTTAAATGAAATATCAACCACTGTCTTCTCTTTCTACTCATCACTAATAATGGTCCTGTTCCTAATTCCTCCACACCCTGTAACCCCTTGCATGTTAGTGGCTGTACTGCCTTGTTTGGAGCGATACCGATTTTATATCTTGTGTATGATGCGACCCCCTTAAAATTAGCTTCAAAATTCGGTCTTCAAATGTCGCATAATACGCAAGTATATACGGTATATATAACAAATCTATAAGAATATTTTTTGGAAGTTACTTAAATCTTGTCTAGCATATATAAATAGATAGCACACTGGACAAGAAATGGGGGATCAGTTTAATACGCAAGAACAATACAAAACTGATCCCTCATTTTATGTCAGCCTTTCATTTGATTATCTATAACGAGGTTTTGTAATTTCATCTATGAATCTGTTATAGCCAAGAAATGAGGGATGTCTTTATCATTAAAGAACAATACAAAAACTGATCGCCCACTTTTTACCATCCCTTCCTTTGATTATAAGTACTTTTTAGTTACTCGGATCTCTTGAAGGTAATTTGACTAGAGTAAATGGATATAGAGTTTGGTCAACGGGGTAGCCATGACCAACAGTACATACGCTAATTTTATATCATGTGCATGATGCGACCCTCTTAAAATTAGCTTCAAAATTAGGTTTCCAAAATTTGCATGATACGCGAGTATATATGGTAGTTTCTTTTTAGGTGATGAAAACAAACAAAAAGCGTTAACACGTTGAAATTTTAACCTTTTAATCTTTTTCTCTTTTAGATGAGTCTGAATATATAGTTTAGACAATTTCTTTTTGCTTTTATTTTTTGCCAATTTTATTATTAAGTATACCACATTGGGATAATAGAAACTCTGCCAAAATAGATGAAAAGGTTCTAATACCTGGATGCAAATCTACTGTGGATAATTTAGCGATTAAAGCACTTTCTATACACTTTCGTCTTAATAAAAAGCACTAAGACGCAAGTAGTTATTGAGTGTAAGAGAATGCGAGAAGAAAACTTTAAGAAGAGACAACAATAAAAGAACAGGTATTATGAAGACAGAAGATAACGATCGACATTGCAGTTAACTTTTTGAAGATCAAAGTTAACCTGAAAGCAAGAAGCCGGAAAAGAGTTCTACAAGCGAAAAGTGTGAGAGAAGAAACTGTTAGCATAGAACTTCCGGTTACATCTAGACATTTCAACTGTAAAATGACGAGACATTACCGCCAATCTAGTACTCCGCTTAAATTCAGAAAATTTAGGTCCCAAGAGGAAAGTACATCGAAAATATTTATAGAAAAAGACACAGGGAAGTTACGTCACGGTGGTAGGAAAGTGACTAAAACCGAGATGCTAGGTCAGTGCCAATAACATTGCAGATTCTTTATATTTTATCAAGAATCTCTCAATATAAAGCAGAAGCATCAGATCCATAGCAGTAATATTTAATACAATGAAGAATGTAGACTTATAAACGTTTAAGACAGGTTCACGACACAGCAATTTATTCAATATACTCTTTCTAATTCATGTCAGCGGAAAACGTAAGTCAGAGAAGTCAAAATGAGTGATAAAGGTTTCTCTTAGACGATTAAAAGAGTGCAGTTTTGTTTTGGGGGCGTTAAAATTAACAAGCCATTTCTTGCGCCATTTAACAACTGATTTTAGGTCATTTTTCTCTTAATTGAAGTAGAATTTTAAAAAATCAAAATTATGATCAAACTAATTACGGTGAGAATCGAATACATTTAATGTGTTGTTTTGTAAAAGATCCCTTTTTTGTTCATATAATCTTTTATTTAAATTCCTTGAGGTTTCTCTTATGTATTACTTATGGCTATTATTACAGGTTAGAGAGTAAATTCCTACTTCAAGTTTTAGCTTATTATTTTCTATTAATTAAATCTGTTATCGTTTTAGAAGTAGTGCTAACAGATTTTATGTTAATTTTAGATAAATTCTTTTCAGTTGTAGTTGTGATAGAGTTGGTGTGTAGAAGAAAAATTTTTAATTCATGAAGTTTGCAAGAATAGTCCGCGCCACTATTTTGAAAGATTTTACAAGCCTTCTGTTTCGTGTTGAATATGAATTAATTAGGATATTGGAAGAGTTTAAAAGTATTTTCTCAATGTATTTCTCCTCTTCATGTAAATACCGGGGGCTACAAATTCTGAGTGCTCTTAAATAGAATCTGATAATTATTCCGGATTTTGTTGTCATGGTGAAAATAGAAAGTTGAGGTACCAGGTCAAATAACATTGCAGATTCTTCTTTGGATTTTATCAAGAATCTCAAGATATATAGCAGGAACACCAAACCAGATATGGCAGAATTATTCGATGCACGGACGAATGGTAAATTTATAAATGTGCAAAATGGATTCTGGCAAGAAAAAAAAAACAAACTAAAAATAACAATCATTTAAATAAAAAACACCTATTACTGTGAAAGGCCCGCCTTTTTTTTTTATATTCAACCTAATTATAATTAAGGATAGATCAAGTACTAACAATAGTTCAAGTATAGTGATCCGATTGTTCACTGTAGTCTGAAGTATACTTGTGATAGTATTGCATTAAATCAAATGTTTTATTCAATTATTTACCTTGTTCGGCCTATCGTCCTCATCTTTATTGTCGTATTCAGGACGTTTAGGCCGTTGTACGCTTTGGTCTTCTTCAGGTAATATACGTTGGAATTCGAACCAAACCCTTCATTTCGTCCACTGGGGCAGATTGTTCTAGTTCCACGTGTCATGCATTTTCTGGATAGTTTCAGTTATCCCCTTTTTAGTAACTCAATTCTCCAAGTTATTTTTCACCTCTGCTGTGGCCAGGTATTGAACTCACAACTCTTTGGTTCAAGTCACCGATTTCTTCAACCAACGCTTTTATCTAATGGGGCAATAAAGATGAGGACAACAGTCCGAACAATGTAAATAATATAAATAGTTACAATACATCTCATAGTATTAAATAGACAATAATAGATAGAAATATAGACAAATGTTTTAGTCTAATCGTCGCCTACTTCTTGGACAGTGTGACCTGCAAACGGTCGTCAAGCCACTTAGTTAAGAAAATAAAGAGAACTTTATCTGTTTATTTCTCATAAAACTATTTTATTGGCTTCCTGGGACTTCAAATCCAAGTTTCACATTAATAGTCAGTTCATGGTCATACGTGATACACAGTCACACACTGACATTCGTATTTATTACATAAACGAAATATTGAAAATTACAGAGTCGTGTTCCTTTAATTGAAAAAGAGACACACTGACATTCGCACACACACACACACACACACACACACATATATTAGGTTGGTGCAAAAATAATGACGTAATAATGTCGTTTTTTGACGTTAAACGTCAAAAAACAACATTATTACGTCATTATTTTTGCACCAACCTAATATATATATATATATATATTAGTTAAGCATTTCACCCCAAGCAAGGCGGGAAGCCACTAGGATGAAAGGGGTTACAGAAAATTTAGAGCAAGATCAGATAGGAGTGATAGAAGAAAGGATGAGGAGAAGGGTAGTGGATAGATCAAGGCAACTGGAGATGTCGATTGACATTACACTTGAATAGCTGGAGATTATAGCTCTCAGGGAAACTGGAATAGGGAAGGGAGTTCCACTGGCGAGAGGTGCGAGAGGTGCGAGACATGAAGCTATTGGAGTAGAAGAGACGGCTACATTTAATAGTTTCTACAGTGAAAGGTTGAGAGCGGGATGCCAGCCTCGTAGGGTGCTTGAACTCATGAAGTCTGGGAACCAGCGAATGCAGCTCCTCGGAGTAATTGCCATGAAAGTATTTGTAGAACAGACAGAGAGGCGACGGCGCGTCTGTGAGAAAGTGACTGTAGACGAGATGCCAGAGCAGGGCCAATTATATTGCATATCTGGCTCTGGAGCCTATCAAGAACCCCGAGGCAAACAGAAGGGGCACCAGACCATATATGGCAGCAATACTCCATGCAAGGGCGAATTGTTGATTTGTAGATCTGGAGAATTTCCTGGCGCGGCAAAGGGAGCCAACTTTCCTTGCGGTGGACGAAGCAATTGACTCAATGTATTTGTTTCATCTCAGGTCAGCAGTCAACGTGAGACCGAGCAGCCGCAGAGAGATGCTCTCGAGAAGTTGAGCGTCAGACATTCTAATGGAGGGTAGGGAAGGATCTCTGTGGTGATTAATAGAGAGCAGTTTTGTTTTTGAAGCATTAAAGTTGACCAGCCAATTCCTGCCCTAGTTCACAACCGATTGGAGGTCCTTTTCGAGACGCATGGCCAGGTTAGTTTTGTTAGTGACACTAGATTTGTTTTTGAGGCAGGAATAAATTGTGGTGTAGACGCCAACTTGGGAATTTATGGTGTCAGGAAGGTCGTTTATGTAGATAAGGAATAGAGTGGGGCCTAGGATGGAGCCTTGAGGAACACTTGCGTTCGTGGGATAGGAACTGGAGGAGAATCCGTCGAGAACGACCTTCAATTCACGGTTAGACAGGAATGATTGTATTAGGTCAAACAATTGACATAATGCCATAACCGTGGAGCTTGCGAAGAAAGCCGGCATGCCAAACCCTATTAAATGCTTTGGAGATGTCTAGGGCTACGGCACGAGCTTCCCCGTTATTTTGAAGAGCTCGGTAGACAGTTTCAGTGATGGCCGTAAGCACATCAGCTGTAAATCAGACAAAGCGGAATATATATAAGGTTGGTGCAAAAATAATGTCGTTTTCTCACATATGTTACTATGTGAGAAAACGACATTATTTTTTCACCAACCTAATATTATATAATGAATGTCAGTGTGTCACGCATTTTCAATTTTACTCCTAGAGATCATAGCCCAACATAAACCATTTTGGAAGCAAGTCGACTCCGTGAACAAATGAAAACATCGCGGTCCGGATCCTGCATTTGTTTTCGGTGATTTTTTGCGACGAATTTTTGTACGATAACAGTTTTTATAACTTGGAAATAAATTTGGGAATAATCGAAATTAATTATAAAATCCAGCGAAAGTCATCTATGAAATAAAAATAATTTTTTGTACGGAAAGTAAGGACCTACGTGCATAAAATTGTCTTTAAATTTAGAAGAGGCAAAAGAATTATTGTTGAACTTTTAAAAGGTAAGCTTAAATATTAATGCAATACTTAAATGCAGCGATAAATTTTGAGTTCTTCTGTAGTTTATTGTTTCCTATCGCATACAGCAGCAGTATGCCTCACAAAAAGAAATCTTTGCCAACAGAGGAGGAGATTGCAGTCAAAAGAGCCAAAGCTGCAGTGAGAAGAAAGTCCCGTACAAATGAAAACTCCGATCGAACGACAGCCAGGAGAGCTTCCAATATTGAGAATATGCAAAGACTTAGGGACTCTCAAACTCCTGAACAAGCCGAAGACCTCATCAAGAGCCCTCAGCAGCAGCTAGCTTAAATGCCACCCGATAGAGAGGCTTTTAATGTTGTATGTGTGTGTAATTAATATATATATATATATATATATATATATATATATATATAAATAAATAAATAATGCTAAAATCAGTGATGTTTAGCGATATCAAAACAAAAACTAATTCCAATCAATTCTAATTAGTTTTGAAACAGAAAAGTATTTTGCTCTCTGGAAATATTAAATTTAATCTATTATTTTGAAATTAAAGCTAAAATAAAAGCTTCGAGAAGTATTTTTCATTTTTAAAAATTCATTTTAGACCTTAGGTATCGAGTTTCTGTGGAGATACTTATTTTTAATGTTTTTGTTTTCACTCTCACGCAAGTTTTGCTTTTTCAGACGACAGCTATTTGAAGCACATACAATTCAATCTTACAGTAACAGAACCTGAGAACTCAAACATTCTCAGCTACACTGGGTCTTACTCGAAAAGTTAGTTTTCAATGTGAATTTGTTGCCTGAGGAAATTAGCGTCACGTCTGAAACATCACAGCTTAAGTTTGTTTAATACTCACATTATTGTATTGGGGAAGTATTTAATGATAATCGGGGCTAAAAGGAGATTTTTATTGATTAATCCAGTCAGTTTTAGCTAAATCTAATTTTGACTCTTTTGTCTTATTTTTTTTATTTGTAGGTCATTATTTAAATCGTGATGATCCGTTTACGTTTTATACCAAACTTAATTCAATTGACTGAGTGATAGTTAACAGACGGCTTTCACTTGTATGAACAAAAAAAAAAAAAAAAAAAAAATATTAATAAAAATCTGTTCAACAATTTTTAAAAGAATTCTTTCAATAAATTAAGAAAAATGGACAATCTTTTCTGCTAATTCACCCCCAAATAATCAACGTTTTTTTTTTTGTTTTTTTTTTAAATTTTTGACACTCTTGAAATTATAATTTTTAAATCAAAATTTGTTTAGTTTTTCATGAAGTTGCTGGAGTCAATACAAGAATGTAACGACAAGGAGAGTGATGTCCGCTTCTTACAGAAAGTAAATATTTTTCCTCCGTCGATGAAAAATGCTCTAAAGCAGAGGTCGGCAACCTACGGCACGCCTGCCACACAACGGCAAATGACATCACGAAGTCCGAACCAATAACTACTACAACGCAAAGATGTTTAGCGGTTTCAATTTTAATATATACTAAAGCATATATATTTAGGTTGGTGCAAAAACAATGTCGTTTTCTCACATAGTAACATATGTGAGAAAACGACATTATTTTTGCACCAACTTATTACTATATAAAATATATTGTAGAACATGTACATTGACCTTAACTGGTATAAAGATACGTATGCTGTTGGTACACTGAATTATTTTAAAATCCCGAAGTCGGCACATAGGTAGCAAAAGGTTACCGATCCCTGCTCTAAATGACATGATATGAGTTTGAGCTTAACAGATCGATAGGAATAGGATAGATGGCACTGCCGTCTCAGTGAATGCCGTTAAGAGGGGACGCCCAGGAAAGGAAATTGGCTTCAAGGGCCACGACTTCCCTACCATAAAATGAAGAATAAGTCCACGTCCGGGACTCATCGCAGCATGACTTATTTATGCGAGTTCCTTTGGAGACGTAAGGCAAAAAAAATAACAAAATGCATTTTTGAACAAATTTTTAAAGGACATTTCTGAATATTGGTGTGAATTAACAGAAAAGGTTCAAAATTAATTATACTGTTTACCTTCCATACAATTCGATAATATTGTTCAAATGTTTCTCTTATGGTCAGCTGTAAGTAACTGTGTCCAGGGTAGGAAATTGAAGTGGATTTAGCATAAAGACAAAACGTACTTTAGAAAAAAGTTTAGTACAATTTCTGGTATTAATTTTAATGACATTAAAAAATCTGGCATTAATTCTTGAGTTATTAAAATTTCCGATATTAATTTTAATGATATTAAAAATCTGGTATTAATTCTCAGGTTTGTAAAAAAAAAAAAAATAATATTATTTATAAGTTTTTATCAATAGCCCTTTGATGTCTGCTGGTCCCATTAATTGTATAAGCTAAATATCACAGTTGAACGGTTGGTGACAGTGTTACGAGTCTCAGTGTAAATTTACTATTTATTGATTAAGTGCAACATGTGACTCATTTAATAAACTAACCACCCTCGATTAAACCTGTTATTAACTAAACGTGGCCGTGAAAACTTGCTCGCATTTTTAGAATTTGTTGGGTTTTAAATATGCGCCAAGCAGTCAGATCAGAATGTAACCGAATTGAGATGAGAACAACGTACACAGCCAAATAGAGAGAAGAGGGAGTAGGAAAATTTCTTTCGCCGATATTCCAAGAGGGGAGAGCCAGACTAATTTGAAAATCTGTATTCCAGATCAGTTTTAACTTCAGCTGAGTTTTCTAACCGACTTTGGATATCGGCAGATATTTGCTCCCATTACTCCAAATGATGGATAGCGTCTCATATTAAGAAATCGGAAAGCTGAGTACGACTGCATTACATTCACTTACGTGGTAATACCCTAGGGAAAGGTATGAATCCAACTCTTCTCTCCCCAGCTATAGATAAATAGCTTTGGTTGGTAACCAGTCTAGGAGAAGGAAAACTATGAATTCAAATTGCTGAAGAGGGTTGGGATCTGCCAGATTGTCTTTCCCAACACACCACTACTGCTGTGACTAAATTAAATGTCGTGGCCCTAAAAGGGGCTATGGGATTTTGTGAGAGATTGTGTTTGACTAATATTTGAATTTACAGATCGATACAGCTATTAGGGAGATGTGATTAAATATACTTTAAATGTTTAAAAAAATTAGTCAGTATTAATATTGTTTAGGTAATAAGCATTATAACAGCACAAATAACTATATTGTGGGAAATACTTGAATTGTATTTTCAGCTAAATTCACTTATCAAGTTTTTGCTAGATTAAAAGAAGCACTTGAAAATATATCGAGTGAAACAATCATTGTATACAAAAAAAAAAAAAAAAAAAAAAAGCTATAAAATGGTTAATGAGGACATAAAAAACGAAGACGTAGCTGAAGATGTCTGATTCAGATCGGAAGATGTCTGATTCAGATCACTGTTACTAGCGATTTGGGCTCTTCTGTTTTTTTAATTTGTTTTTATGATTTTAGTAATATGATGGAGGAGATACGGTGGAGTAAAGAATAGCGGCTCAGATTATGAGGACATAAAAAAACGAAGATGTCTGATTTAGATCTCTCTGCTACTAACGATTCTGACGTTAGTATTAGGTTGGTGCAAAAATAATGTCGTTTTTGACGTAAAAAATACGTCAAAAAACGACATTATTTTTGTACCGACCTAATATTTGTTTTTAGGATTTTAGAAATAAGAATTACTTTTAGTTTTTATTAATTAATGAATTTAAAATTATATATTAATTACTATTTTTTTAATTAATTACAATTTGTGCTCAGTTGTTCACATTCATAGCTATCTGATGATATGTTAAAACTTTGGAATAATGCAATAATAAAAATTTATTCAGTATTATTATTATTGTTTATGTAATAAGCATTATAACATATCACAAATAATGACGTAATAATGTCGTTTTTTGACGTTAAAAAATACGTCAAAAACGACATTATTACGTCATTATTTTTGCACCAACCTAATTTTGGAATAATGCAATAAAAAAAATTTAAATTTTATCTCTGATAAATGTTGCGAGCTGTTAGAAATTTACAATCAGTTTAAATAGTACCCAAACCTTTCGAGATTCGCTTGATAGGTTTCATAATAATGTACTTCTGTTGCATAGAAGACAGTTCTTGCTGCCCGACGCCGCGCCCTCCCATTGCACAAGAGGGAGGGATCGGTGCTTGCACCGAGGCCCGCGCAACCGACAGTTGCGGGGGCTGTAGGCAATTTTTGTCCATTGCCCGCGTGCACGCGCTCGGGGCCCCACTTTAAAAAGACCTTGAGTCACACCTCGTCCTGGTGGGGGAACGAGTAAACACCGTAAAGACAGTTTTTGCCAATTATATATATATATATATATATATATATATATATATATATATATATATATATATATATATATATATATATATAATACATATAATATAATATATAACACCAAATAATTAGATACACTATTTACATTATTCGGACTATTGTCTTCATCTTTGTCGTCATATTTATTACAACGTTTCGCCCAAAAAGTGTGAGTTCAATACCTGGTTAAGGCAGTGGAGAACTTTGAGAGGGGAATTAACAGAAGATAACTGATAACTGGCATCCATTAAACATCGCAGGAGGAACTAGAACAATCTACCCCTGTGAGCGGAATAAATGGTTCATTTCGACGTTCCAACCACCTGAAGATGGCCGTAGCGTACAACGGCCGAAAGGTTGTAATAAATATGGCGACAAAGAGGAGGACAATACTCCGAATAATGTAAATAGTGTACATAAGACAAATAATTATATATTTGCAATTGTATATATGTGCGCTAGCCTGTATACACAGGTAGATGAATAAATATTAACTTATAAGATGTAAACAAAACAATTCTCAATGTGATTAGACAGAGCTAAGAAGTATATATTAATATATATACATATACCTACGTTCGAGGTTTCATGGATCTACCAACTCATCACGTAAGTGGCGCTTCGTACGTAGGTTATATATATATATATATATATATATATATATATATATATATATATATATATATATATATATATATATATATGTGTGTGTGTGTGTGTGTAGTTAGGCAGCAATCCTTCTTTCATGCACATTTCATTAAAAACGACAGACAAGGTGCTTTTATTTAGTTTTTTTATACAATTTCTCATGCGATCTAATAATTTTTTTCTTTTCGGATGATAAATTATATAAAAACTGTCCGAAAGTTCTTTTTATCCGAGCGCTTTCGGCTATACATTTAGCTATTTTCAAGGATTAAATATTTCAACTGTTAAATAAGAAATAATTTGTTGTATGTATGTTTTATAAAATGTTTTCATTTTTTGTTTCAAAACACGGTCAAGATATTATGTCCATGTTCAAAGTTAATATTATTAAGTGTTGGTTTGTTTGTTTTTATTAATAAGGCTTCAATTATTTTTAGCCTTTTTTTGCATGCGGATGATGTTATTAGTGTTGTCAACAAGTACGTTACGAATACTGTCCATTAGGTCTCCATGAATATTTAAATGTGATCTAATTGAGCTATTATCAGAAAGGTGTAGAGTGAGTTTGCGTGTCAAACATGTTGTAGTGTCGGTTATATAATTATTTACGAAAGTTGATTGTTGAGAAATACAATTCCTTAATGGGCATTTGAATTAGTAAATAATATTTGCCTTATTTAATTTTGTTCTAGGAGGTGAATTATTATTTTTAACTGTAAGGTTAGAGGTTTTAAATTTTTTTATAATAAATAATTAATCTAATTTTTTTGCTAGTGTCAACTGGTGTTATATATATATATATATATAACGCACTTGACGAGAGGATTCGTACAGTGTTCTTTTTTTATTTCCAATTTTTTCCTCGGACATCAATTTGTTATATTACATGTTAAGCTAACCGAGGTTTTTCAAAACGAGTATTACTATTCTATATATATATACATATATATATATATATATATATATATATATATATATATATATACACACACACACACACACACACACGATCTGATTTCGGGAAGATTTGAAAAATTTTTTGGTACGATTGAATATTTTTCTGGGGCAATGGTGATAAAAATGAATTTGGAGCTCTGGTGTCATAGACCTAGCAAAAGCTTAGTAAATATAATTCGGGACATTACTGAGAATTGATGAAGTACTTATTCAAATGCCTGAAGCAATGACCATAATTATCATTTCGTATAAGCCGTAATCCACGAGACTGTAAACAAAGGAGGCAATTTATTTACCAAGCTAACTCCATGTTTGACTGTCATTTTCGCAACAGTTGATATCTTTTCTACACCGCGTTAGAAGCTAACAACTGACAAGTGTTGCGATCCACTTATTGCTATCATGCATTGATTCTTTAGAATTAGCGTAATTGTTCGTGTACAAGTCGTGCACCCTTAACTTTGGGTTACGAAATTTTGAGTTTCAAACGTGTTCGATATCTTTATTATACAAAATTATCATAGCGTCTGTTTCTGACACGGACAGCCGTAGAGTACACTAAAATGCATTTAATATCTATGTGAATAATTTTAAAACAAATGTGTTGTTTAGCTAGTGAATTAAATGATTTGCGACACAGTTAGTGGCGCCGTAAATATTTAATTTTGATACTTAATTTTTGTCATCGTACCGTTATGAATATAGCGGAAAAGTTCAGAATTTAATTATCGTGCATAATACGCATCAAGTTAACGTTTTAAAATCTGGTAAAAAGTACCTATTATACATAGTATAAGATAAAACATGGCGGAAAAGTAACGGTAATGCAAGAAAAAAGATGGCGGAGAAGTAACGGAAATATACGAAAAAACATGGTAGTCAGAAAGTGGTAATAACCTGGTGTAGAGGAAACGGTAACAAAAACATGGTAACCAGGAAACGGTAATATTCAAAAACATGGCGGAGAGGAAACGGTGATATGTAAAAACACGGCGCAGAGGAAAAGGTTATATAAAAAAAAGCATAGGAAACGGTAATATTTAAAAAAACATGCCGGAGAGGAAACGGTAACATAAGAAAAAACAAAAAAACATGGCGAGTGGGATAGGTTTAGAAAAATAAACTAAAAATGCATAAAATAAATACGTGATTATAGTAGATTTAGACTAAAGATAAATAAACTTTTAAACTAAAAACCACGAAAATATCACGGATCTGCCTAAAATCCTTGTCTTCAATAATCATTGACATGGTCGAGTGGCACGGAGGGTCGTTATAAGAGCAACATACGACCACTGGAATTTTTATGCAGAAGAAATGTTATGTTAGATAAGTCATAGATAGCAAATCTTCAGCGAACTAAATCCAAACAAGAGATAACTTTTTCCTTTCCCCCCTAACCCTAGCCCTAAACCATCACCAAACCCTTTTACTATAGCATCTAAACATGGACATTCGAGTTTCAAATAGACGGGCTGGGACTATTATTCATTTTTAGAGAGAAAATTCCATATTAGTAAAAACAAGCCTTTCATTTTTATTAAATATTTAAATGAAACGCTTTGTTTTTGAAGGCGAAATTAACCCTAAAACGCAGGGCAGATATTCCACGAATGTGTCCACAAAAGAAGAAAAATAATTTTTAAAATGATGATTGTGATATTTATTTTCGAGATTTTATATATATATACAAAATATATAATATACAAAATATATAATATATATATAATATATATAATATAATATATATAATATATAAAATATATAATATATTATATAATATAATATAATATAATATAATATATAATACAGTGAGATCCGGATATAAGAGAGATTTTCTCTGGTCCCAAATTAGAGCCTGTGTTAATGTATGTATAATAGACCAAACCCGGATATAAGAAACTTCTCCGGTCCCGACAACTCTCTCATATCCGGGTTACACTGTATATATAATATATTAGGTTGGTGCAAAAATAATGACGTAATAATGTCGTTTTTTTGACGTTAAAAATACGTCAAAAAACGACATTATTACGTCATTATTTTTGCACCAACCTAATATATATATATATATATATATATATGGAGAGAGATATGGATGTTTCTATGGGCGTACACATGATGGCTACACCTTGTGTGAGGGGCTTGCGTGGTCCAGTATCTATGGACGATGCTGTCGGGAGTTCTAAACTCACGTTGGTGCCATCTTCTGCGAGGACTCTGACTAAGCTCGAGCAACCGCATGATGATTACAACAGATCTCAAATGTTGAACCAGCGGTTGAAGAGGGCTACGCATGGCGGACATGCTACAGAAGGCGTTAGCGCCAGTCCGTTGTAGTTTCATAACTGGGATTCTGTATGTCTCTCATTCCATATTGTGCCACAGAGGAAAGAAATGAAATCAAGTACTTCATGAGGTTCACCTTAAATAAATTCACGTAATCTGAACTTTATTCTATGATATAATTGATTCAATGTTAATAAAAACGATTAGTGTAAACTGGTTCTATTTCATACGGACTTATGTCTAACGCAGTCAACTATTGATAAAATTTGCATTTATAAATATACCAATTTTTTAGGTTATTTATGGAGCGCTAAGTTCAGTTGGGCTAAGAGATTTCATCACATATCAGCATTCGTAGGGCAACCTCGACGTGGTGGAATGGTTAGCAAGCTCGTCTCACTAGTACCATTACAACTGAATAGGGAGTTGTATCCTCAGTGGGTGCCCTATACTTTCGGCCTTGTGCCACATTTAAGCTACTTAGAAAATCACCATATCCGCATTTGTAGAATTATTTAACGTCGATATGCCAATGCGTGTGATAGATTCAATACGCTAATGCTGGCCATTCGTATCGGGCTCGACGCGTAAATGCCGCCCGCCCTTACCGGGACCGACGCGTAAATGCCGCCCGCCCTTACCGTTCGTGGTTTGCACTGGGACCGACGCGTAAATGCCGACAGCTTGCGCTTGGATCGACACGTAAATGCTGGCCGTTTTCACCGTGTCTTCATGTAAATGCTGGCCGCTTATAACTAACTTTAAACACTTTATGTTCACAGTTTTAGATCTTACCTTTCTGTTGTTGAATCAGTCGACGTATTCTAGGCCCGGTTTTGACTGTTGTCTATTCTCGCCACATCAAAGAAGCCTCAAGATTAGATCAGATTACAAGAAAAGGCAGGCACTTGTCAACTAAAACTTTTACCAGTTCTGAGCTTCCCACACCTCGCTTATCTTCGTCTAACAATATTGGGGACAAAAAACGTTAATGAACCGACCGGTAAGCATAAAATGATAAAAGTCTTTCGTTTTGTCATTTGTTCTAAGAAGTCGACGCTGTTTTTTTTTTTTTCAGAAGATTTAAAAACTGATGCAAATCGGAGACGATTTTCTGAGACATCCATGTTGTAGTTAAATATTTAGCGCATATCGCGCACCAGCTCGGGAGGTTGGTGAGATCAATATTTACCAGGCAGAGATTTTGATGAGGTCATCTGCATGAAAGTCATCTATATAATGCTAAAAGTCTGTTATTGCGTGCGTGCGTGATTGTGTGATGCGTCCGTCGGCGTATAAGGATTTAAGAGTTATTTATACAGTTAGTACTTTTATTTCAACTTTCTTCAAACAACGTTTTTTTTAAATTAAAATAATTTTAGGTTAAAGACAGCCACAAAGAGATCCCGCTTTGCTGTTTCGTTTAGTTGTTTGTAGAGTCATTATTTATATTTCAGCTTTCCTTAAACAATGTTTTAAATATTCAAAAATATTTTTTAGCATATTTAAAAATTTTTTCAAGTGAATATGATTTAAAAATATTTTTTGGCATATTAAAAAAATATTTTTAAAGTTAATCTGAATAAAAAATATTTTAAGTGAATAAGCAAGTACTTTTATTTCAACTTTCTTCAAACAGACAATTTTTAATGCCGAAATCAACTACAGTAATTCATAATCTGAACAGTCAGTGACCCAACGGGTCACGGGTAGTGTAATTACAAGTAAAAGTGACAACGTTAAATAATTTATCCAAACTCCATTGTTCACCTTCAGTCTATTTAAAAAAAAAAATTAAAATTAAAAAAATATAAAAAAAAAAACCCAAAAGAAAACCTCGTCGACAAACTCGACCACACCATAACAGAAAAAAAGAAAAAAAAAAGAAAAAAGATCTACTCCATAAGCAAAGCTGATGGCATCTTTTCAAATAATGGATTCTCTTTCGTCACACACTGATGCGTAGAAATAAGCAAGTTAACGCAAGCCAACAGTTTCGAGGCCAGGAAGTATTTAGAAGCAGACGACACCAACAAAAAAAAAAAAAAAAAAAAAAGTAGAAAGTTCAGAGGTTATAAATAATCAAAAATACAGAGGGTCATTCAAAATCTTTACACTCTTTGGGAATAAATTGTGATATTGAGTGGTTGTTTTGGGGTTCTACTTAACTGTATGATCGACCTTCCAATTATGATATTTAAAAACGAAAAAAAATGTAAACTACAAGTTGCGAAAATATTTTTTTTTCAACATTTTTAAATTTAAGAGACGCTCATAAATATTCATTTCACTGTCATTTTAATTGCAAGTATCATCATTAGGACTTGCTAATTATTTATTTGTTTTCGTCTTCCTTAAAGTTGTTGCGTTCAACATGATTCCGTTACCCTGATGAAGTCCGAAGGGGACAGCGACTGAAATAGGGTAAAGACAACAGTAGGGAAGAAGAAATGAGCTATGTCAGAAGGGGTCTAAGCAAAGCGACAGGACGGTTAAAACATCGTACTAAGAGGCAAAGATGAGGATGTTGCAATGAACAAACAGTAGAATGTTTTAATTAAAACAGAAACTTAATTGATCAAAACGAAATGTAAAGCTTTGAAAGATTTGAAAAATACTTGATATGTTAAACCAGCTCTCGCAAGCCATTGAACGTATTTTCAAACATCAGGTGCGCCACAAACGAATATGAAGGATTTTGTGTATTCTTGTAAATTCAAATTCACTTGCTATTAGTATTACAGTGACACACATCACACACACACATAGCGAGACACAAAACGTACGTAAGCATATGAACACAGTGGGGCGCAAAACACTCTCGTACGCATGAAGAGCAAAACACACGCTTACACATATTGAAACACATACAAGCTTAAATTCGTTGTATTAGGTTGGTGCAAAAATAAGGTCGGTTTTTGACGTATTTTTAACGTCAAAAACCGACATTATTTTTGCACCAGCCTAATACCTGGAAGAGAAAGTTATTTTAAGTGTCGTGGGGTCACCCCCACCTTGCGACCGAGAAAAATGAAAAGTCACCTTTGTCCGGAGGTAGTAGTTGACATTCCAGTTACCAAATTAACTAACCTGTCACTTAATTTGTGGTGACAAAGACAAATTACACCAAGTCCGTGTAACAATCTATTTCTGTATCTAAAATGCTACGCTCGCCGCTTTCTGTTATTGTTTATCAGGTGTCATTTTTTCCTGATATTTTATATCGATCTGTCTTGCTATTTTTCCATAGCTGGGGGGAGAAGAAGAGGATTCATGCCTTTCCCAAGGGTCAGTCACTCAGTCATGTGCCATGCGTGATACACGCTTAGGCGATCATGTATCTTTCGATACATGACTGACGAGGCAGATTTCCCTTCCCGCAGTAGCTTGGCTAGAGGCAAGAGAGGGGCAAAATAAATTACAGAATAGGAAAATCAAAGGCTGATCATATCAAGATAAAAAGGGGACAAAAACAAAAATAAATACAGTTTATCGGAATACAAATTAGAGACATGTCATAATAGATCATTCCATCTTAAATTAATCGATGTTTCGCGGCAAATTAACATCAACTTGAAATTTTTCTTTTTAAAAATGTTTAATTTTAAGACATTCATTCAACACGATAAAAATATTGAATTATATATATAAGAAATATAGGTTTAAGGTATGCTATATTTATGGGATAAAATGCTCAGTATCAGAGATAGAGCGTGTGTAAATATGAAAGAGAACATTGAAATCAGCACTTAGAGGCGACAGGCTGTTTCATGCTATACGCAATCGTCAGGCCACGAGTGTTTTTTTCTCGGAGATATATATTAGGTTGGTGCAAAAATAATGACGTAATAATGTCGTTTTTTGACGTATTTTTAACGTAAAAAAAAAAACGACATTATTACGTCATTATTTTTTTGCACCAACCTTATATATATATATATATATTTGAAACTTCGCATGAGCAAAATAAATTCACAGAATGCTGTCAAAATCTGTGAAAATCTTTAACCTTTTAATAGTCAGTTTTGTTTAGTTTAATTTGTAACATAAATACAGATAGAAAAAAAAAAGTAAATGTTGTTAAGATAGCGAGATTGTCAAAACACTTCTAAGGGCCCCCAATCAAGTTTGGCCATCCCCGGTTGAGAGGTTCTTGTGTAGTACGCGCCGTAAATTTCATAAATTTTTCTGGGTGTTTATCATTTAATCTATTTTTGGAAAGAGAATGAATATTTAAGAATTTTTTTAGTCAAGCATTTATTTAATTTTATGGAATTTCAAATCTCACTTAGTAACTTTTTGATATTATCTATTTTTTAAGGATTCAAAGAAATTTAATCCCATTAATCATTGTACGCACCTTCGATATGCGTGGGTGGGTACACTAGTGACGTAACGCACGATCATACGCAGACACAAATACACACAAAGAGTTTGAAAAGATACTGGAGTAATACATGTCCCTTCTACTCAGTCGGTACAACCTCTACCCTAGGCCGAGCAATAAAAAGTTGGAGTTAGAGATACGCAAAAATAAATAATTATATAATTTTATTGAAGTTTTTTTTTTTACGAATTATTTAGTAATAAATAAACTTATTTCGAAAAATTTTTTTTAAAATTTATGGTAATATTTTAGGCTTACGGCCGCATCACATTGAAACATACGATCACTGAAGTTAAGCAATGTCAACCCTGTTTATTATTTACATAGGAGACTGCTTGAAAATACCAGCCTGGATGTGCGGGTGGTGTAATGGAAAACGGCTCAGAATTGTACATCGGAGAGCCGAGTTCAAATTCCAGTTGAGTTCTTCATATTCACTTACGCGCACATACCCTTGGGAAAAGGGGGAATCCACCATCTCCTCCCAGCTATGGGTTAATTAGTAAGACGTGTCACTAAACCATCATTAAAAAAAAATTACAATCTAAAAGATATTTTCTGGCTTTAAATAACCTGCAAAGAAATCAAATCGATCAAAAATATATTTAGGTCAGTCAATGAATTAAAACGAATGTGTGCACGCACGTACAATTTGAATGAAAATAGAAATGGCCATCTATCTCGCAAGGGCTAATTTCTCTTGCTGTCTGGCAGCAACCCTTTAAAGTCATCATGAGGACTTCTTCAGGACGTTGGCGTTCATGGCACTCCACAATTTCCTGCCCTTTGTAAGCTCTTAGTAAATTCTGTATTTTTGTTGTATTTCCTAAACTCTATTCAAATTGAATAAATTTTTTTTTTTTATAAGCAGGGCAAATTTAAGGAGGATGTTCCCCTGAATCTATGATACGGGACCCGCCACTATTACATTTCAATTTTCATATAAAATACAAATTTTATTGTAGCACAAGGCCACATCTGTGGACAGGGTCGGTGCAAGGGCCTCGTGCTCACACCGAATTTATGATACGGGGCCCCTACTCTACTACATCTGAATTTTCATAAGGTATTATTCATATAAAATACAAATTTTATTGTAAGCTAATTATGTACAATAATGGATCATATGCAATATAGGTGAACAATTCAACTCGAAAAATTGAAAAATACAATGCATCTAAAAACAAATTAGATTGGTTGGTTATTTTGTTTTACGGCATATCAACCTGAGACACGGTTTTGGAATGGACTTTAAAAACCAAATTAGAGACATGACATAAGAGATCATTCCATCTTAAATCAATGTTTTCCGGTAGTTGTTTTGAAATTTTTATTGTTAAAAAGTTGAATAATTTAACACATTCTACATTATAGATTTAAAAAAAAAAAAAAAAAAAAAAAAAAAAGTGAATTTTATATATCGTGTTTTTTTCGAAACTTAGCATGAGCAATACAAATTCACGGATTTGAGAGGGGAGGATCCAAGAACAACGTCAAAATCAGAACATTTTACAACCTATAATAATAGTTAGTTCTGGTTAATTTAATTTCTAACGTATATAGATGTATGTAGAATAAAAAATAGCAAATATTGATAAGATAGCGAAGGTCACAAAGCATTGTCCGGGGCCCCAAATCAGGCTCCCTCTCCGGTTGGGTGATATTATGCGTCGACCCTGCTAATAAGTGTAGTAAAATAAACCATAGATTTAAAATACGACCAGCTTGTCGTCGGCAAAGCACAGGTAGCAAACTCGTAAAATTAAAACGGTTATTTTATTTAAAAACTTGTTTTTTTTTTTTTTTTTGTTTTGTCGGGGAGGGGGGGGATAAATGACGAAAAGAGATCTTGGGGGGAAAAAAAAAAAGAAAAAAGGATGCCGTTTAACATTTCAATGACTACAATAATTACCTCTTAATTTCTCGTATTCACGAAGCATCCATTCCTATATCAGACAGACTTACCTTATCAAATTGATAAGTAATATTCCTCCTTGTACGTCTTCGACGAGTGCTTAATTTACTCCTTATCGAAGGTGTCATGGATTCTGCGTCACTGTCTTTTTCCTTAGCGCTAATACTTAATCCGTTTTCGGCCCCACGGCTGACCTCGTATAAGGCCGCATCTCCCATATCGCGTGTACTGTGGCTGGAAGTTACCGACAAGCGACACAGAAATTATATTTTGCCCCTTTCACTCCTGCTGCTCAACACGCAAATGAAAGAATATAGTCACAGGTCTGTTAATTTAGTAGCAAGAGACACACACGGCCGACTAGTAGGTTCTCCCAGCGCCCGCTTTATTGTTATTACGCGTCAGAGGTGGGTAGCGTCCCCATTTAAATTCAGACTTGGTTTTATTTTATTTTTTTTAAAGAGAGAATGCCGGCGACTTTGGTAAGATCTTGCGAGATCCATTTATTTCATGTTTGTACTACTGTGTTTGTATCAGACTGTTAGGCTACGTAATTTACAGACAACCATTTTGACAGTTTTAGATTCAAGTGAGGAGTCAGACGAGATTTTAAGAGCAGCATTGTGCAGCGTTTTTTTTTTTTCGTTAAGGACCGGATGTTAGCTGGTTGTGGGGTTAAGGGTATGAGTGACATTTGTGGGAGTGAGGTTGTGAGGGACGTTAGATTGATGAAGCTGAAACTAAAGTTTACAGAACGAATGAAAAGAGAAGGGAAAATAAATTTATACATAAAGCTACATCAGCATATATATATATATATATATATATATATATATATATATAATAGTGTGAACACACAACGGATAACTTAAAAATAACTACAACAGGGCGTTCGCGCGTGATTTTAAAAATCACAATGGAATGCAGATGTTATTGCAGTTGCAATATGTTATCTTTGACATTTACCTTTGATGATTTTAGAAAAGGTTGAAAGTACTTGGGTTAAAAAACAAAAAAACAAAAACCACAGCGCCTTCCTTGATGAATTTCGTATTAACATCAAGAAACTGATTAGACAACTGAAAAGGATAAGTATAAAAATAAGTAGACACAATATATTAGGTTGGTGCAAAAATAATGTCGTTTTCTCACATAGTAACATATGTGAGAAAACGACATTATGTTTGCACCAACCTATTATTCAATGAAACGTTTGAATGAAGATATGCCGCCTAAACACACACACACATATGTGTGTGTGTGTGTGTGTGTATAGTGCGAACATAAACTAAATAAGATGTGCGTGTGATTGTCATTACGTACATATACAGATGAGCAAATAAATATGTATTTAAGATTTAAAAAAACAGTGGTTAATGTAGTTAAACAAGAGCTGTAGAGTATGTATTAATAAATACACCTATACCTACATTTGTAGTTTCATGGTTACTCAACTCATCAGATACAAATGGTAAACGAACTCATTTATACCTGATGAATTGTGTAATCATGAAACTCTGATTTGCGCTACCAATGTAGGGATATATTATATATATATATATATATATATATATATATATATATATATATATATATATATATATAGCATATTTAGGCAGCAAGTATTCATCCAAACAATTCTGATTAAAAAGAACTGATAAAGTCGGTTTGTTTAATTTTTTTCTTTGTATTTTTACAATTTTCGCATAAGGTGTTGAGTTTTGAGCTCGAAGTTGTAGATAAACTGTCCAAAGTTCATATCTTGTTATTTTTGTTCAAGTACTTTCGATTTTATCAGTCATTATCAAGAACCGAGTTGGTGTCTGTGTAGTAGAATTCCTTTGTCTGCATCCTGATATCCTTTGAGGAAGTTGCTTATTTGAAATGGTTTAGCAAAATGAATGCAAATGTCGAAAGTACTTGAACTTCGAATGCTTTATTCACAAATTCGAGAATAATCCCCAAGAACAGATGGCCCTGTGGATAAGAGATTTGCTTGGATCCAGTGACTTGACCCAGAGAGTTGAGTTCAGTACTTGGTTACTGCAGTGGTGAATTAAAACTTGTAAAGTTGAGTTAAAGGGAGATAACTAAGACATCAGAAATAGGCATGGCACGTGGAACTAGAACAATCTATTCCGGTGGGCGAAATAAAGGGTTCAGTTTGAAATCCCAATCATCAGAAGAAGGCCGGAGTGTACAACGGCCGAAACGTAGTGAATATGGCAATAAAGAAGAGTGCAACGGTCCGAAAATAGAAAAATTACAATAAATTAAATCAAAAAGACCTTGTTGGTTCATTTTAATCAAACTTGTTTGGAGATTATATATATATATATATATATATATATATATAAATATATAAATATATATATAATTTAAAGAAAACAGACCGCTTTAAGGTTCCATTATAATAATTTATTTCACCAGAGCTCTTTTAAGGGACGTTGGATCATTAGATAACACTTCCAAAAATGAAATGAAAGATGAAACGGATTAACAAGTTTTTCATAATTTAACTATATATATATATAGGGTGTATCAAAACTACTTTCAAAACTTTGGGGGCAGGTTCCTCGCACCAAAACAAGGATAAAAGATTTTAGAAAGTCTTAGTATTTTTTTTGTTTCATCTGTTAACCTCACACTCATTTAATTTCGTGAAATTCATTTTTGTTACGCTGTTTATATTAATTGTAAGGATAAGTCGTAGGACAATATAAATTATGAAATATTTTTGGTCAAACAGGATCTGTAGTTATAAAAAATCTGCCCAGAATTGCAAAAGAAAAAAAAAAAAATAAAAAAAATGTAGTAATATTAAACACATTATTTAACTAAAAATGCTTTTAATCGTTTTTATGAATAAAATATATTATGGATACTATTGTCTTAAGAAAATACATTTTTTTCGACAAATAATGAATTTTTACAACTATTGTTTTCATTTTTTTTAAATATTTAAGAGCGGTAACTATAGTAAATTTAAAATTTATTAGTAATTTACTCAACGAGCGTGTTCGTAAATAAAACTATGAAAAGGAAAGTACATAAACTCATTAAAATTTTCGAAATGTTTAAAATATTTTAAACTTGCGATTACTGGGTAGTTAAAACATTATGTAAAAAAGGCGTTTACATTGTATTCGTTATGTATTTTTACTACAATTTTCCTCCCTTAAATCCTGACTTGCAAACATCGATAACAAGGTAACCGATAGATATGTCAACACCTCATAAAAACACCCACCTCAGTCTTAAAAAACTGTTTGTCAGTGATATTTTGAGCAAAAAGTATGTAATATTTGTTTTAATTCAGATTCCTCAAATATAGTTTCAGAAAAGTATATTTTATTTTTGAAAGATTTTTTTTTTTTTTTTTTTTTTTTTTTTTAAAACAAAAACAATAGACAGATTTGTCAATATGAACGATTTTTCTGATAATGCGAAAGAAAGAAAAATCATTCCAATTTAATTTAAAATCAGTTTAAAATATTAGGTTGGTGCAAAAATAATGACGTAATAATGTCGTTTTTTGACGTATTTTTTAACATCAAAAAACGACATTATTACGTCATTATTTTTGCACCAACCTAACAAAGTATTTTGTATATTGGAAATATTAAATTTAATTTATTAACTTGAAATTAAAACTAAAATAAAAACTTCAAGAAAGATTTTTCATTTTGAAAATACATTTAAACCTTAGGCGTTGTTCTTTATTTTGTGGGAAGTACCTATACATGTGCATGTGTGAAGGCACTTTGACGGGATGTTAATGGTTAGCAGGCTCGTCTCCCGAGATGAATTACAGCTGAGTAGTGAGTTAGATCCTCACTAAGTGCTACATACTTCGGCCTTGTGTCACATCTAAGATGTGATTAGAAAATCTCTATTTGGGCACTTCAACGTGGTGTAAATGATGAGAAAAGGTTGTTTCACTGGATTAATTATGACCGAGTAGTGAGTTCGATCCTCACTGGGTGCCCATACATTTGGGCTTGTGCAACATCTAAGTTACGTTTTAGTAAATCGCTGTGATGGTGTGGGTGTGTTATATGAACCTAAATCTCGAACAATAACGCTTCAACAGTTTGATACGCCCAAATCACACACACACGAGAGTGAGCGAATGAAGAGAGACATGCATGTTATACAACACTGAATTTCAAATAGACGCGTCGCGACTACATTGATGATGTTAATGAGGCTAATTATTATTATTTGTTTTTTAAGAGAAAAATTCATGCAGACCATCCTCGTTCAAACCACTCCTGTTATTAAATATTTAGGTAATTACCACCCACCTCCTAATTTAGGCTACGACCATTCTCGGAAAGAAGCGTTTCATTATTTAAAATATCCAGCCACTTCTTTTATTCCATCCATTCTGTCTATTTGAAACGTAAGTGTATGCAAGAATATCAAGAAAATTGCAGGAAATAACTGACAGTTGTTCATTTTGTAGTTAAACCTGAATGGGAGGAAACAAGAAAAAGACGTTCCTTTTTGTCGTTTCTGTTAAAGCCAATAGATGGCGTTGGCAGCAATTCGGGCGAAAGCCAATAGATGGCGTTGGCAGCAATTCGGGCGAAAGCCAATAGATGGCGTTGGCAGCAATTCGGGCGAAAGCCAATAGATGGCGTTGGCAGCAATTCGGGCGAAAGCCAATAGATGGCGTTGGCAGCAATTCGGGCGAAAGCCAATAGATGGCGTTGGCAGCAATTCGGGCGAAAGCCAATAGATGGCGTTGGCAGCAATTCGGGCGAAAGCCAATAGATGGCGTTGGCAGCAATTCGGGCGAAAGCCAATAGATGGCGTTGGCAGCAATTCGGGCGAAAGCCAATAGATGGCGTTGGCAGCAATTCGGGCGAAAGCCAATAGATGGCGTTGGCAGCAATTCGGGCGAAAGCCAATAGATGGCGTTGGCAGCAATTCGGGCGAAAGCCAATAGATGGCGTTGGCAGCAATTCGGGCGAAAGCCAATAGATGGCGTTGGCAGCAATTCGGGCGAAAGCCAATAGATGGCGTTGGCACCGACTTCAATCAAAGCCACTAAGAATGTCATAATGAAATTAAAACTAGAGACTTGTTTACCGAAGCCGAAGCATAATGACAACTCACTTTTTAAGTAAATTTTAAAAACGTATTGCAATAAATTGAGTACCTTTCTTTAATAAAATTTTCAGTTGCAAGAAAACCTCAACATTAGTGGTAAACACACACTCAGAAATGCACATATGATTCAAGTTCCAAAACAAGGAAACTATTTTTTTTAGCTAACTGTTCTTGTTTTCTGACAAGAAAACGTTTGAAGTCAACACTTTCGACCATACCTCCGGTGATAAGCAAAACTATAAATTAATTCTATTTTTTAAACCGGTTTTCTAACCTTGTTCTTACCTTCAAAATACCTACATTAAACAATACTAAATTGTGTTCTCAAAATTCTCACCTTATACCGTAAGTTAACTTGCCATTTGTTCTGCAAAATTAGCATTAATGCTCATATTAATGCTATGCAGGCACCTCGGCGTAGTGTAATGGTTAGCAAGTTTATCTCGCTAAATCAGTTACGACTCAATAGACAGTTCGATCCTCATTGGGTGCCTCACACTTTCGGCCGTGTGCCACGTCTAAGATACGTTTAGAAAATCATTTGGGCATCTCGACGTTGTGAGGCATGGAAGTTATTTTGTTTTGGGAAAAAAAACAATTTTACTTTGGTAAAATAAACAAAATAAGTTCCATGTCGGAAGATGACTGAATGTACAGTCGAAAGTACTTGCGTATTTAAGGAAGACATAATACAGTTTATAATTTTAAAAATCAAGGATCATAACATTCATCGTGTGATTAGTAGGTTAATTCATCTTTAAAATTTTGTTGGCGAAGGGATTTCGTCATTTTATATCATTAATTTTACTAATTTACTTTATGTATGAATGATTCATTGTAATATATATATATATATATATATATATATATATATATATATATATATAATACTGAAGATAGCATCAACCAAGTGATAAATTTTATTTTTATTAATCCTATATACCAGCTTTACTCTCATGTAATAATCATCAAAATGGCTGCTCTTATCACTCATCGAAATGAGTTAATATCGTTCAGTATCTTTATCTCGTTTGTATAAAAGATGAGAGGAACTGGAACTGCAGTCTGTATCATCTTGACCCTGAGAGTTTTAGCCGTAATAAATTCGGTTTTGTCTTTCACATTAGTAATGAAGGTAGGGAACGTCTTGCGTGGGTGTGAGAGTCTGGGGGTGCTACATACATAGAAAGATACACTCAGTGTACGCGTTATGTAGTCAGACGCTCTTGCGAATACACACACAAAAAAAACAAAAAACAAAAAAACATTTGTGCGTAGGTTTCCGGGGACGGGGGATGGTTTGAAACCAAATCAGAAGAATTACAAAAGACAAACAGGGGAATGTGGATGGGGCTGCGGCGGCATCACTGCAAGAGCAAAAGAACACATGTCGAAAGTTTGCACTTTCCGCTTGGACCAACGCAAAGAACCGACGAAGAAAGGCGGCAAAAAACCTCAGCGCATATATATATATATATATATATATATAATACGACACACAAGGTGCTTTCATTTAGTTTTTTTATTATCCGAGCGCTTTCCGCTATACATTTAACCATTTTCAACGATTAAATATTTTAACTGTTAAATAAGAAATATTAGGTTGGTGCAAAAATAATGTCGGTTTTTGACGTATTTTTTAACGTCAAAAACCGACATTACTTTTGCACCAACCTAATAGTATGTTGTATGTATGTTTTATAAAATGTTCAAAGTTAACATACTAATATAATAGCATCATCTACATGCAACAACAACAAAAAAAATGCTAAAATTAATGGAAGCCTTATTAATAAAAACAAAAAAAAACATCATTTAATAATATTAACTTTGAACATGGACACAATATATTGACCGTGTTTTAAAAAATGAAAACATTTTATAAAACATACATACAACAAACTATTTCATAACAGTTAAAATATTTAATCCTTGAAAATGGCTAAATGTATAGCCGAAAGCGCTTGGATTAAAAGAACATTCGGACAGTTTTTATATAATTTATCACCCGAAAAGAAAAAAATTATTAGCTCGTATGAGACATTGTATAAAAAACTAAATAAGAGCACCTTGTCTGTCGTATTCAATGAAATGTACATATTATATATATATATATATATATATATATATATATATATATATATATCACTGTGTCACATTTTTTTTTTTTTAAACTTTACTCCTAGAGGCAGTAGCCCAACATCATACCATTTTGGAATCAGACTTCGTGAGCAAAACAAATTAAAAAGATTGCGGGCCGACAATCCCGAAATTTTGGATTTCCAAGTATTCATTACTGCGATTGTTTCCGGCGACATTTTTACGTGATTTTTTTGGCGACAATTTTTGTTTTTTGTACGGTAAATTTGGGAATAATCGAAATTAATTGCGAAATCTAGCAAAAGTCGCTCATAAAAGAAGTTAGTTAATGCGGAGGGCAATTGATTGTGTTTTCATCGCAATAGATAGGGAGAAGTACATGCGATAGGCAACAATAAACTACAGAACTCAAAATTGCTCGCTGCATTTAAGTATTGCGCATATATATATTAGGTTGGTGCAAAAATAATGACGTAATAATGATTTTTGACGTTAAAAAATACGTCAAAAAACGACATTATTACGTCATTATTTTTGCACCAACCTAATATAAAAGTGAACATAGAAGTCAACACTAAGAGGCAACAGTCTGTTTCATGCTAGATGCAATCGTCAGGCCACGAGTGCTGTTATTTTTCTCGGCTATTTATATATACGGGTCAGTGGTGCATTGTGGGTAGTCTATAAATAAACTAACAAATCGATCGCGATAAACTAACCGTTAGAAAAAAAAAATAAAGATAATCAATCCAAATAAATACATGAAGTAATAAACAAATTAAAAACTGTTCCCGCCAAAATAATAGTTAGAATAAACTACAACAATCAACCCCAAAATTGAATAGATAGCTGTAATTATCTTCCCAAACCAAAACTATTAAATAAGCGATATAAACAAATTTTTACTACGTTAATAAAAACACCGATTAAAATAAAAATAAAATAAAATAAATAAATAAATATATAAGATAATAAATAAAAATAAAAAAATAAAAAAGAAAAATAAAAAAGAATAAAAATGAAAAAAAATTAAAATAAAACCAAGCAAAATAATTTAACCCAAATAAATAAACAAATAAACGACTCCCGGTAAAATAACCGTCAAAATAGACTACCCACAATGCACCCCTGACCCGTATAAATAAATAGCCGAGAAAAAAAATAACAGCACTCGTTGCCTGACGATTGCATTTAGCATGAAACAGACTGTCCCCTCCAAGTGTTGACTTCTATGTTCACTTTTATATTTACACACTCTCTATCTCTGATATTGAGCACTTTATCCCATAAAGATAGCACATCTTAAGACTATATTTCTTTATATATATATATATATTATATATATATTAGATATTGAAAGGTAAGCTTAAATTTCATATAAGTTCAATGATATTTGAAATACACTATCAGTCATGCGCGATACATGCTTGGGTGATCATGTATCTTTCGATACATGACTGACGAGGCAGATTTTCCCGCATCTTTCTGTGGCAAACCAGTTGCCATCCAAGGCTATAGAACCCAGTCTGTCTTGCTATTTAACATATCTGGAGGGAGAACAAGATTCATACCTTTTCCAAGGGTATTAGCACGTAAGTGAATGTAATGGATTCGATTGGAATTCGAACTCTGCTCTCGGATTCTTCAATCCGAGTCGCTAATTACACTATACATACATTTATTGCCAGTTTTTGGGTCAAGTCACTTTTTGGCATTACTCAGCCAGTCATTGAGCCATATGTCCTTGGGGAGTAAAAACACAATTAAAAGAGAAAAAAAAATGAATTTAACACAAGTCGACATCTATCAGAGAGATGAAATTTTAAGTTTTTATTATTGCATAATTTCAGAATCTTAACACATCAGCAGATAGCTATTAATATCAGCAACTGATCACAAATAGTTATTAATTAAAAAAAAATAGTAATTAAATGTATAATATTATGCATAACTAAGTGTACAAGAATGTCGTTTTTGATAAAAGTTAAAAAGTAACCATAAATACGTAAAAAATGCATATATTGTCGAAAATTCCTTTTTCCACAATATAGCTATTTGTGATAGGTTATAATGCTTATTACATAAACAATAATAATAATACTGAATAAATTTTTATTATTGCATTATTCCAAAGTTTTAACATATCATCAGACAGCTATTAATGTGAACAACTGGTCACAAATTGTAATCAATTAAAAAAAAATAGTAATTAATATATAATTTTAATTTTATTAATTAATAGAAACTAAAAGTAATTCTTATTTCTAAAATCCTAAAAACAAATATTAGGTCGGTACAAAAATAATGTCGTTTTTTGACGTATTTTTTACGTCAAAAACGACATTATTTTTGCACCAACCTAATACTAACGTCAGAATCGTTAGTAGCAGAGAGATCTAAATCAGACATCTTCGTTTTTTATGTCCTCATAATCTGAGCCGCTATTCTTTACTCCACTGTATCTCCTCCATCATATTACTAAAATCATAAAAACAAATTAAAAAACAGAAGAGTCAAAATTGCTAGTAGCAGAGAGATCTGAATCGGACATCTTCGTTTTTTTTTTATGTCCTCGTTTTTTTATGTGTTTTTTTTTTTATATAAATTAACCATTTTATAGCTTCTTTGTATACAATGGTTAATTATTTTACTAGATATATTTTCAAGTGCTTCCTTTAATCTAACAAACACATCACTGAACTTGGTACTTGATTTGTATTTTCAGATAATTTCACTTATTTTCCCACAATATAGCTATTTGGGTTATGTCATAATGCTTATTACCTAAACAATAATGCTGAATAATTTTTTAAAAACATTTAAAATATATTTAAATCACATCTTCCTAATAGCTGTCGCGATCTGTAAAGTTAAAATTTCAGCTCCCCCTCTCCTCCGTGTGTCTGTGTCCGCATCAATATAAACATCCCTTTAGTCTGAAGTCCTAAAGGACGAAACGCGTCACACGAAAAGTTTATTAAACAAAATAAAATTTACCCAACATCCCAAGGATCGAGACTCGTGGGTGGATGGTTGCTGGCGGGAAGCTTGTAGATCTTCACGCAAGCAAAAATCACCTCCATTTTCTCCCGCTAACCGACAAATTTTACGAAGTCTTCTGCTTTTCAAAGGTTAGTGGTTCATCAAAATCTCACACAGAGTCTCGCACGAACGACAATTTTATCTACATCCTACACGCCCTCCTACTCTTTCGCGTGTTTCCTCACCCTGTCTCCGTGTTCTGGGTATAACGATAAACTACATCTGGCAGCAAGGCCTCTGATCAGGAGGTTTTGAGGAGCGTGGAAGCGCCTCTTAATTTTGTTCTTAGCAGGTTCACCCTGAATCCGGTGGGAGTACCTGTTAGGGTCCCGGCTACGGGCAAATAGTTACCCCCCCCCAAACTGGGATCAAAACACTATGAAAGTATGAAAATAAATTTTTATAGTAAAAATGCCAGCAAAAATTAAAAAATGACCAACAATACATTTGGAGTGGGGGGGAGAATATTACCAGCAATACATTTTTGAAGAAAAACATTACCAGCTATGCATTTTTTTTGGGAGGTGGGGGGTAAAAATATTACCTGCAATAGATTTGACTCTCGACCAAAATCCTATTTACAAAAATAGGTCAATGAAACCTGATCCACAAACTTTTTTTTTTTTTTTTTTAACAAAAGAATACATATTCTATTCACACAAACCTACACTAAAAATCTTGTCCGTATTAAATAACCCATTGAGGTGCTGATATAACGCAAACCAAAATAAACCAAACCATCTTGTCTCCAGCTCCAGGCCTTTCTAAGCGCCAGTCTACAAAACGCAAGCGACTGCCCTGAAAAATTATGATCCGTAATCAGTCCTTTTATTTCGTTAAAATTCACGCCAGTCTTAGAAAATACATTGCATTGAATTTGATGCTTAAGTCACCTTTATATAAAGAGGTACCGAATAGACCAAAAAGAAAATTTCACTGCCCAGTACAAGACTGTGTGTTGTCATAAATCAATTATCTAGATCAAATATACTACCACCTCCTTGAGTAGACGGCTCACATGTCACTTATCAGAGCAAAGCGCAATAAAAAAAAGCATCTATCGACCCACAATCTACAAGAACCCTTAAGAAAAATTATGGTTGAAAACACAAACAAATTCTATGTAAATTAAATTACCAAAAACGTCTAAAAGAGGCCCGGTATACCAAACATTCCTCCACCACCATCAACCTCACCTTGTTTAACAATGGGAGTGGCGCGCTGAAAGTATTTTAAAAATAGAACGATGCTCATTCGAAGAAAACTTGGGAACCCAAAATTTCAAGATAGCCGGTCCGGATAGGAATGCTTTTAATTTGCTCATGGAGTCGGCTTGATTCGAAAATGGTATGATATGCTGAGCAACGGTCTCTAGGAGTACAGTTGAAAGTGTGACACACTGACATTCACATTTATTTATATGGATGACACCTTTTCTTAATTTTCATTTGCTTGTTCTCTACTGCTTCTTTCACCCCTCGTATGGCCGGCAAATATAACTACTGTTTTACGTGTCAAGACAGTTTTTTTCCTCTTCCGTTCTCTTTTCCTCCCCTTGTCATACACGTGTATACAACATCCTTGAGAATAAACTTGAACAACGGCCATCTTTTGCCGTCAGAAACAGTGGCATCGAAGTTAATGCGTCAAAAAGGTCGTTTGGTACAATTTATGCAGCTATTAAGAAATGTTAAATAACTACAAAAAACCATTTGTTTACACGAGTGATAAAGCAAGTTTTCCAATCATTTATTCGTTCGCATCTCGTCAAACAGGTTTGAGAAGAGTTACCTCCCTTCACCAAGTTGCAGGAAAATTACATTATTCGACCCACTTTGGGTTTTTGACGTTAAGCGTTTTAAAAACTATTTTAACTCGCTTTCGCCTGCAAAAGAAATACGAACATGTCTACAGTATTGGAACAGTAATTTCTTTTTGAGGAAAAAGAAAACGTTTTTTTAAGGAAAAATCGAGATTTGAATGCTAATGCAAAATTACGTAGGAAAGAGTGCAAATAAGATAGTTCTTCTCTGCTCAATGGGACCCTGTGAGGTCACACGCAGAATTTATTCAACAGATACCTTCAAGGATTTCATTTGCTTGAATCAGTTATATGTACGAGCGGGTGTTGGAAAGTATTCGGATTTTTCCTGTTAATTCACACCAAATAATGTAATGTACTGATCGCAAATTTTAATTCACCCCAAGAAATTAACAATTTTTAAATCAAAGTTTTTTTTTTTTTTTTTTATTAAATTTTTGGCACACTTTTGAAATTATAAATTTTGAATCAAAAACCAAAGTTTTTGGGAGTTAACAGTCTCCACATTATTGGACACACAATCCGAAGCTTTATTTTACCTGGGACTACGATTATGTCTGGTTGTTGGAAAGGATATACATCTTTGTGGATGATCCCAATTATTAGGTTGGTGCAAAAATAATGACGTAATAATGTCGTTTTTTGACGTTAAAAAATACGTCAAAAAACGACATTATTACGTCATTATTTTTTGCACCAACCTAATATATTTATCTGACTATAAATCTAAATATGAATTTCGTTGACCCAGAAACATCAGCTCACACGCAAACAACGGAAAGCTCCTGGCGGAATGCCAAAATTAAAAATAAGTTCATGTTTGGGACTCATCGCAGTATGCCATTTCTGAATTTTGGTAAATTACTGGAAAATTAGTGACTCCCCACATGAGGAGTAATAGAGCAACGATGGACGAGACAAATGAATAATTTAAAAGGCACACTTTCATATAATATATTACGGTGGAGTAATGGTTAGCGGCTCGGATTGGGGAATCCGAGAGCCGAGTTCGAATTCCAGTCGAATCCATTACAATTCCTTATGTGCTAATAGTTTTGGGAAAAGGTATCCTCTTCTCCCTCAGCTATGGGTAAATAGCAGAACAGACCGGGTTTTTATAGCCTTGGATGGCAATTGGTCTACCGCAGAAAGAAATGGCAACCTACTGCGGGAAAAAAATCTGCCATGTATCGAAAGATAAATGATCGCGTGTTTCACTAATTTTCCCGTAATTTACTATTTTTTTTCTGTTAAATTATACAACGAGAATGAGAAGAGAGAATTGCTAAACATTCCTTTAGCAGTTAATGTCATGGCATCGGCGCGAAGTCCAAATACATGCACCTGTTTGAAATTGATTGAAACACTTATCTGAAGTTGTTCATATCTCTTCTTCCGATGGCTGCATGTTGATGCATTATTCACGTTTACTCGTGGTCAGCATCGCCTGTTCTTTTGAGTAAGCGAAAACGCGTCTTACCCATTATTATCAGATAAATGGACTCATCTTCCCTGCCATTAGGTTTCTTATCAACCAAGGGGAGATAACCTTTATTTCTCATAAAATATAAATTCATTTTATTTTGGAGTGAATTAACAGAAAAAAAAAAAATCCAAGTAGTCTGACGTTTGCTCATTAAAAATCTCTTTTCGTATTATTATTATTATTATTTTTTTTAAAATGAGAATCACTTATTTAATTGACGAATCCACGCTCTAATATCTTCTTGGGATCTGTACATTTTCTCTTAATGTAACATTAAAAGGCAACGTATTTGCCAACGTAACAAGGGAACGTTTTAACAGAAAATGGAAAATCCAAAAGCGTATTGCAAAATTTAAGCAAAATACTAAGAAACAAAATACAAAATCATAGAGTAATCCTCTACTTTGAGGATTATATTATATAAAATAAATGTGAATTTCACTGTGTCACCATTTTTCAACTTTACTCCAAGAGGCCGTACCCTAACATATCATACGATTTTGGAATCAGGTCGACTCCATGTGCAAATTAAAAACATTCCGGGTTGGATCCAGAACTGCAATCGTGAAACTTGGGATTCCCAATTTTTCATTATTGTGATTGTTTTAGTCGATTTTTTTTTTTTGCGTGCCAATTTTTTTTTTTTTTGTACGATAACAATTTTTGTAACTTGGAAATAGATTTGAGAATAATCGAAATTAATTGCGAAATCTAGCGAAATTCGCCCAATAATAAGATAAATGAAGTAAAAATAATAGTTTGTACGGAAATTAAGGACCTACGCGCGTCAAATTGTTTTTAAATTAAATGGCGGCAGAAGAATTTGTTAAACTTTTAAAAGATAAGCTTAAACATTAATGCAATATTTAAATTGCTGCGATCCATTTTGAGTTCTTCTGTAGTTTAGTGTTGCCTATCGCATCCACTCCTCCCTAGCTATTGTGATGAAGGCCGAATCAAGAGCCCTCCACAGGAACTAGGTTAAATACCATCCGTGTGTGTGTGTGTGTGTGTGTGTGTGTGTGTGTGTGTTGCCATAGTGGTCGTAAAATGGTACTTGTGTCGTGCAGGCTAGAAGTTTTCGTAGTTTGTTTAATTTTAAGAGGTGGGAACGAAGGTAGTTTATATATATTCTGTAGCACAATGTCTATATTTCCTTTTATTCGGACATTAGTATATAATCTTTCTACATCTAATACATCCTCGTACTCATCAATATATCGATTTTTTTATCTATTTCTTATTGTGTCTTTTGAACAGAAACGGTGTGGATAGATCATTTTTTTTTTTTTACCGCAGGATCCCATTCCTACCTTGTTTCAGGGACCCTGTAATTCAAAATCTACATTATAGATTTTTGAATTACTATTTTTATTAACGTTGTATAAACTGAGCCGGAACCCCTACTCCCATATCTATTTTAAAATTCCATCATACCAGAACACGTAACAAGATTAAACTTCTGAGCAATTTGACAGTTTTTTTTTGCATAACAATGATAGACTAGATAAACGATGTCATGACATCCACCATTTCTTTCAAATTTTAGTCTTCCTGGTCGCACCTTAGGAATTCTTTGTTATTTTTTCTAATTAAAAAGAAAGCAAGAAAAAAACCTCGACGTGAGATTATTGCGTTTTTCTTAGGATTGGGAAACGAACAATACAGAGCAAGTATTCCATTCTTGTAGTTGTAGAACCATATAGTGATGGATCTACTATGAAATTAATTAAGCCCCTAATAATCCCAGACGGGCTCATCAAACAACTTTTTTTTTTTAATGAGTGAATTTAAAAAAAAAAAAAAAAAAAAAAAAAAAAAAAAATCGATGTTTTTTTTTGTATTTTTTTTATTTTTTTAAATGTTTATTATTGTTCTACTGGACTTAGGGCGGAAAATAAGGATGAACGGACAGTTGCGTACTGGACAATTGCAGACATTTGCATTCCTAGATAATATTAGGTTGGTGCAAAAATAATGTCGTAATAATGTCATTTTTTGACGTATTTTTTAACGTCAAAAAACGACATTATTACGTCATTATTTTTGCACCAACCTAATATTTTGAAGTTACTATTTTTTAAAGAGAGGTTTAATATAGAAATTTGCACACGAATGCATTTAATTACTCTAAACATGCAGAAAGGTAGTTACCATAAATATATCGAGAGAAATTTCCTTTTTAAAGCTAGAGAAAATTAAGCTAACGGTTTCAGTTTAGCAGTGCGTACCACAAGCATCTAATAGATTCTGGATTTTATAGATTATATTTTTATTTGGAACCCATTGCTAAGTTCCGAAAAATCAATTTGTGGACGAGGAAAATTACAGCTACCACTATCATAAGAAAAACGCTGATGAGACGAAAACATACTGGCGATGTGTAGAGGGATCTCGCAACACTTAATCTGTCATTGCATTTTAAACAAAAATAAATTTTTAAGTTTTTTTTTTTTTCTTTTTTTCAAAATTTATGGTAATTGCTTTTAAAAGCTTCAAAACATTATCAGAGGTACGCGATTATCCAGGACCGCAATTGTCTGGTACGCAACTGTCCTAGAACTGAAAAAAAGTTATATGAGACTTGTGTTTCAAAAATTGAAGCGGCAGGTAAAGTTCACAACTTATTTATTCAAAATGCCCACTTGATCCCAGCATTCCCTAGTGGGACCGGAAGTGTTTGTAATCATCGTAATCAACATTATTGATGTTGCTATAACAGTTATTAAAATAAGGCCATTTTAGTGATAGAATCATAAGCCAATGGGTGGAAATTGTTGGCCTGAGGATCTACATTAATAATACCCATTTCATATTGTCTCAAAATTCCCCTAGAGTTGATCAAATTTCAACATTTTCTTTGGGGCTTGTAGCTTTATGGGATCGTTCAGTTCATTAGTGTCTATTCATAGCTTACATTTTGGTACAGTTGGTTAATCAATCTACTGTTGTTAGTTGCGAAGGGGTCCCCAGATCTGTTCAAGCTTCAGGACCCCGAAAATATAGGCCCGCCACTGGAACTACAGGAAGAACCTCCCAGACATTTTTACAATGATATCTACTATATACAATGCTCGGAGCCACTCGAGGCAGAGAGTTACAGAGTAAGAGACTTCGTTTATGGGTATCTGGAGAAGATAACGGTTAACTCTAGACTTGAACAGGTTAAGATTGTAGTGAACAAGGAAGCATCCTCTTGAGAGTCGATTCCACAAAACAAGCGCTTCGTGGGAAGAAGTTGTACAAGTGGAATTTACATCTTACGTCCCACCAGTGGAATACGAAGGGAATGAAGGTGGTTCGTTACAACGTGTGTAGCATGGCGGGTCTTAGCCGTGAAGGTTAGAACTGGCGTAATTAAAGAATGTAGCTCGTCTGATCACTTTTCATGGAAATAGCGATAAAGCAGTGAGAGGCTTGCGACTTTTCGTTTGTGAGAAAGAGGTTGTAGGGTGGAAAATAATTCATCACCCACAAGGACGCGGAGATGCTTTTGGAACATAAGAAATAAACGAGATGTTCCTAGATATGGGCAGCGGAACGAGAACCCACGTAGATTATTTGTTTTTAATCAATTCACCCCAAGGAAGCCGATAATGCCACTAAGATTCAAGAGGCTACTGGAAATGAAAGAATAAACTTTAGAAGGAACCGGAAATCCAGTCCTAAACAGGAAACAAAGAATAAACCTCTACTCCTCTTCGAAAGACCGGGGAGTAGCGGTAGGAGGAAAAAATAAATATTAAATGAAATTTTGGTTCGTTATATTCATGTGAACTTCAGACAGTTTATCAGGAACTTTGAACATAATATACAATATCTTATCTAAAAATTTCGGAAAGCATAATAAAAATTGAAACTGACAGATCATGTCAGTTCTTTTTAGTCAAACTTGTTTGGATAAAACGTGCTGCCTAAAAACACAGACACACACACACACTTATTTCATTGAATAATATAGACATATTGTGTCTACTTATTTTTATACTGATTCTTTTCTGCTGTCTAATTAGTTTCTTGATCTCTATCTATAAAAGGTAGGATGTGTGTGTGTGTGCGTGTAACGAATGCACGGCCGCAATTTTCGACGGATTTGCACCAAAATTTAAATGCACATGCTCCAAGTTCGTAGGAAGGCCAAGACTTTGCATTCCCCAACTCCCATCGATAGTGGAAATAATCGATTTTTTCATGCTTCTACGGCAGTTTTCATGTAGTTTGCGGCCATTTTCTACTGACCAGAGTGAGAGCCTATAGCTGGCTGCCACGAATAGGCAGGAAGATTCTATTGGCCAGCATGAGAGCCAACAGCTGACTGACACGAATGTTAACTAGCATGGTAGCATGAAAAAAAAATCGATAGCTGCATTAGTCTCAAGTGGGAAAAATTTAAATCTGCATGGCACTTTACTCCAACTGGCTCATTCGTTTGCTTAAACTCAACGGTGATTCTGATTCCGCAGAACTGGGTTGGGTGTAAAAAAGTATTTGTTGTTAACATTCTTTTTTCATTCGGTTTTTCCAGTTACGAGTCCTTTTTTTAAAGCTGATCGTTTTGTGTTCATTTTGTTTAGTTCTTTTTTCGTAACAGATCTAATGTTTAGTATAGAGCTTATAAAAAATTCGCAGTGTGCGATAGGCAAGAAGTAAGGCATGTAGCAACATCAGCACGGCAAAGGGCATTCCTTTAAAGGCAAGGAAGGGCAAAAATATTTTAAGTGATAGCGATTGCTGTATATTATTCAATAAATCATGTTTGAATGAAGATATGTTGCCTCTCTCTATATTTATATATATTGCAATACAATCCACATCCGTAACCGACTAAGCAACGCCCTTACAATTCTATACCGAAGTTGGTAACATAATACTCATATACAAACAATTAGAATTCAGCATTCATGACACAATATAGACAAAATACCGAAGTTCTGAAACGATTGCAGCATATATGTAATAATTCAGACATAAACTGTCTTTAAATAAATGAGAACCAATTCTCAATGAAGCCACTAAGACGGAAGATGGTTACAGAGGATGAAAGAATAAAAGAAAAAGAAAAGCATTAAGGAAACTTTTATATAAAAGAATGCTGCCCAAATATAAATATATATTAGGTTGGTGCAAAAATAATGACGTAATAATGTCGTTTTTGACGTTAAAAAATACGTCAAAAAACGACATTATTACGTCATTATTTTTGCACCAACCTAATATATATATATATATATATATGAAACTTCGCATGACCATATTTAAAAAAAATAATTATAATCTAAGCTCTACTTCTGTATGGAGCACTGTTTTTTAAAAGTAAAAACAAAAATACTAAAGAACCCTGGACTATTTACCTACCATGTTCTTTCTTATTTTTCTACATACCTGCGCGCACGCACACACACACACATATCTCCAAGTATAGGATTGGTGTAGACGGAATAAATTCCAATAATCAAAAATACTATTCTTAAATGAGTGCTTAATACAGAGTAGAGCAAATATTATTTATTCCAAAATTATAACAAACATGTTATAACATCACTACAAAAATAGTCATTTTGTCAAGAGATGGTGTTGAATTAAAAACAAAAATATTACTAAAGAACGAGAACAAAAGAGTAATCAGGAGGGCAGTAGATTGCGATTGACATTGCATTTAAATTTGTAACGTTGGCTGGAAAGCATGGAGCCGGAAGGGAGTTCCACAATCGAGACGTGTGAGAAAAACTGTTAGCAAAGAATTTACAGCTACATCTTGCAGACTCAACAGTAAATTGGTGAGACCTCGTCGCCAGTCTAGTGCTGCGTATAAATTTAAAAAGAGTCTATGCACCATAGCAAAGAGCTTATCCGAACAATTACCATGAAAGTATTTATAGAAACGCTGCAGGCAGCTAACCTTACGGCGGTGGAGAAGTGACTAATATATATATATATATATATATATATATATATATATATATTATACACACAAATTTCCAAGAAGATAGAATCTAGGTAGAACTCAATGTCCAGGACAGACAAAGAAAAAAAATATATATATATATATTATAATATAAAAGTGAACATAGAAGTCAACACTTAGAGGCTACAGTCTATTTCATGCTAGATGCAATCGTCAGGCCTGACGATTGCATATAGCATGAAACAGACTGTAGCCTCTAAGTGTTGACTTCTATGTTCACTTTTATATTTACACACGCTCTATCTCTGATATTGAGCACTTTATTCCATAAATATAGCACACCTTAAGACTATATTTCTTATACACACACACAGACTTTTACAGTGTATAGCTCAAGTCAACTTGCTTTCAGATTTCACCGTTATTATTACTAATATCATCCAGGCTTAGCTTTGAACAAAGAAAGTTCATCTTGAAATGCTCCTGCATTTTCGCACTTCCAATAGCATTTCAGAATGAACTTTTTCCGTGGATAATCCAAGCTACAACTGGCTTCCGTCATGAGTAAAGTAACTGAATATTTTCATCAACGGGCTGTCAGGTCACTCTCAAGCACCCACCCACGACATTTGTAGATTCGTCTTGATAAACAAAAAGGGGATAATCGCCTTTTGCATGACTACATTTTGTTCTCGTGTAAGCATTCATAACACTTAGATTTAAAAAATTGATTTAAGAAATTGCGTGTATATTAATAATTACGGTGAACTACTAATTGTTAAACAATAATTGAACCGGGTAAAAAAAAGTGACGCTTCTTTAGAAGGCATTTTCTAATGCAGTTACAGGTGGGAAAATATTGCCGTGGATGGACAAAAATATACGCTGTGAAATCGTGGATAAACCAGTATTGTATCCTCCCCCTCACACACCTGTCACTGGAACAACAAGGCCACAAACACGATCTACAGAAAAAATATGTCTCTTGAGTCTTGTTTATCCTTTTCGTCGCTCCAGTATGAAAGAGACCCATTATTTTAAACGAATAGGCTATTTTGCTGGTCCCGGTAAAAATAGACACCAAGGTTGGTAAATATAAATAGTGTTTCTGAACTAAGAAACTATATTTGATATCGTGAACTGTGTAGGCAGGACTTGAAGAACATGGATTCTATGGCCTGTGATTGTTATCTTCAGTGGGTGCATCTGATATATATTGGCAAGAGAATCATTCCCAAGGGCAAGTTTTGGATTTGCAGAGACTGTTATGCCTGAAGGAAGCTTAAAATGTTCAGAGACTTTGATATTTCTTTTAATAATTGATGAATAAATTATTTTAACTTTTATTTTAACAACTGATAGTGGAAAAGATTTTATTTAAATTGTTTTAACAATTGATGGCGAAAATACACTTATGTTTTTTTTCTTCTTATTTTTAACATTACCTGCCTTCATAATAAAAATATTTACCGGCAAAATAACCTGGGAGTTTATTTCAACCGAGACCGGTAAAATAGCCTATTCCTATTTTAAAACCATACGCACAAAAACAAAAAATAATAATAATAAGAAGAAACGATATGCTAAACGTTATCAACTACGTAATTTTTTTTTTTTGTGAATTGTGATAATGTAATTTTTTTACGTTACCAATGTGACGTGAAGGTAATGCTATCAAAAAAATTTATGTGTATTCTTCATATGGTGAAAATGCATTTACGAAATGGTACAAATGTTTACAGGTGTAGACAAAAAAAAAAAAAAAAAATATACATTTCATGCAGGTATCTAGTCAGTGTGTCGTGGCTCAACTGGTAAAGATTATATTCAATCGTAGCTCTGTAGACCGGTTTGGTCGGATCCAATCACAATAAAAAAAAATAAAAATATTTATCGTTGTACTTTGGTTTTAGTTTGAACAAATTTCCTCGTCATTTCCTCGGGATCCGGAAGGCAGGTTGAAATTTTATGATAAAAATAAAAACAAGTAAAAATATCTAGTTAAAAAAAAAAATCTGGAGTAGAAAATTTATATTGCCAACTTATTTGAAATATGAGCAAAAGTAAAAATAAAAAAAACAAACATTTAGTGTACCTGCTGCTTTTAGTGAGAACACACCCACAACAACAACAATAATAATAATAATTCTAAAAGGCAGCTGATCTTTTATGGGTGTATGCAGAAATTATTTCACAGGGACTAGATACCCCCTTTTTGTAGGGGCTCAAAGCTTCTATGATTATTCAACACTTCTATTTTGAAACTATAATTAATTCGTGTTATGAAGGATTTTAAAAGTAAGCAACCCCACCTCCGAAAAGAACAAACAACTCCAAAAGCAAATCAGGTCGGTTGAAGGCAATATTCAGAAGCGAATTTATTATATATATATAATATAAATATATATATATATATTTACATTTACCTGTGCGTCCCCCACACAACCAGATATGACACAAGGTCAGTTTAAAGTCGGTTTATCGGCAGTACCGTGGAAAAGTTCCCACCTCCCACAGTACTTCCTCTCTTGGGGACGCCTCAGGCACCGAGTAATAAACTCGGTCCTCTCCCGAGGGAGAGATAAAAAATGTAATTATATATATATATATATATATATATATATACACCCTCCCCCACAGGTGACATTTGATTTGAGTCCGGGTAAAAAGAGAATGAAAGTTTTCTAAAAGCAAAACATACAAGATTGTGTTACGCCAATTTTTTCACCTTTACTTGATTGAACTTGTAGGGCGCTAACCCAAGTTACATCAATAAGTCCGTAGCCCGTGACGGTGGAGGAGTGTACACAAATATTTTTCGACATAATTTTCTTCTGTGTGCATGCAGTTAAGTTAACCTAATAATTTCACTAATCAATCACATCGCTCGCACATTATACAGTGAAAATTTCAGATCAAAATCCGAGCTAATAGCGGTATTGGGCTACATACCTATTGATGGATCCAATGTTAGTCGCCCGCGCGAAAGACAAGTTGAGTTCGTGGTTAGGTTGACGATGATAGCTAATGATTAAAATTTTTAATTTAAAAAAATTAAAAGGGTTACATTACATAATATCTAGCTGACCCTCCTTGGGGACAAGAATTTAATAATTGGATATAAATAAAATTATATTTTGTAACTAGATTTTTAGAGTGAACAAGTTTAAAAAAAAAAAAAAAAAAAGGCCTCGCCTCTTCTCTTTACCAGGTAAACTACGGCACCCACTTAAGTGCTGACGTCTGTGTCTAATTTTATATAAAAAAAAAAAAATAATGAAGAAACTAGTGAAAGTAGTTAATATCCAACTTACATATACTCGTTGTATGACGAGCAAATTGGAGTCTTCTTTATCCAGGCCTTTATCGTGGTCACTTCTTGGTGACTGTGTGTCGTTTCCTGGGTTCTCGGTCGACATGATTCGTCAGAGAGACAACAGCTAAGATCGGAAAAGACCGGGGGATTTTGCTGTCGGTTTTTTTTTTTTTTTTTTTTTTCTTAAAGAAAAGGAGTGACTGAGAGAAAAGACTGGAGATGGAAAGAAAAAGAAATGGAAGAAGAAAGAAACTGAGACGCTTATTAAAAAGAAAGCAATGAAACGTGGTTAACATGTTGCTGTGTATGTGCGTGTGGACGCGAGAGTGCGTCTGTGACGTAAAAGGCAAAAAAAAAAAAAAAAAAAGAAAAGAAAGAAAGAAAAAAAGAGAAGGCGAAAGTGCCTGCGACTGCGTTGGTATATGAATTCGAATAAAGAAAAATATGATGTTATTCGGAGGTACGTAAGCGACACAGAGAAAGGGAAGAGGTCAACCCAACCACCACGGAGTTTGTTTCCACATTTAATTTTTGGTTTCATTTACTTTTTTTTTTTTTTTTTATTTTATTTTAATTCGTATTACATCTCTATCCCATAATAGTTAAGTAAAACTACATAATGACGTTTAACTTAATTTTGACACAAAAACACTAATAATATGGGTCACCTAATCGGAAACGAACTTGCTGAATAGTGAGCTCGTATTACGGACGATCATCACGATCGACCATAATAGACATGGCTGAGGGCACTTCGACGTGGTAAATGGTTAGCGAGGTTGTCTCGCTTGAACAATTACGGCTGAATAACGAGTTCGATCCTCACTGGGTGCCCCATACCTCTTTCCTTGTGTCACATCTGAGTGACGCTTAGAAAATCATTTAGGGGACTTTAATAATGGTTAGAAAGCTTGTCTTGCGAGATAAATTAGGGCTGAATAGCGAGTTTGATCCTCACTGGGTACCCCGTACTTCTTTACTTGTGTCACATTTGAGTGATCCTTAGGAAATCCTTTAGGGCACTTTAATTGTTAGCAAGCTTGTCTTGAGAGATCAGTTACGGCTGAATAGCGAGTTCGATCCTCACTGGGTGCCCCATACCTCTTTCCTTGTGTAACATCTGAGTGACGCTTAGAAAATCATTTAGGGTACTTTAATGGTTAGCAAGCTTGTCTTGAGAGATCAATTACGGCTGAATAGCGAGTTCGATCCTCACTGGGTGCCTCATACCTCTTTCCTTGTGCCACATCTAAGTAACGCTTAGAAAATCATTTAGGGCACTTCGACGTGGTTTAATGGTTAGCGAGATTGTCTCGCTAGAACAATTACGGTTCAGTAGTGAGTTCGATCCTTATTAGGTGTACCACATCTTGCGCCACATCTCAGCTACGCTTAGAAAACCAGTTTGAGGACTTCGTCGTGATGTAATGATTAGCGAGTTTGTCTCGTTTGATCAATTACGGCAGAATAGTGAGTTCGATCCTCACTGGGTGCCCCATACTTCTTTGCTTGTGTCACATCTAAGTGACACTTAGAAAATCATTTAGATGTAATGGTTAGCGAGCTTGTCTCACTTGAACAATTACGGCTGAGTAGTCAGCTCAATCCTCACTGAGTGCCCCATACTTTCAGCCTTGTACCACATCTAAGTTACACTTAGATAATCACCATAACAGTTGTTGTGGTTGATGTTATTCCTGCCTGTTATTTAAATTCTATGATTTCTCTCTACTCTCCTGCGCTGAGAACATATTAGCACCCCCACCCCCAAACTTAGTAAGGAATGATGAAATGATTGAGGAGGACAAGGAACAGGGCGAGAAAAAAAATGCAAATTATGTGAAATGTTTTCGATTTCATTAACGCATAATCAGATGGGAACGGTGTGGTTAACGAGCTTGTCACGCCAGCTCCATTCCGACTAAGTAGTGAGTTCGACAGTCACTGGGTGCTCTATAGTTGCGGCCTTGTGCCATATCAAAGCTACGCTTAGTAAATCAATTTAACAATACAGGCAGACACTTCGATGTCGTGTAATGGATAACAAGCTTGTCTCGCTAGCTCTACTCCTACTCGGCAGTGAGTACGACCCTCACTGGGTGCGCCACATCTAAGCTACGCTTAGTAAAGGACTGCTATTTTGGTATGCTGTTGTGTGTGTGTGTGCGTGCGTGCGTATATATATATATATATATATATATATATATATATATATATATATATATATATATATATAATTATTTATTTAAAAATATGATTCCATCGCTACATAAGAGTTCTCATGTTTCAAAACAAGAGCCGAAAACTTCAATATAATTATTTGAATTAAATTGAATTAAAGTACCAAGCTCTGTAAAAAAAAAATCGCTTGAAGATGGAACAGAGCTTGGTACTTTAATTCAAATAATTATATTGAAATTTTCGGCTCTTGTTTTGAAACATGAGAACACTTATGTAGCGATGGAATCATATTTTCAAATAAATAATTATATTTAATCTCTACTTTTGTATCGAGCACTATTTTTAAAAATAATAACAAAAATACTAAAGAACTTTGGATTATTTACCTAACGAGTTCTTTCCTATTTTCGATATATTTTTACACACACACACACACACACACACACACATATATATATATATATATATTATTTGCTAGCTATTGATGGGAATTTATTTCTAGCGGGAATGTTGGCAAGACATCAATGAAATATTTTCGATTTTATGAAAGAATTTTCTTTTTGAAGACATCGACAAACATTTATTTTTAGTTTTCCTTTTTCTAGATCTTGTCAAAGGCGAATTTTTAATCATTTCTCGAGCATTTATTGAAACGCCCTCGTTAATACAATTTCTGGTTCCCCCACCCTTCTTCTTTTATTGCAACACGCTTTTATCCGACACTGCGAATATTAAGCTTAGCTTACTTTTGGCACAAGGCCTCATGTATGGGCAGGGCCGTTGCAAGAGTCTCCTGGGCCCTCTTGCCTGAATCTATGATACGTCCACTCCATCACTCGACTGCTTCTCAGTTTTCAGAAGGTAGTATTTCGATAAAATGCAAATTTTATTGTAACCTAATTATGTACAATAGGGGATCATATTCAAAATAGGCGAACAATTCAACTAGAAAACCTGAAAATAAATACAATGTATCTAAACACACACACACACATATTAGTAAAATACATTTATTGGAGGCTTTGGTACACATCATGAGTGATGTTTCTAGCCGAGGTTCATTAAGGGTTTCGGGTCTTTCAAAATCATACCCCCTCTCCACGGTAACCCAGCCGATATTGATCGAGCATCGACTTGTGTACTTTCCGTTAGCTACAGTATATATATAAATCGAGTGTAACACCAGAAATTGTCCAAATCGTGTAAAATCAAAATTGTCTATTTGTTAGATTAAGCTCTGAACCGTTGTATCTTAGAAACGATTAAAGATATCCTACTGGAATTCTCCGAGGTTTCTATAACACTATTGGACTCTACTTTGAGCAATAAGAATGTATAGTTACTCTCCAAGATTAAAAAAAGAATCGTGGTGAATTGGATCATAAACGAAAATGACATGTTCATCATTAATTAATCATAGCTAAGGATCAGAAGCTGATGAAGGATTGAAATTATATTAAATACATACATACATACAGACAGACATTATATATATATATATATATATATATATATATATATATATTATTCCAAGATCACTTTCCGATTTACTCAAGATAATCTTCGTCCTCTCTAAGCTTCTAACTTTCTGTCCTGGAGTAACAAGGTACCTCGCAGGTTTCATGTCCGATTTCATTTTCATGTCTTATTTCACTGCTCTTTGGACTGCCATAGCTGAAACTCTACGTTCACACGCCAAATGCCTGATGGATTGAGTTGGATCTCTTTAGCTCTAAGTTGAAATGATGATTCCTTTTCCTGTTGTGACCTCCTGGTCCAGTTTTCCTCTCTAGTGTTCCCTCCATTTTAAACTTATTCATCGTTCTCTTGATGCTTCTTGAATGGACTTTGAAGATGGAAGCCAGAGTATGAATATTCGTACCATTACTGAAGGCCTGTATGATCTTTTTCATCTCCCCATTGCTCATTTGGGAAGACATGGTGGGGTTGACACAAAACGATTTTAACCGCTTCTCTTTCTAGCTGAATAACTCAAACGGTTTTTCAGTGTTTCTTACGAAAAATGGTGTCAAGATGGGTAAACGTCTTATCTGAAAACCTGGAAAAAGAAACTCAGTTCAGCTTCTTTTTTTTTAAATGGAACATTTTGTGAGATGGACAGTCATGTTATTACACGATTTGGACAATTTTGCTGTTACACCCGGCATATATATATATATATATATATATATATATATATATATATATTATCAGCGCGCATGTGGCAGATAGCTCAATTAGGTCTCATTTTAATACGCATGTAGACCTATCAAATTCTATCAGCAACATACTCATAATTGTTCGGTCCACTCGTCAGGAGCTTTCAGCGAATGATTGCGGGTTTTCTCTTTTTCGTTATTTTTATGCAAAGTTTGATGTAATTAATTTATGCGTTAATTGGCATGCTATTATTATTGGGTGTAAGTTAATATATTCCTTTGTGTGTGTGTGTGTGTGTGTGTGTGTGTGTGTGTGCGTGCGCGTGTATGCGTACATGCGTGCGTGCATGTGTATACAGGTGTATGTGTCAAGTGTGGTTATTTCCCATTTCATCATTTTCTTGCCTTCTCACACTCTCTCTGTTCCCTTCACCTCCGTTTTTTTTCTTTTCGGTTTGGAGCGTCAAAGATAACAATCTCATATATTAAGAGAAATCTACATAGTGTGATAATTTTTGACAGATACCTAAATCATAATTCGAAAATTATAATTCTGGAAAGTTAAAATTTCATTTAGGCATGTAGCAAAATTTCCAATTTTTCAACTGAATCCAGGAAAAGACAAACTTTAAAAAATGGTCTCAATACAAATATGGCGTCACTTTAATTGAGTGGTTCTTAATTTATTTTGAGTCAAAGATCCTTATAAGTACTAGCCCTTCATCGCCAGATAGACAGGCAAACAGATACTCAGTCTGATTGGTTCTTCACAATACGTGTATGTACATTTCTCCACACTGCACACGCATCACTTTTCAGTCAGCCCCGTTTGAATGAAATTGTGGTCAATTAATTCTCACTAATATTTGAGAAGATAATCAATCTGTGATAAAAAAAAGAAAAATGCGAATTATCACTTGCTCTCATTGAGTGGCAAAAGATGGCGGTCGTGCAAAGAATGATGACACGTTTAAATGGTAAATATGGACCCAACAGCAAATGAAGCTATGCCTAGCAGTCGGCACTGTAAATAGTGGCTGGGTGCGTTTCCTTTCAAGCAGTGGCAGGATGCATTTCCTTTTATTTATTTCAATGGTAAACCGTTAACTGCGACAAGTGCTGTGTAGCGAATATAAAGATTAATTTTTATCTGATCCTCAAGGACACCCTGAAACTCATTTTCGGATCCCTGTTTAAGAAGCCTTGATGAAGCATGTTTCTATAAAATTGGATTTAGCCCTATCAGTGTCTTTCCAGAGATGAGGATTCTCATTTGACACACGTTTAAATGGTAATAAATGGACTTAACAACAAGTCAAGATACGCCTAGCGGTCGGCACTGTAAATAGTGACTGGGTGCGTTTTCTTTCAAGCAGTGGTAGGACTCATATCCTTTTATTTATTTCACTGGGAAACAGTTGATTGGTACAAGTGCTGTATAGCGAATATAAATATTCATTTTTATCTGATCCTCTAGGACCCCTGAGACGCATCTATTGATCCACTAGGGGGTGCATGGACCCCAGGTTGAGAAGCCCTGCTTTAATAGATACTAGGGAAACATCAGTTGCAATCATTCGCTTGCACTTAATTTTTGAAATAAGACCAAATACGTTTTTCCAATATATAAGATAGCAGTAATGCAGCTCAGTTCAATAACATTTTCATCGGCCAATACAGGTTGATTTGTTTTTTTTTACGGTTTATCAACCTTTTGCATTTGCATTCTTTACATTATTTACATTATTCGGACTATTGTCCTCATCTTTGTCGCCATATTTATCACAACGTTTCGGCCGTTGTACGCTTCGGCCTTCTTCAGGTGGTTGGAATTTCGAACCGAACCCTTTATTTCGCTCACTGGGGTACACTGTTCTAGTTCCACGTGCCATGTTTAATGGATGTTAGTTATCAGTTATCTCCTGTTAATTCCCCTCTCCAAGTTCTCCACTGCCTTAACCAGGTATTGAACTCACACTCTTTGGGTCCTGTCACTGGATCTAACTAACGGCTTTATCCACTGTGCCATGTGTCCTTCCGTGTATGAATTTCTGGGTATTATAAACTTAATGTCTTCAGCAACCATTTTTACCAGTGCTCATATTGCAATTTTGCTGTTATCATTGCATTTAATTTTTTAGAATGTAGGAATTGTTTTCTTTTTAGATAATGATTTTCTTACTGATACAAATCCTACTAATTAACCCATAGCTGGGGAGAAGATGTGGATTCTTACTTTTTCCAAGGTATTTGCACGAAAGTGAATATAACAAATTCGACTGGAATTGTAACGCGTCTCTCCGATGTCCAATTCTGAGTTGTTATACATTACACCACTCACACATCCAAGCTTACAGCACCTGGAATTCTCAAGCAGTCACCCATCTAAGTTCTGATCAGGCTTGACGTTGCTTCATTTCGATGATCGTTTGACCACCCTTGATATATAATATATCCAGGACTCTTTAAGGGGCTTTGAGAGAGGGAATCGAGTTCATGACTGTATGTAAAAATGAATTAAAACAAATAAATAAAATAATAAAGATTTAAAAAAAAAAATTAAAATAATAAATTTATTTTCCCATGATGCAAGTTATAAAGGAACCCGAAAAGTTTTCTAGTCACACGCGCGACTTTATGACCTCCCTTCCGCAAAGAATAGAATCTTTATCATTTCCACTTTCCAACGATAACGTTCGGACGTGTTTCCGCAGCTCTACTTATGAAGTAAATAAATAGATGGTTCCAACTCAGCGCAAAGATGACTTGAGCTCGACCAGTTTAAACAATGTTATCCTAACTTACTTCTGGATCGAAAAGGAAAACCGGCATACCCAAGCGGCTTTGTTTAACTGAGAACTTTATTTCATTATTTTGGCTTTCTTCTTAGGGCCGTTTGTTATTTTTATGTTTTTTCTAAGATGAAATTGTTATGTTCATCTCTAAGAAAAAAATCAACACCCTAACGATAACATTGTGTTAATGTCGAAAGTACTCGGAATAAATGAATATGCATCAACATGGTCATTTTCTCTCTTCCTTTAATAAGGATACAAAGAACCTTGTCCGTGAGTACGAGAGGATCATATTCAAAATAAGTAGACAAAACTGGTCTAAATTATTCAATGAAGCATGACTTAATGAAAACATGCTGCCAAAATATACTCAATATATATGTATGAAAAAGGTATATTTATCCAAACATGTTAGATTAAAAAAATCGATAATGCCTGTCAATTTTATTTTTTATTGTATTTTTCTAATTATCGAAGCAAATGTATATTGTGTTAGAAATTGGGGATAATCTCTCTGAAGTTCATATTGTTATTGCTTTAGTATGAAGTTCGGACAGTTTATTGACAATTTCACACACAATGCCCAACAACTTATTCGAAAATTGGAATACTATAATAAGAACTTTTTTTTTATTAAACGTATATATATATATATATATATATATATATATTGAGATATGTTTCGTTGAATAACTTAGACATGTTCTGTCTACTTATTCTCAATAGGATCCTTTCATATTCGCGAATAATCTTTTTGGTGTTATTATTGAAGGACGAGAGAAAATCGCCATGTTGATGTATATTACTTTTATTTCCAAGTACTTTCGACATAGCAATGTCATCATCAGGGTATTGTTTATTACAAGATAAATATTGTAGTGTTCACTATTGTCAAAGACAAAATTGTTGGGTTATCTGAACGTTAAATTTCTTACAAGTGGTGTGAGGAATGCTGCGTCAGTGCGTGAGCGCTGAAACCGTTTAAGGGGAGGTAACTATGTATGGTGTTTTTTTTAACGAAATGAGTAGTAAAAAGAAAAAAAAAACTATTAGTGCAAACCTTGGCATTTAAAAGTACCTATTGTACACATTTTAAAACATTTGTGGAGTATTCATAATTAATTTTATTATGGTTTGGTTTCAATTTTTTAATATCTTTTCATGATATATATATATATATATATATATATATATATATATATATATATATATATATATATATATATAATGTGTGTTTGTGGAAATAAAGTGAAAAGACACGTATGTGCATGAATGATTTAAGGTACATAATGCTTAGATGTGAGCTGTGGTGTAATGGATATCGACTCGGAGAACAGAGTTCGAATTCCAATCGAGTTCATTAGATTCATGTGCGCCCAAATACCCCTGGGAAAGGTATGAATCCATCTCTTCTACCCCCGGCTCTCGGTTGAATAGCAGGACAAACTGGGTTCTTTATCCTTGGTTGGCAGAAAGAAATGGCAACCTACCGCCGGGGGGGGGGGAGGGAAACTGCCTCGTCAGTCATGTATCGAAAACTACATAATCGCCCAAGCGTGTACCCGCATAACACTTAACTGACTGAATTCTTAAAACCAGAAAGTGCCAATTGAAATTTCTACGACGAGGAAAGAGGGCTTGAAGAATTTGATATTCACAGGACATATTTCAGGCGAGAAGTGAATATCGAGCCATCTTACTAAGTAAATGGATGGCCGAAAAAGACTGGTGTGGACAAAACTTGCTTAGAGCTACAAATAATAGGCTGTTGTGGAGCGCTAAAATTATCCACGCCCTGAAGAGATACAGCACAGAAGAAGGCGGAGGTACATCCGGGAAAATGAATCTGCGGTCGTAAGATTGGTAATAAACAGACCTTCACCAAGGAAGTCTGCTTTGATTGTTTTGCTTTGTAAGCTTATACCCGTGTAACAATTGTACGAATGCCGAAGACACACATCGATTTATGAATGAAGACAGATGTGAGAGGGAACAGGGACAGACGATTGCGCGCATACTCCAGAGAATGTTATATATATATGCCTATAAATCTACCATTCATCCATGGTTAGAATATTGCTGCCAAATATGATACGGTGCCCCCTGCTAATAACCTTGACCTCTTTGAAAAAAATTCAAAGAAGAATCAGCAATATTATTCGTCCTGATCTGGCGTCTCGGCTTCAGACAATTTCCCACCGCCATAAGGTTGCCTCTCTGTGTCGTTTCTATAAATACTTTCATGGTATTTGTTTGGAAGAGCTCTTCGCTATGGTACTGAGACTTTTTGAATTTAAGATCAGTATTAGACTGGCGTCGAAGTCTCATCAATTTATATTTGGGCTGGCTAGATGTAGTCGTAAGTTCTTTTCTCGCACTTTTTGCTTGTGGAACTCCCTTCTGGCTCCATGCTTTCACGCCAAATCTAATCTGCAAAAATTCAAATACATTGTCTATCTCCGTCTTCCTGATTACTCTTTCCTGTTCCCACTCATTATTAATGTTTCTCTTTCTAATTCTTCCACACTCTGTAACCACTTGTGTCTTAGTGGCTTTACTTCCTTCTGTTGGGGTGATACCGATTAATAAGAAAATGTTTACTAGGTTTGCTTCAAAAATAAAACATTAAACATATTTTTATTGATATTTTTTATGGCTTATCAACATTTCGTAGGTTATTGAAAGCCCCAAAATATTTATTTTGGTAGGGGAGATAATATCTATTTACTGGCAAAAATGCCACTAATTGATCCATAGCAAGGGGGAGAAGAGGTGAATTCGTACCTTACTCAGGAGTATTTGCGCGTAAATGAATACAACAAACCCGATTGGAATTGGAACTCTTCTCTCCAACCTTGAACCGTTATCCATCACACTACACGTAGATCTGGTATTCCCAAGCTGTCGCCCATACAGGAATTGACTAGACTCGACATTGCTTAACTTCAGTGATTGTGCGAGAAGCGGTGTACAATTTTATATAGCTGTAAGCCGTCATAGGCTCACAAAAGAAATTCAATTTAATATTGTTAATATTTCTTCTAGGTTTGTTCTCCGTAATAGAGAAATACAACGAAGAAAATGATAGATCGCTAGATAGATCGATAGGTAGATAAATGCTGTAAAGAAAATGATAGATTGTTAGATAGATACTATGAAGAAAAAGATAGATGCTATAAAGGTAGATATATAGCTAGAAACAAAGAAAGAAAGAAATACGAAAAGAAAGAAAGAGAGAAGAGAAAAAGAAAGAAAGAAAAACGGGAAGAAAGAAAGAAAAAAAGAAAGAAAGGGGGACGTAGAAAGAAAGAGGAGAAAATAGAGATTGAGAAGAAAGAAAGAAAGAAAGAAAGAAAGAAAGGAAGAAAGAAAGAAAGAAAAAATAAAGAAAGGGGGACGTAGAAAGAAAGAGGAGAAAATAGAGATTGAGAAGAAAGAAAGAAAGAAAGAAAGAAAGAAAGAAAGACGGTAAAATGATGGAAACGCAGACGGAAACAAAGAAAGAAAGAAACACGTAAAAGAAGGAGAGATACGCGGGTGGTAGGGAGAAAGGAAAGAAATGTAGAAAAAAAGAAGGAAACGAAGACGGAAAGAAAGAAAGAAAGAAAGAAATATAAACGGAAAGAAAGAAAGAAAGAAAGAAAGAGAGAACAAAGAAGAAAGCAACAATTAAAATAAATAAAGAAAGAAAGGAAGAAAGAAAGAAAGAAAGAAAGAGAGGACAAAGAAGAAAGCAACAATTGAAAAAAAGAAGGAAGAAAGATAGAAAGATAGAAAGGAAGAAAGAAACGGTCGTTGTTTAACATTAAGTCGTACGAACACAAAGGTCAATAAGGCCACGAATTGCTTGCACTCGTAAACGATAGCTGTAGAAAATTCTGCAGTGTAGCTTAAAAAAGAAGAAAAAGAAAAAACAAAAACGCCAGCTTCGTGAATGAGATTTCATTTGAAAGAAAGAAAAGAAAATGAATTAAAACAAATTGTCTCCAGTGTGCAAAATGTTTTTTCTCTGAACCAACATTTTCAATTCTTGCTACTGCTTTTGTTTATAACGAAACAGAACCTCCCAAAGGTCTGCTGATCTTTTCGAAGACACGAATTTAGGTCAGAAACTAACAGTCTCATTTTGCCAACCCGAAATAATTTTATACTAAAAAATATTTGAATGTTATCTTAATGGCGACTCGAGAAAAGAGAACTTATTTCCAGTTTCCATTTCCCCATTATAGGCATTAGTATATCCGTGATATAGAAGGTACGGTGGAGTAATGGATTAAGGAAATCAGAGAGACGAGTTCGAATTCCAATCGGATTCACTTACATCCTTGGGAAAGGTATTAATCCTCTTCTTCTCCACCGAGCAATGGGTAAATAGCAGGAGAGATTGAATTCTATAGCCTTCGGTGGTTACCGGTCTAGGAGAAGGAATATTTGAATTCAAAACCGGCTGGAGAGGGTTTAAAACTAATCCACAGAGAGCTCGATGTATTTATTATAACAGAGCATATGTATTTTTTACAGCAATAAATAAATAAATAAACAAAATTACCTCAATATAGAAGTTAGTCTATTTCGACTTATGGGCTGATGATAGACTATACTATGTTGAGGTAATTTTTTATTTTGCTGTAAAATACACACACACACACACACATATATATATATATATATATATATATATATATATATATATATATATATATATATATATCGGCTGTAAAAGCAAAATTGCCTAAATCGTGTAACAGCATAATTGTTTATCCGATAAAATATTTCATATCTAAAAAAAACACCAAACTAATTGAGTTTCTTTTTCCAGGTTTTCGGATAATACGTTCAGCCATCTTGACACCATGTGTCGTAAGAATCACTGAGAAACCCATTGAGTTATTCCGCTAAAAAGAGAAGTTAAAATCGTTTTGTGTCAGCCCTACTATGTCTTCCCAACTGAGCAACAGTGAAAGGAAAAAGATCATTCAGTCCTTCAGTAATTGTACGAACATTCATACTTTGGCTTCCATCTTCAAAGACCATTCAAGAATCATCAAGAGAATGCTGAATAAGTTTAAAAAAGAGGGAACAGTGTTGAAATCATTCAAGCTTTCAGTAATGGTATCAACATTCATACTCTGGCTTTCATCTCCAAAGTCCATTCAAGAAGCATCAAGCCAACGGTGAATATGTTTAAAAAGAGGGGACAGTAGAGAGGAAAACTGGATCTGGAGGTCACAACAGCAACAGAGATCATCATTTCAACTTAGAGCTAAATACATTCTTATTGTTCAAAGTCAAGACCAATCGTGTTATAAAAACATCGTAGACTTCCAATAAGATATCTTTAACCATTTCTAAGATACAATGGTTCAAACCTTAATCTAAAATCTAACAATTGGACAATTTTGCTCTTACACAATTTGGACAGTTTTGTTGTTACACTCGGTATATATATATATATATATATATATATATATATATATATATATATATGAAAGATATTTTTTACAAAATTGCATAGCATAAAGTTAGAAGGAATATATACAGCAATGATCCTCGAACAAATATTTAATTAATTAGGTTTCCTTCAGTATCACTAATCTGACGAGGTCGGTGGGTGAAGGCAGTCATTCTTGGAATTACTGAGATAACTGGTTATCAACCACTGGAACTGCGGATGTGAAATCTCTAAAGATTCTATGATTTCAACTGGAATGTAGAAAATCTAACAAAATGTTCCATCTGATTCGGCAGGTTAAAAATTATAATCCGGTCCTTACCGGGATGTTCATAGCATTATTCAATCATCAAAATACTCTCCTTTTTTTTTTTTTTTTTTTTTTTAAAATGGCTTGACAGCCACTCAAGGTAGATACTTACAGTCAGTATGATACTGATGAATGATGTATGTGACATGAAGGGGAAAGAAGGGAGTAAAATTATAAGGATAGATAACTATTGAAGGTTGATTTAAAGTTTGTTGTTTGTTGGTTGAGTTTTATGGCATATCAACCACTGTCGGTCATTTAATGCCAAATTAAGGTATATATATATATATATATATATATATATATATATATATATATATATACCCCCCCCACACACATATATATATATATATATATACATACCCCCCATATATATATATATATATATATATATATATATATATGTACATACATACATACATATACCTATACATATACATATATTAAATATACAGTACTATTAAACATATAGCTGGCAACATTATTGTTTCAAAAACGCATAGCTGGCAACATTATTCTTTCCAAAAACGTATAGCTGGCAACATTATTGTTTCAAAAACTCATATCTGGCAACATTATTGTTTCAAAATCGTATAGCTGGCAATATTATTTTTTTCCAAAAAACGTATAGCTGGCAACATAGTTTGAAGGAGTTTTGTCTTGCCCGCCAGGTTAGTACCTGTACAATAATTATGTATTAGGTTGGTGCAAAAATAATGTCGTTTCTCACATATGTCACTATGTGAGAAAACGACATTATTTTTTGCATCAACCTAATAATTAATTTGTGGAGTAAATGTCGGAAAAAAAATATATCAGTTTGAGTTAATTGACTTACAATGCGATGCATTTTTGAAATCAAAATTTCATTCCGAATCCTCTGCTGACTTCTACAAGAAATGTGTTTCGCCAAGCGGAAAATAGAAAAGCCTATTGAATAACGCGCAAAAGATGATATAATTACTTAGAAGTACATAGTGATTTTCTAAGCTTAGCGTAGCTTAGATGTGGTACAAGGCCGAAAGTATGAGGGACCCAGTGAGGATTGAATTCATTACTCAGTCGTAATTGTTCTAGTGAGAAAAGCTTGCTAACCATTACACCATCTCGAGGTGTCCATAATGATTTTCTAAGCGTAACCTAGATGTGGCACAAGGCTGAGAGTATGGGGCACCTAGTGAGGATCGAACTCACTACTCAGTCATAATTGATCTAGCGAGGCAAGCTTGCTAACCATTACCCCAAATCGAAGTGCCCATGGATATTTTCTAAGCACAGCTTAGATGTGGCACATGGCCGAAAGTATGGGGTACCAAGTGAGGATCAAAATCACTACTCAGTCATAATTGTTTTAGTGAGGCAAGCGTGCTGACCATTACACCACGTCGGGAGGTCCAATTTGGAAGTATATATTTATTTTCATTCTAGCAAAATTCTCAGCATCTCTTCGGTATGTCCTTTTTCTTTTTCTGGTTCAGAAGTGAGTTAGTTCAGTGCTTCTCAAATTATCTGATATGGCGGACTGGCATTTTTTTTCTCAATGTGTCACGTACCTCTAATATTTCGTGGTCAGATTAATTTATACCGGGAACGATATATATAATGAATATAATAAAAGTGGACTATTTTTTATCTTTTATTTTGCAAAAAAAAAAAAAAAAAAAAAAAATTCAATATCAAAACATAAGTAATAAAAAAAAGTAGCTTCAAATGATTCCTTATCATGGCCTGGACAATGGCCGCGTACCAGTAACCGATGGTTTGAGTGTGGACACTGGTCCGTAGACCATCACTTTGAGTTGCACTGGTGTTTATAACATAAGAAAAGCAGTCATAAATGCAGATGCACACACACAACATTAGCTGTCCTATTTTTATATTAAATATTATTGTTAATTATTATTGTTCTTGTACGTTATTTGTAAATTAAAATTTTTCATAGATATTTATAGACAAAAAAAGAGTATATATGCAGTTCGATACTATTAGCAGTCTCAGGCATCCGCTCGGACTCTTGATACATCTCCCCGAGAACAGGAAGGTATTGCACTATCGATTAGTTCAGCGCTTCTCAAACTAACTGATATGGCCAGCAGGCATTTTTTTCTCAATGTGTTACGTACCTGTAATATTTCATGGTAATATTAATTTATTTGTTTTTTCTATATATTTCCATATCAAGGGCAGAGCAGAAATTTTGTTATAATATATTTGATATCATGGCCCTCCTCCAAGAGAATGCATAGCTTTTTGGCCCGCTCGCCCCAAAAGGTTGCCGACCCCTGCTCTAGAGACACTCAAGGCAGAGAGCTACTATTAAAATGGTAGAAAGTGGAGATTATGAGGATAAGCAGTATAGATAACGACTACCGCTTGACTTGAAGAGTCGCTACAATACGTGTGACTTCGATCCTCACTGGGGACCCAATATTTATAGTTTTCTACTAAATTAATCAACGTCAAGTAAATACGGGAAATACGCGCCCTGGAACTTTGGCTAGAAAGGAATGGAGATTCCCAGAGTATGACTCCAGTACTGACATCGATACTAACCAGGTGCCCCAATATTGTGACTTTGTGTTAGATTAAGCTATTCTTAATAATTTTTTTCTGTATGCTTACATTAACAACTGTGGCTTTCTCGACCTCTCACGTTTTTGTGTTTTATTTACGCCTGCGTGAGAAAAAGTAGTCATTTCCCTTGAGAAATGCCGAGTAAGAACAAAAAACCAAAGCTCAAAAATAGCTCAATTGTACCCACACCTCAACCTTTCTTCACCCCCGTCTCACTGAGATTAAATTAAACCCGACAGAATTCATAATATATATATATATATATATATATATATATATATATATATATATATATATATATATATAATGTATATTTAGGCAGAAATTTTTCATTAATGCATGTTTCATTAAATAATATAGACAAGTTTTGTCTATTTATTTTAAGTAAGTTCCTTTCATGTTGTCTGATAAGCTTAATCACATTATCATTGAAAGAAGAAAGGAAATCACTATATTGATACATGTTTAAATCCAATTTAAGCTTTCGGCTTATATAAGCCATTATCAAAGATGACAATTACTTTTCAATACATCAACCAATATACGGACGAAACAATAATGATACTCTGTTTTTGTTGCATGAAAAATTTCAAAGCAACGACTAATCCGTGAATACGAGACGCGGAAGCTTTTAATTCGATCGTTATATCATTGCCCAGATAGTTACATTTCTGTGTTGGTTTGATTCTGATGACCCCAATTCTTAGTTCGCTTCTTCGGCTGCCTCTTTTGCTCACAACTATGCATCCTGTCTTCTTACAATTGATGGTTATTCATGAGGCACACCTCTCTCATCATCCAGCCTTCATTTCTTTGTAATCGCATTCATGAAAGGTGTGGCAGAGATGTAAACGTGGCTTGCGGCCTTATCCCGCTGATACACCGATTCTCGTACGATAACTGAAGTTAAGCAACGTCGATCTTGGTTGTAAATTATTACAAACGACTATAATTTCGACGGATATCCTAAGGTGCACATTCTGAAAAAAATATTTAGAATCTATCGCCCTTGTGACCCTTGAAACGCACGAGGATAGTTACGTATTCAGTTTACTTACTTCCCGGCCTGGAGGAAAGAAAAGAATGACAGGAGAGTTCCATAAAATCTTACTTATTAGATTGTGTGTGTGTGTGTGTCTGTACGTTTATATATTGGATCGGATTTCCTACATTTTTCAACCGATTTCAACAAAACTTTACAGGACTACGTAAAATTACCTTGTGGTGGTTCTGACAGCGCCCAAAATTGAAAAAACACAATTGTTTTTGCACGAAATTTGAAAACACGATTAAGAGGCATCGCGAGAATGAAAGGGGGACAACTCATATCGAGTTATACTTATAAAACCCAGGTTGTTTGTGTGTGTGTGTGTTCGTTTATATATGGGATCGGATTTCCTACATTTTTCAACCGATTTCAACAAAACTTCACTTTTTTTTTTTTGGCAGGTAGTGTTTCTTATTGTCTTGCACACTTTTTTCTTTATTTTTACATTCAGAATGCTTTAAAAATTCCATTTACAAGACAATTGTTTATAATAAAATTCTATTCAATCAATTGAAAACAATGTTTTTGTTTTTGTTTGGGTTTGACCAATTCGTAAAAAAAAAAAAAAAAAAATAAAACTAATTAAGACATGCGTGTCCGTCAACCTTAAACAATAATCTTTGTCAATTTTATTTTTCAGTCTTTATGATGGTCGATACTTGATCTATCTCTTACTGTTATATCCCCGGGCAACGCCGGACTCTACTGCTAGTTTATACTAAGCTGTTTGATTAATTCCTCAAGATGAACAAGATCACCATCATATTAAGCACACTTCAGTTGCATGTCTTCGCGTTGCCAGCGTTTTCATTCGTTTTGACGCTTTCATTATCAGTACAGCCGTTTTTTTCTTTGCAAGACAAGAAACGTTTGTAGAATGACTTATAATTTTTGTAGATTTTTTTTTTCTATATTTTCATACTTATATCCAATTTTAAACATAACTTGAAGAAGACAGATATACTGTTGAAATATTGTCAAACACTGTTTTTTCTTAAATTGTGCTTTTCTCTTAAGTGCTGAAAAATATTGCTAGAGTAATGCCAATCATTTTGTTTTTTTTAATAATAATAATAACGATCATTATTTTTATCATTATTATTGATATTCATTTTATAACTATACTGTTTTTGCTGTGAAAAAACAAAAATGGCGGAACTGTGTTTATAATCGTAGATTTGGCGGTTCAGTGGGAAACCAACAATTATGACAAGAACAAAATTATAATTCTTAAGTATAATGCTTTCCGTCCGCTCAATTTGCTATTCTGTGTGAAGTGAAGGTAACAATTTCCGCTTCCTTTACTTGAATTCTAAAAGAGAATGCTTTTCCAGGCGTGGGATACTTTAAACATTAAAATATCGCAGTCAAATTACAATTATTCTTTTTTTTTTCCCAGTCTAAGAATGACTAAGCTACATCCTCACTATTGGTCTATGCTGTCAGGCTCATTCCCAGTTATAATTACAAAACAACATGTAATAATTATTATTCATCAATAATAATTTTCATAACGTGGAATAGATCCGTGGAAATTTCACGCGTATTGATAACTCTCGTAAAACATACATCAAATCATATAATAATTATCAATGTGTATTTATATTTTTCCTGTCACATTTGTATTAGCAAGGGAGGTAAATCAACTTAAGTTTTTAAATTTAATAGTAATTATTTCCCTTAGTCGTTTTAATACTATATACAAATAAAATATTTATCTGCATTTAAACTAAATCAGTTCCCAAACAAAAGAAACCGTTTAATCAACCAGTTTCTTTACCTCTTTTTTGTTAATGCCATGCATGATATACGCTTAGGCGATCATGTAACTATCGATACATGACTGACGAGACAGATTTTTTCCCGCAGGTTGTCATTTCTGTCTGCAGTAGACCAGCTGCCATCCAAGGCTATAAAACCCTGTTTTTATTTTACCCATAGAAGAAGAGGATTAAAACCTTTCCCAAGGGTATTAGAACGTAAGTGAATGCAATAGATTCGACTTGAATTTGAACTCGGCTCTCCGATTCCTCAATCCGAGGCGTTATCCATTACTCTAAAAAAAATCGTATTTGTTTAAGCCTTTCAATAGACTCGGGATGGGGAGAGAGATGGATTCATACCTTTACCCAAAGTTATTTGCACGTAAGTGAATGTAACTCGACTGGAATTCGAACTCGGTTCTCCGATTCCCCAAATCGGAACCCGCTATCCATTCCACATGGAAAATAGAAATGCATGATTTTAGACAGAAAATCTGTAGCTTTCCCTAACTGGCGAGTAAAATTTAGCTTTTCCTTTCTTCCAAATCTCTGGTTATATATTCAAGCATCCGAGAGGCTCCTCGTTGGCGATGGTGTTTTTGATTTCTTTCGTAGCTTAGGTTATATATGAGCGTCGAAGAGGCTCCTCTTTGACGAATAGAGTTTTTTTTTAAACAAAAATAACAGATCAATCTTTGTGTTTAGATAAAGTATTATCCTCGTCTTGAAGCGTGCGATCTTACGAAGCAACGATATAACAAAACAGAAGACAATTGGGAATCATTCAACACCAACAAAGAAGAAAAACATGATTCGAGCTGTAAAACAAGCCAAACATCAGCTACATATGTAAACAATATTGTAATAATACCTAGCAATGATGTATGAGGAAGATAGCTATTCCAGTAAGATTGTGTGTTGAGTGGAAAAGATAAAACATCAAGAATAGCTCCGGCCTGGATATTTTAGGATATATAAGTGATATATGCGGATACAGTTAGTTCAGTAAACTAACGTTTAAAGCACAACAGATAAGAATTTCGCATATAGTCTAGGACTGCATTTTAAGGCACATAGTTTGTTTTTCAAATCATTTGACCTCAAGGAACGCAATAAAGCCACTAATACGCAAGGCATTACTGAGTGTTTGAGAATATGAGAAAAATAAAACATTATTAAGGAAAGAGAACAATATATGAACAGGAATTAAGAAAACAGAAGATAGCGATTGGCATTGCAGTTATATTTTTGAAGATCAAAGTTGACTAGACAGCAAGAAGCTGGAAGTACGTTTCCCAAGAAAGAAGTGCGATAGAAGAAACAGTTAGCAGAGAACTTACGGTTAATCTAGCCATTTCAAATGTAAAATAACGAGAACTTAACGCCAATCAATTATTTCATAAAGTCTAGGTACCAAAGAGGAAAGCTCATCAGAACAATTACCATTAAAATATTTATAGAAAATGCACAAGGAAGCTAAGTTATGGCGATGAGAATGTGACTGAAGCCTAGATACCAGGTCAGGATCAATAAAATTGTAGATTCCTCTTTGTATTTTATTAAGAATCTCTAAATAAATAGTAGAAGCTCTCAAGTCAGATGTGACAGTAATATTTATTGCATGGACAAATGGTAGACTTATAAATGTATCCGATACATTCCGCTTGTCGGAGTGAACCAAAACCTCATCAAATCGTCCTTAATTCAAATGTTGATCGCTTATTTTTGAATAAACTTCTCCGTCAAAAAGCAACCGTTGTTATCTTTCTTTCTTTCTTTCTTTCATTTTCTCGGTGAAACCAAGTAACATATCTGATAACTTCTTTAGTTTTTCCACGCAATAAAAACGGAATAGTTCATTATTTATGGGATATTGGCAGGAAACGTTAAACACGTCTATGTTTCTTTCTTTCTTTTCTTCACTGGAACCAAGTAGTGTCTCTGATATGTCCTTTGTCTTCTCGACCAATCAAAACGGAATAGTCCATTATTTATGAGGTATTAGCAGGAAACGTTAAACACGTCTATCTTTCTTTGTTTGTTTCTTTCTTTCATTTTCTCTCTGAAACCAAGTAGTGTCTTTTCCCCACTTTCTACGCGATCAAAACGGAATAGTCCATTATTTATGCAGTATTGACAGGACGTAACGTTCGTGCGAACTAACTACGGGAGGTCCAAGCACAATTATTACATAATAATCATAGTTTAGATATATGGAAAAAGGAGGTGTCAATTTGAACTGATGACAGGAGGATATGCGTTAAGTTGACTTCTCTGTTTACGTATGTTGTTACCGTTTTGCTTAAAATTTGTATTTTTTGGCTTTCAAATGTAAACTTGGAAATTTTCCAACACATTTCAGTGAAATTTTCACTTTCAAAATCTATAGATCGTTGCAATAATTAGTTTAAACTAATATCTGGAGGTTTTGGATTGACAGTGTTAGGTTATTTAAAAATAAAAGTACTAAAAGTACAAATAAGAGGTAGTGCTTCTCTGGGTTAAGAGGATGGCTGCTGGAACAGGACTCTTCACCATGCCACACAAACAGGAGAACACAGTCATGGCTGTCAGACAATATCTGTGACCACATCACTTCTTACATCTGTCCACGTAACTCTCCAGACTGCAACGCCATTTTGATTATGTGTAAGGCACAGTTGAGCGAGTGGCTAACAAAACTCTTTGTAACATAAAAAGGTGAACTGAAGGCAAGGATTATGACATTTAAACAAGGAGACCATTTCAAAAGATTTGCAGGTGATTCCGAAGTCGTTTAGAGGTTGAAGCGAATGCCGATTTTATTGAATAAATTTACTCTTTAGTGTTTTAAGTGTGCAATTTTGGTAAATATATCTGTTAAAATGAGATGTCAGCGTTATTTTCATTTTTGCGTCATTTCGATGACAATTTATCCATCGCCCCCTGCATATTATTAGGTTGGTGCAAAAATAATGACGTAATAATGTCGTTTTTTGACGTTAAAAATACGTCAAAAAACGACATTATTACGTCATTATTTTTGCACCAACCTAATATTTTAATATGGTCGGTGGTATTTTCATTTTTTTTTTTTTTTGCGTCATTTAGACGAAAATTTATCCATCGCACCCTGCATATCTATTAAAATGAATATTTTTTATTTTTTTTTATTTTATTTTATTTTATTTATTTATTTATTTTTATTTATTTATTTATTTTTTTTTGGCGTCATTTAGACGACAATTTATCCATTGCACCCTGCATATACGAGGTCAATGTTATTTACCTTTTTTGTGTCATTTAGACGACAATTTATCCATCGCACCCTGTAGTGTCATTCTTTCTTAGTCGTTGTACGAGGGGTGGTTAAATATAATTTTCTTCTTTAAATAAACGATACGAAAGTCTCAATATTTTGCTTTAATCCCATTGTCATTGGAGAAACCCTATCCAGCGAGTGCCTGTTCCCGGAGTCGGAACATTTGGAAGGTTCAGGGTACCAAATCGAGACTATGTTGGATGATGCAAAACTATCGTGCCATGCACCGCAGTTGCTTGTTTGACTGCTGCAAGACTATATATTGTCATGCTGCAAAGTACATCGCTCAACATAAATATGGCTAAGGCCGACGAAGTCCTGCTTTGAGTTTTGGCAATGGGTTCATGTAGTAGTCAGAATTGGTATCGTCTATGCTTAATCACACCACTAATAGTATGAGTCGTTTCTGCCCCCCACCAAAAAAAATAAAAATAAAAAAAAATCAGTGACCATCACTTTCACTTCGGCGGGTGCTGTTTTAAAGTTCTTACTGTGTCAATTTTTTTTTAGAAAGATTCGCTGATATACTGTAGATGTTTGTTGCATTTTCTTCTTCCAAAAAAATAAATTCTATGACAGCATTTTAGATGCGGCATAAGCGAACCAATTAATTTCCAAAAGTACAGGTAAATAGAAATGAACTTCATTATTTCTTTTCTCTAGGTTTGTAGACATTTTACGGTTTACAGCTAATTAGGAAAAATAAAAGAAGAAATTCTGACATACATTCGAACATTAAATAAGAAAACTATTACCGACCATTCAAAGGAAAAAAAAAGTTCTTCTTTAGGATATAAAAAGTCTTTAGGTATGATATTTATTGAAAAAGAAGGAGAAAACCATACTTAAAGGCAAGGGAAAGTCGGTGATAGTTGATTTTGTTTAGCGGCATATCAACCTCTATGGGTTATTTAATGCCGAAATCTAAATATTTTGAACACAATTTTATGGCTTCAACTAAATATATACTATAAATAGGTATTGTTGGTTGGTTGATTTTCTTTAGCGGCACATTAACCTCTATGGGTTATTTAATGCCGAAATCTAAATATTTTGAACACAATTTTATGCCTTCCACTAAATATATTTTGAACGCAATTGCATGCCTTTAGCAACAGATAAAATGTATTGTTGGTCATTTTGCTATCAAATGTATTGTTGGTAATTTTTTTATATAAAAATATACTGCTGGTATTTAGACTATAAAAATGAATTTTTACTATAAAAAATATTTTTATACATCAATAGTTTTTTTGTTTTTGTTTGGGGGTTCTCTATGTGCCCATAGCTGGGACCCTAACAGGTGCTACCACCCCGGCTGATGGTGAACCTGGGAACAACGTTAATTAAGAGGTGGTTCCACGCTATTCAAAACCTCCGACCAGAGGTTTTGCTGCTGGATGTAGTTTATCGTTATAATCAGGACTAGCTAAAAATCCGAAGTAAAAGCAGCTGCAGAAGAGCAGAGCAGTAAAACCAGGCAATATCGTCATAGTGGAATTGGTTTCTAACATAGCACCAATGCTTTACGCCTCCGCTTCGTACGCTATCAGACGATAAGTGCAAAACAAGTACAAATGATATGGTTACTGTAGTAATAAAAGAAGTATACAACAGTGGCGAAATACAGGAAGATCTCGGTAGATCATAAGAAAGAAATGTAGGAAAAGTTAATCATAGTTTTTCACAGTATAAGACAACAGCGAAGCGTACACCACAGAAGATTGTAGAAGTTGGCGCTGAAAAGTTCTTAGCCCGACCGGGAAAGGATTAGACAAAAAAAAACAAACTCTGATGTTTAGACATTTGATCAGATTTTTCTAAAGTGGGCCGAGATGTGAATATTTCAGCATCTCTTGTATATCTCATCCGTTAAATTATTTTTTTCTTTTTATATGAACGCTGGAGAACGGAACGGATATACGTGCTTTTCATATAAATATTAAAGCGATAATGTAAAAAAAAAAGAAGAAAAGAATGGTGACTATCTTAGAACCGCTTTTGTAAAATTGAAGTAACTTTCTTCCTCGAAGCGATGACGGCCTTTTCAGATAAAAGCCGGTAAATCTTGATTTGACTCTAATGCATTATCTTTGATGACGTCAACTAAGGCCTTTATAGTATCTTTGAACCCTGTCAGGGAAATAGGCAAGAAAGAAAGAATTGCTTTCGCTGGAAACGAAAGATCCTTTTGAAAGACAAAGAATCTGACGACATCTGACGTCTATATAGAATGAAGAGTAAAGATGTAATGCCAAAAATGCCTCCGGCTAAATAAGCTAATACAAGGCGTATTCAGAAGTTTCTAGGATTCTTGTTATTAAAATTAGTTAATACAGATATTAATTAAACATCTGAATATATTCTTTGACTGTCACTGAACTTTCTCAAAAATTTTTCTGGAAGTTTTCGAGTTCACTCTTGATAAAACGATTTCCAGCGTCGACACATTAAAGTACTTACTTAAAGCCGAAGGCACATTGGAATAGTGACAGATACCTTTAGAAACAAAGAAATGAATGTTGAACTGCTATGTAATATCACTCTTTCTATGGAGATTTTCCAAGCGTAGCACAAGGTCAAAATGTATGGGGCACCCAGTAAGGTTTGAACACACTATTCAGTCATAATTGATCTAGAAAGACAAGCTTGCTAACCATTACACTACGCCGAGGTGCCCAAAATATCATTTTTTCTATATCTGCTATGTAATATCAATCTTTTATATATATATATATATATATATATATATATATATATATATATATATATATATATATATATATATATATATATATATATATCTTATATATATATATATCATATATATCATATATATATATATCATATATATATATATCATATATATCCTATATATCATATATATATATAATATATATATATCATATATATATATATATCATATATATATCATATATATATATATATCATATATATATATATCATATATATATATATCATATATATATCATATATATATCATATATATATATATATCATATATATATCATATATATATATATATCATATATATATATATCATATATATATATATCATATATATATCATATATATATCATATATATATATATCATATATATATATCATATATATATATATATCATATATATATATATATCATATATATATATATATATCATATATATATCATATATATATATATCATATATATATATATCATATATATATATATCATATATATATATATCATATATATATATATATATATCATATATATATATATATATATCATATATATATATATATATCATATATATATATATATATATATCATATATATATATATATATCATATATATATATATATATCATATATATATATATATCATATATATATATATCATATATATATATATATCATATATATATATATATGATATATATATATATATCATATATATATATATCATATATATATATATATCATATATATATATATATCATATATATATATATATCATATATATATCATATATATATATATATCATATATATATATATATCATATCATATATATATCATATATCATATATATATATATATCATATATCATATATATATCATATATCATATATATATATATATATATATATATATATATATATCATATATCATATATATATATATATCATATATCATATATATATATATCATATATCATATATATATATATATCATATATATATATATATCATATATATATATATATCATATATATATATATATCATATATATATATCATATATATATATATCATATATATATATATCATATATATATATATCATATATATATATATCATATATATATATATCATATATATATATATCATATATATATATATATCATATATATATATATCATATATATATATATCATATATATATATATCATATATCATATATATATATATATGATATAGCAATATTGATATAGAAAGGTTCTTTCTATATCAATATTTCAAGTGGCCAAACTCGCTTAATGTAAGAGCCACATACGATAATGTCCAGACGTTTGTGAGCCGCAAGACATGAACAAAATTTACACATACTTTTTTGTTAAATACACATTAACATTAAACTTATGTTTTAATCCATTGGGGTCTCAATTCATACCCAGTAAATAATCATTAAGCTTGAAATTATTCTTATTTTATTTCATATTATCTATGATGGAGAATGGAGTCAGCCAACATATTTCCACGAGCCCTATATTAAAGCACAAAGAGCCGCATGCGGCTCGCGAGCCGCGGTTCGGCCACCCCTGTTTTATATAGAAGTGAATGCTGGACAATTGCCTCAAAAGATGAATTTGATTCGATTTTTTCATTTTTTTTACAGCTTATCAACCTTTTGCCGGTTATTTATAACCATAAAATATTTTAAGATTGTAAATTTTTTCTTGAGATTGTTGTAACCTAGGGAAGATTACTGAATAATCAAACGAAGGTTGGTAATGAACGATAATACTTAGGACAAGAACAACGCATATAAGATTCGCCAGCGGCGTGTAGAAGTAGTCGACTGCTAGAAATGAGTCAAATGAATTCCACAATGAACTTCCAATTGCAGGATATCTACCAAACTCCCCACGCGATCAGATGTGGCACAAGGTTTTTTGCTACTATGCCACCTACAGTTTTTGCTACTATGCCACCTAAAGATTTAAACGCAACGCCAATCGCCATCTTCTGTCTTCCTGAACCGTGTTCTTTTATTGTCTTTTCTCCTCACTTACCACTCGCTTTCATTCCTGGTAAGGGCCTTAGTGACATTATCGCCTAGCTTGGAGTGAATTGATTTAAAGAAAGGGCCACAAAGGATAAGGAGTAAGGAGTGGCGAAACATGATCCCCGATGTCCTGAAAGAACACGGCCTATAAAAAAGGAAGTAGGAAATTTTTAACCTCGAAGGCGCTTTTAAATTTTTGACGAGTCAACGTAAAATTTAGGAAAAGTTTAAAAAGCTTGAATTATGCTGTTTTTACCCCCAACCTTCGGCTTAGGGCCGTATCACGTTGAAACACCGGTTCCTGTATGATCAACGAAGTTAACCAACGTCGAGCTTAGTCAGTACGTAGAAGGGTGATCGCTTAGGAATTCCAAGTGCTGTAAGCTTGGATGTGCAAGTTGTGTAATGGATAATGGCTCGGAATTGTTAATCGGAGAGGCGGGTTCGAATTCCAGATGAGTTCATTATATTGACTCGTGCGCAAATAGCCTTGGTAACGGCATATGTTCACGTCTACTACCCCAGCTATGGTTTAATTAATAAGACTTGTATGAGTAAATCATTATTATCTAAAAAATAAATATTACAATTTAAAAATATTTTCCGGCTTTAAATGACCCGCAAAAGGTTGATAAGTCATAAAAAACAAACAAAAAACGAATCAAACAATCAATAAACATTAAACCGTCAGCGGGTCTCAAACTGCGGGACGTATTATTCAGTGTGCAGTGCGTTTGTCATGTTGAAATAGCTATTTTTAATTCTGGATTAATATTTTCCAGACTTGCTTAGAGGTTCCCCGAAGAGTTCGTTGTCATCCCTGCCACTTCATTTTAAGTATTATTGAGACATTACAGAAGCCTTAAACTCTCGAAGGTCCACTGGGCTTTTGGGGTCGAAAGCAACAATCATTAAACTCAGGAAATAAAAATGTCAGCTTTAATTTAATTGTATATGTGAAAGCATCTATCTCAAATGTGTCTTTACCTCTTGATCATAAACATTGTTCCCATTTTGTTGGCGTCCTAAATAGCAAAACTAACATCAGTCTCTTTGGCCCTGTCAATAAATTCCAACAAAACTGCGTGCTGGGTAAGACAATAAACGGCATCCGCGTCCTGGGTAAAACGATAAACTACGCCAGACAGCAAGGCCTCTGATCAGGAGCCTTTGAGGAGCGTGGAACCACCTCTTAATTGCTGGTGTTCACAGGTCCACCCTGACCCGGGATGGTAGCACCTGTTAGGGTCACAGCTATGGACACAGAGTGAATCCCCAAACAAAAACAAAACACTATTTAGGTATAAAAATACTATGCTATGGGCATTAATTAAATGGAAAATTTAATGATGCATATGGCGAAACATGAAACGAATTGATTTTTTTCGCAATGTAAACGAATTATTATTATTATTTTTTTTTTTTTGCTATGTAAGTAAACTTTAAGTAAAGTTTACTTACATAGCAAAAAAAAAAAAAATAAACGGCATCCGCGTCCTGGGTAAACCGATAAACTACGCCAGACAAGCAAGGCCTCTGATCAGGAGCCTTTGAGGAGCGTGGAACCACCTCTTAATTGCTGGTGTTCACAGGTCCACCCTGACCCGGGATGGTAGCACCTGTTAGGGTCACAGCTATGGACACAGAGTGAATCCCCAAACAAAAACAAAACACTATTTAGGTATAAAAATACTATGCTATGGGCATTAATTAAACTGGTGTCAAAATATTATGAAAGTGTAAAAATAGGTTTTAATACCAGAAATACTTTTTTTGTAAAAAATTACCAGCAATACATTATTACTAGCAATACATTAAAAAAAATACCAGCAATAAAAACTGTCGGTATTAAATAACCCATTACCGCAAACCAAATCAAACCAAACCAAAAAAACTGGCGATTTAACTGAATTCAAGATTCATTTACCAACCGGGGTAGGTCCACATCTGATTGGAAACTTCGAGCAGTGCTCTGTGGCCTGCCCTTATCAATATTTGCTTTTTTTTTTATTCGCTACAAATTAAGCTAACACAACTGACTATTAAAAGATGAAATATTTTCGCTGTTTTTGACGTAATTCTGGGACTTTTTTCCCGCCAAAATCCGTGAATTGGTTTTGTACGTGTTAAGTCTTGAAAAAAAATCTCTCTCTATAAATGGCAATTTCTGTCTGTCTGAATCAAGTTTCTGCCTGAACCCGTGAACCAATATTGATGCAACTTTGTATACATGTTAAACTATCATCTACTTTGTTACTAAGCAAATAGGATTTTTATAAAAATCTATAATGGGGCTGCTGGGGCTACTAGATCGCAGCTCGCTGCCGGATCTACGCGAAACACTTTTTTTTACAAGCAAGGGAGTTGTAGCGGTTGCGATGTTTTTCCACGCCCACATTTTATTCGCCTGCGATTGGCTAATAAATCGCTACTACCTTTATATAGGACAATTTAGCCGTCGCATTCGTTTCTTTGAATCCTTCGGTTTTGAGCTGGCTTGCTTGTTCTGTTAGCACTAGTGAAGTGATTGGTTAATTTTTAACCAATCACAGATTTTAATGCAAGTTTATTTTTTCCCGCGTTTCTGTGGGAGCCTAACCCTTTTCCTTAAAGGGGCGACTTTTAACAAGTCGTCAGTAAGATCCCGTAAGATTCCAGCCGTCAACACAAATCCACGATCTTACTCATTACATTTCAAACGCACACACGGACAGAGAATTTCGTAATATAAACTTACATTTCTCTCTGTGACTTTGCCAAGTTCAATCAACCAGAACTCTGTTGATTCAAACCATTCTATAACACAACACATTTTTAATTAATTGTATTCTTGTGTTATTTATTCTTAACATGCAAACTTTTTTCTAATATTGGTTTTTTCTCTCAAGAGAACTTTCTTCGAACAATTAATTACAAATCAATCTGCAGTTAAAGTGGAACAACTTCTTTCCCTTAATCTATACATTGAACACAATTTTATTGCATGTTTGTTCTTGTATGTTATTTCAATATATATTTGTTGATTAACAATTTGGAGTTATTGTTGTTTACTTAAATCTTGTACATTGGAAATATCGCTAATATAAATAGTATTGGTCCATCTACAATCTGGCCTTTACAAGATAATTGGTCTTAGAAACCTTTTAGAAATTAAGATAGACGTGTTACGAAATAATAACTCTTATAAAGTTTAAAATTCCTGACAGATATCGATCTTTGTTCGATTATTAAAATATAGGGGACAACATTTGAACTAATCGCAGGTTATTTTCTAAATAAAATCTTTATTTAACATATTAATTCAAGATAATCTTTCTTTGAATACTAAGTAAACATACCACAGACATTGTATTTTTTTGCTATGTACTTGCTCTATTTAAATGTTATTTTAAGTTTAAATGGCCGAATTGATCGAGCCATTTTTTTTTCTATTTAATAAATTCAGACTTGGAAAATTTAATGATGCATATGGCGAAACATGAAACGAATTCATTTTTTTCGCAATGTAAACGAATTATTATTATTTTTTTTTTTTTTGCTATGTAAGTAAACTTTAAGTAAAGTTTACTTACATAGCAAAAAAAAAAAAAAAAATGAATTCGTTTCAAGTTTCGCCATATGCATCATTAAATTTGTCCAGTCCGAATTTATTAAATAGAAAAAAAAATTGGTTCGATCATTTCGCCCATTTAAACGTAAAATAACATTTAGATAGAGCTTCTTTGCGAATAGAAACTTTTGCTAAGCTCATATTCCAACCTCCATTTAAAAAAGCATATGGCGGTTATGGTTGTTGTTGTCTGTGGAATGTTTGGAGGACACTTAATCTAACAAATAGACAATTGCGCTTTTACACGATTTGGACAATTTTGCTGTTACACCGGATACTTAGAGATTTTTGGTAAAATATTATTGGGACTCCAGACATCAAATGGAACTCGTTTATAAGATTCGTAGCTAATGATCCTCAAAAATGGCTGGTCTCTTATATCGCTCCAGAAAGTACTTGACTCATTTCGCAAGAACATAGCACTGCTTTCATATTATCATAGGGAGGAATTTCCGCGCTAACAGAACTGTTGCATTGTGGAACAGACTCCCGACGGGAGGCTTCCCTGATTGCTACAAACTTCACCTCTTTAAATCTACGGTCAGCTGTTATTTATCCCAAATATTTTCATATTAACCTCTTGTTCACACTCTGTATACCCTGATACAACCTTATTCAGTAACTTCCTACCTTGAGTGGCTCTTGAGCCTTGTACTGAACAATATTCCAAATTAGTGGTGACAAATGTTTTAGTAGACGTCCCTGTTTTATTTAAACTGTGATTTTACGTCTACCGGCCAGTGAATTCGAGAGTCTTAATAAAGAAGATATGATTTCCGGTAGGGATCGAACATGCATGAAGTTTGTAAGGGAAAACCATTATCAGCTTTAGAGTGCTCAGCCGTGGAAAGCATTCACATGTTCAAAGCTTCTGTGGCTGAGCGAGCTAAAGTGCAATGGATAAGACGATGGTTTCTCTTTAGAAAGGGGGCGATGGTACGGCGAAGGCACGTTCTCTTTATTAAGACACTCAAATTCACAGGCCGGTAGATCTTAATTTAAATTAAATTCATTAATTCCTTAGAAATTACTCTTTGTTAGACATGAGTTAGTTTGGAAAAAATGGAAAAAAGTGCGTATTATACATGAATAGTTATAGGGACATCTCAAATCCTCTTGCATACTGTCTCACTAACACCTATCTCACCATAGAAAGCGCATATGAAAATTTACTAAAATTAGCTTAATCTGGCACAAGGTCATCAGTATTGAGCTCCTAGTGAAGATCGCATTCACTACACAGTAAATTTCAGCCAGACTAGCTGACCGATCCCTATCCAATCACGCGGAACGAGTATTAAAATTTACTAAAATTATTTTAATCTGGCACAAGGTCATCAGTATTGAAGCTCAAGTGGGGATCGAACTCACTACACAGTAATTGTTAGCTAGACTAGCTCACCCACCCTATATCCTCATTTACTAAGCTTCCAATAACGAAGAGTTCTTTGTCTGCCACAAGTATGGGACATCCCGCATTCATTTTTTTTCTTCGCGAAACTAGGCCATTTCGAAATCGACATTTTAGGTCGCCACATATCGAATGTGAAAGTGAAAGTGAAACTGTGCGATCTAATTTCCGTTGGGAATTTGCTTTGTGTATTGATCGATGAGAAAAATGCAATAAATCATCTCTACCATCATTTCTCTTATGTTGTCATTTCTCCTAATACATTCTTAATTGATGACGTGTAAACGGGGGGAGGGGGAAGTTAGAGGTAAATAGAAAGATGCAGTGAGAAAATATTTGAAAAGGGGTGGGGGACGAAATTTAGAGAAGGTTGGGGAGTGTCGAATAGAGGTCCATGAATTAAATGAGAAGAAAAGAAAGAAGGAGGGTGCTGAAACAGAGAAAAGTGATTTATTGGTTCGAGTATCCGATATTGCTTGGCTGATTCTGTGACACTTGATATTTTGGCATCGACAAGTAGAAGTTTGGATAGAGAGAAGATGGAGAAAGACGAGAAGCTAACACAAGAGATTTCACTGCAAACAACCACAGTCAACAGTTAAATCCCTTTTATTTTTAAGTAAAATATGCAAAAGGGTGTACGCCTATGTTTTATAGATTATACGAAAACATTTGGACAAAATTTAGACCTTTGGTCTTGAGACTGTAGTGATCCCTCCTGGACGCAGACATTGTATGGAAGCCGTAATTGCATGCCCAACCCAACCTCTCAGCCATATCGACAAGACCCGAAGAAATACAAGATATTGGAGGCGACTTGGCTACAGGAGATGTCGCAAAGTTGTCAATGTTGACAGCCAACCGCCTTCAGGGCTCCACTCCGGGTTTTCTTGACTAAATGGTGTTGGGGCGCACCCACCTTCTCATCAGAATGAACTGATCTCTCTACTACTAATAGGACAGTTCTATAGAGTTCTGGGCGGAGATCAGGTGACCATCACACTTCCGTCTCTCTACCGGAAGATACAGTTGGACTTTATATTCTTTCTTATTGTGACTGACTAACCTGCGTTCGTTTGACTACTAATCTCTCTGTTGTAAATACCTCTTCGAATATACCAGTATTTTTCCCCTACGTATGTGTTTGTCCTTATTTCAATACACTCACGCGGAAACACTCAACATCTCAACAAATGGTAATTGTTCGGATGAGCTCATCGTTAGGGTACCTAGACTTTATGAATTTAAGCACAGTACTAGATTAGCAAGAATGTCTCATCAATTCATAGTTGAATAGATTAGATGAAGCCATAAGTTCTATGCTAACAATTTCTTTTCTCACAATTCTCGCTTATGGAACTTTCTTTTGACTCCATGCTTTCCAGCCAATTTTGATCTTCAAAAATAAAAATGCAATGTCAATCATTATCTTCTATCTTCTAGATCACTCTTCTATTGTTATCGCTCCTTAATAATGTTTTTTGATTTCTAATTCTTTCACGCTCAGTAACCACTTGTGTCTTAGTGGATTTACTGCCTTGCATGGGGTAAAATGATTAAAAAAAAAATAAAAAAGGAAAGTGAACCATCATATTTTATAATTGTTCAGGCTTCTTCTACAATTTAATTTTTTACTCTGTAAATTGTAAAGCTTTATATTGTCAGCTCTGGAAGACAAGGGGTAACACAATGATTTAATTTGAGGAGAACACATTCTACAGTTTAATCTCTTTACTCTTAAAATGTTACCCGGGTAGCTTTATTTTCGCAGTTAATAAAGACGATTGTCTCACAAAAGAAATTTCGTTGGAGGAGACCACATTGTACTGTTTAATTTATTTGAATTTCGTGAAATATATCAAATTGCGAAATGAAAGTTGCCTAGAATGCCCACTCTTCTAGATCTACGTACATTAATACGAGTGTCCCCCAGGGCTTTGTTACTAATTTTAATCAATTACTTCCCCGATGTCATCCGACCTCGTCTCGGTACCAATGCTGGTGACATAACTATTTAATACTGTCATAGTTTGATAAGGTCAAATCAGTGGCTTCCAACCTTCTTTTTGGCCATGCACCACATAAGGATCTCTAAATTTTTGATGCACCCCCCATGACATATAACTCTTATTAATCAAAAAGTGAACTTCTGTTTACGCGAAGGACGCCTAAAAGGCCATTAATTTAACTTTCTTTGAGAACTTGAGAATGCATATGTGCAATAGTATTGTCATTTAATTTTAGAATTTTACAATATTTATAAAATATTGTGTCACTAATATAGATATATATATCTATATATTATATACAGTACATATATCATTACACATTTACATACACACACACTGATATTTGTATGTATGCATACTATATATGCACCGTATATATTAACTTGCACACACACTCATACCCACACAGACTCACTAGAAAATATTCACTGTTAATAACTCATTCTCAAATTGCGCCCCGCGCCTTAAAAATTGTCACCCTGTGGGGCGTGCACCCCACTTTAGGAATTACGGGTATAAATTGTCAGCTGATCTAAAAAATGACGTTCAATCTGTTGTTAAGTGGAGCAAGAAATGACTTGTTAATTTTAACACCCCAAAATGAAACTGCCCTCTTAGGGAAGCTTTTATTTTTGGCTTCCATCAGCATGGCTGATGCTAACCTCCAGAAGAGTGGCACATTGCCTTTTCTCAAACTTACGTTTTCCGTTGACATAAAGTGGAATCAATTAATATGTCTGATACTTGGAAGGTTGGTTCATTGTGTAGTTCTAGACAATTTTTCATCATTAAATCTATCTTATATCTTTATACGTCTACCATTTTTCTATGCACTGAACATTGCTGCCACATCTGTTCTGTTGTTTCTGCTAGGTATCTAGAGATTCTTGATAACGCCCTGAAAAAAAAATCTTAGATGGTGAGCCTGCATGTGGTGAGCCTGCATGTGGCGAGTTTGTTTACCAAGGTACCAACGGATGAAGCACTATCGGCAGTCAGGAACAGAGTGGCTTCAGACTCATTCCTAAGACAACTTGACTACTATACCAATAGATAACCTGATAGAGATGGCGACTTTCTGTACACGTACAACACACTCAGAATGGGATCAGACATATATCGACAGGATGATGGCTTAGCAATGGGATCGTCATTATTACCAGCAATGGCGAACATATAAATGGAATACTTCAAAGAAATGATATTAGAATCCACATCACTAAAGCCAACACGATGGCTGAAATGCTTAGGTAACACCTTCATACTCTAGCCACACTAGAAAGAGGTCCAGCTACTACTGGACCATGTGAACTCAATAAGATCATCGATACAGTTCACAATGGAGAGAAAAAAAAAACAACAACAAACTGGCATTCCTGGATTTAAAAATATCTCAAACAGAGCATGGGTTCAAGACATCCGTATACCGCAAGCCAGCATTCACCAATCTATACCTCAACTTCAACTCTCACCACCTATACAGTGTAAAGAAATGGATCATCTGAGCAAAAGTATTAAGTAGCGACCCAGAGACACATGAACAAGAAATAGTATAAGCAGTACCCTACAACGTAAGAAGTACCCTGGATACATGACAGCAGCTCCGACAAACTGGGGTAGAAGGGTACAAGAGGATAACAACACTCAGAAGCTTCGCTCTTCCTACCCTATGTGAGGGGATTATCGGAAAAAATACAAAAGATCTGTGGTCCATATAACATCAGGGCGACCTTCAAAAGTGGTTCAACACTTTGTAGGCACTTATTCCGCGTAAGAACATGACTAAGAACTGTGTGTACGCCATCACATGCAGGTGTACCATGAAATATAAAGAGGTCATCCTCTTAAGATAAGACTACAAGAACATTGTAAAGCTGTAACATGAGGGGAAATAGAAAAATCAGGCATAGCTGATCAGGAAAAAAGGGAGATTACCGTCTCCTGTGAGATGAGGTTGTATTAATAGACAGAGAACATCATTGGAAAATACGAAAACTTAAGGAATCAGCACATATGCTAGGCCACAAAAATCTCCAAAGCTGGCCAAGCATAGAAATGAATACAATATGGGAACCAGTAGTACAGAGAGCTAGAGAAAAGTAATAATAACAACAAAATTTCAATATGAGCTCTGGTCAAAAAAATATTCCATTAACTTTGAATTATAGCTAAAAATAAAGCTTTAAGAAAGACTTTCTCATTTTTAAAAATACATTTTAAACCTTAGGTATCGCGAATCTGTGAACATCCACACACACACACACACGTATATAGAGACAAACGGAGAGCGTGAGAGAGTGACAGGAAAATATCAGGAATATATATAGAGAGAGACAAGCAATTATTCGGAGATAGACAGAAAATATACCGGAAGGAAAGAAAGAAAAAGAAATAGAGAGAAAAGAGAAAGAGAGAGAGAGAGAGAGATAATTATTCAGACAGAAAATGTGTCAAAGAGAGAGAGAGAATGAGAGAGAGAGAGATATGAAGAGACAGATAATTATTGAAAGAGAAAGAGAGAGTGTGTGGCTGTCTGTGTGTGTGAGAGAGAATTATTCATAGAGAGAGAGATGTGAGATAAAGAGAAAACCTTAATATATCGGGGAGAGAGAACGGTCGCTATTCGGAGAAGAAACAGAAAGAGAGAGAGACAGACAGATAATTATTGAAAGCGAGAGTGTGAGAGATAAAGAGAGTGTGTGTGTGTGTGTGTTTGTGAGGAGACAGCAGAAAATATGTCAGAGAGTCATAGAGAGGAAAAGACAGATAATTATTGAGAGAGAGAGAGAGAGAGAGAGTGTGTGTGTGTGTCTGTCTGTCTGAGAGAGAGAGAGAGAGAGAGGAGAAAAGACAATTATTGAAAGAGAGAGAGAGTGTGTGTGTATGTGTACGTGTCTGTCTGAGAGAGAGAGGAAAAGATAGATAATTATTGAAAGAGAGAGAGTGTATGTGTGAGTGTCTGTCTGAGAGAGAGAGAGGAAAAGACAGATAATTATTAAAAGAGAGAGAGAGAGAGTGTGTGTGTGTGTGTGTGTCCGTCTGAGAGAGAGAGAGAGAGAGAGGAAAAGACATAATTATTGAAAGAGAGAGAGTGTGTATGTGTGTTTGTCCGTCTGAGAGAGAGAGAGAGAGGAAAAGACAGATAATTATTGAAAGAGAGAGAGAGTGAGTGTGTATGTGTGTGTGTCCGTCTGAGAGAGAGAGAGAGAGAGAGAGAGAGAGGAAAAGACATAATTATTGAAAGAGAGAGAGGGTGTATGTGTGTTTGTCCGTCTGAGAGAGAGAGAGAGAGAGGAAAAGACAGATAATTATTGAAAGAGAGAGAGAGTGAGTGTGTATGTGTGTGTGTCCGTCTGAGAGAGAGAGAGAGAGAGAGAGAGAGAGAGAGAGAGAGAAACAGGTTAAAAATGGCAGGAAATCGCGATAAAAGCATGTACAGGAAAGAACATCGAGTGAAAACAGCGACCGGATTTGTCGAGAGGGCGAGGAGGAAGGGGAGGAGGTGGAGTAGGAGTATGAAGAGGGAGAGGAGGCTGCGTTGCCATGACAACAAATAGAATCAGGTGACCCTTTCGAATGGATCAATCAATGAAATGTGATCAGATGGCACCCCACTCTCATCCACAACCCCCACCCCCGCCATCGTCAGTTTTCCTCCGTCGATGTAACAGAGTTTTTGGTGGCAAGGCGAGGTTCTTCCGTTCGTCTGCAGGTGCAGCTGCACTTCTGCTGCATTCTGTCATTCATGTGCAAAACTGGAACTAGGGAGACCTTGGATAACACAAACAGTCGCTTTGAGTGTCAACGGGGAAAGAAATGAGGGCGAGTGATATTAGAGAGAGAGAGAGAGAGAGAGAGAGAGAGAGAGAGAGAGAGAGAGAGAGAGAGAGAGATGGACTTGCAAAATAGAGAGAAGACAGAGAGAAAAATAAATTGAGACAAGAAATAAAAAAGAGAGAGGAAGACATAATAATGATTAGAAAGCCAGAAAGAAATGGAGAGAGAGAACAAAGAAGAGAGAGAGAGAGAGAGAGAGAGAGAGTAAAATAAATGGAGACGAGAGAAAGAAACAGAGAAAGAAGAAAATGGAGCGAGAGAGGAAAAAGAAACGTAGATTAGAGAGAGAAAGAGAGATGGGTGAACGAGAAAAGAAATGGAAACAAGAGTGAGATAGTGAAAATAAATATGTGTGTGCATGTGTGTGTGTGTGTGTGAGAGAGAGAGAGAGAGAGAGAGAGAATGAAAGTGAGTTCAGAAAGAGAAAGAGGGAGAAAGAGAGAAATAGAGACATGATAAAATAAAAAAAGAGATAGAGACGAAATACATTAAGACAAGAGATGGAGACACAGAGAGAGAGAAAGAGAGAGAGGGGGATGATAGAGTGGGCATTAGAAAGAGGAAGAGAAAGAAAAAATGAAGATGCGAGAAAGAGAGAGAGAGAGAGTAATAAATGGAGATGAGAGCAAGAGAGAAAAGAAACGTAGATGAGAAAGAGAGAGATGACAGAAGAGAAATGAGAAAGAAAAAAAAAGAATTAGAAAGAGAGAGAGAGAAAGAGAGAGAGAGAGAGAGGCGGAAGAGAAAGGAAATGGAAACGATAGAGAGAGATGGACAGACAGAAAAAAAACCAAATGATAGAAGGAGAAATTGAGATACGAGAGAGACTGGAGAAAATAGAGAGAGGCAGAGACAAAAGAAGAAACGGGGTCCAGGAAGGAAGACATTAAGTGGAAAGAGAGAGGAAAAGAAATATAGACGAAAGAGATATATAAGGACGAATAAATGGAAATGAGAGAGAGAAGGAGACAGAGAGAGAGGGGGGAGAGAAAGAAAGAGAAAAATAAAAAGAGACGAGAGAGAGAGGGGGGAGAGAAAGAAAGAGAAAAATAAAAAGAGACGAGAGAGAGAGGGATAGGGAGAGAGAGAGAGAGGAAGAAAATAAATGGAGACGAGAGAGAGAAAGTGAAAGAGGAAATAAAAAAATAAATGAAGACAAGAGAGAGAGAGTGAAAAAGGAAAATAAATGGAGACGGAAAAGTGAGAGAGAGAGAGAAGGAGATAGAGAGAGAGGAGAAAAAGAAAGAAAAATATACAGAGACGAGTGAGAGAGAGGAAGAAAAATAAATGGAAACGAGAGAGGGAAAGTAAAAGAGGAAATAGAAAAATAAATGTGGACGAGAGAGAGAAGGAGTGGGAGAGAGAGGGAGAGAAAATAAATGGCGACGAGAGAGAGAGAGAGAGGGAAATATACACCTGATGAAAGACTGAGGGGACAACGACTGAAACATTGTAATAACGTAAGCAAGATGAGGACAATAGTCCGAATGTAAATAGTGTAAATAAAGAGAAAACAGTTTCATAAAAATATAATTTTCAAAACGAATAAAGAGTTTGGCGCTGTACCATCGTTTGTGCGTACATTTATATATATAGATTTTAATCGTTTCATCGTAAGCAAGGCAATAAAGCCACTAAGACGCAGTGGGGGGGTTACTGAGTGTTAGAGAATATGAGAAAAAACACTATTAAGAAGAGAGAACAATAAAAGAACGAGAATTAAAACAGCAGATAACGATTATCATTACATTTAAAGTTTTGACCATCAAAGTTGGCTGGAAAGCAAGAATCTCATCTGTACATTTGCCATGAAAATAGCGACAGAGTAACGAGAGGGTAGCAACGTTACGTCATTGAGGAAAAGGGCTGTAGGGTGGGAAAATGTTGAATCACCCACAAGGCTGCGTAAACTCTTTGGAACTCTGCCAATGCTGGAAAGACGTGGCAGCAATACCCCAGTTTTGGATGGACCTGACTATTGCAAAGATAAAGCACATCTGGTACTTTCTGGAAAGACCAAAGAATCGATCATTTATCCAGCAAGGCAAGGCTCACTTTTAACAGATGTTAAAGGCAAAAGGTGGGGGTGACATTGAGAGTTTAACCCTAGAACACTAACCATCGGTATATAGTACCCAGCGCAAATTTTCCTATTTTTAATTACAATTTTCAGTACCTGATTTTCTTATATGTTTTTCATTTCCTGTTAATGTTAACTCAAAGTACAAATTTTGAAGTACCTGTATGTAAAATATTTCAAATAAAGATTTATATTTAATATTATTTTTGATATTTTCAAAATCGGGTATGATATACCCATGGTTAGTAGGGGTGTAACTTTAATTGATGTTTAATGTTCTAGGGTTAATCGTTGATCAGGTATAGAGAACATTATGCGATGATAATGACAATGGAAACGTTAGCCGTTTCCCTATAAGGATACATTTTGTATTCATGGACCGAGTAGCAGTACTGCTATTCTTTGAAATTTATTAAAACTTTCTCTTACAACAATGTTTTCTGGAAAACAGGTTTCTCAAGTCTCGTAGCTATTATCATTTTCCAGTATTGATGGGGCTTTCCTGCTTAACCTTTTATTTGAAATGGTGTGGGATGTTAACATCTTGATTATATCATTATTTACTCTTCGAGTTAGATGTGCTATCTATTTTAGTTGTTGCTGCTGTTGGTATTCCTCAGATGATCTAGTTTATGCCAGTGCTTCCCAAACTATCTGATATGGCGGACTGGTATTTTTTTCTCAATGTCTTACGTACCTGTAATATTTCGTGGCAATATTAATTTGTACCGGGAACGATATATATAAATTATATATATCATTCCCGGTATAAATTATTAATGAATATAATAAAAGTTGACTATTTTTATATTTTGCAAAAAATAATTCAATATCAAAACATAAAAAGTAATAAAAAAAAGAAGCTTCAAATAATTCCTTATCATGGCTTGGACAATGGCCGCATACCAGTAACCGATGGTTTGCGTATGGACATTGGTCCGCAGACCATCACTTTGAGTAGCACTGGTGCATATAATGTACGAAAAGCAGTCATAAAGGCATATATACACACAAAGCATTAGCTGTCCTATTTTTTTTATTAAATATTATTGTTGTACGTTATTTGTAAATTAAAATTTTTCGTAGGTATTTACAGACAAATAAAAAAAAAAAAAAAAGAAAAGAAAAGAGTATATATGAAGTTCGGTATTATTAGCAGTTTCAGGCATCCGCTCGGCCTCTTGATACTTCTCCCCGAGAACATGAAGGTATTGCACTATCGATTAGCTCAGCTCTTCTCAAACTGTTTGATATGGTGGACCGGCATTTTTTTCTCAATGTCTCACGTACCTGTAATATTTCGTGGTCAGATTAATTTATACCGGGAACGATATATATATAATGAATATCATAAAAGTTGACTATTTTTTTATCTTCCATTTATTTTGCAAATTAATTTAATATCAAAACACATAAAAAGGTAATAAAAATAGGCAGTTTATTAACACAAAAACAAAAATTATATAACATTAATCTTTATAAATGTTTAGCAGCATGGCCCGGCGTTGCCCGTGCTTGATTCAAAAATCGTATGACTCATACAGCAAACGCTATCACTTGACTTAAAATATTTTTGCCCTTCCTTGCCTTTAAAGGAGTGCCCTTTGCCGTGCTGATGTTGCTACATGCCTTACTTCTTGCCTATCTCACACGGCAAATTTTTTTTTAAGCTCTATACTAAACATTAAATCTGTTACGAAACATGTGTGTGTGTGTGTGTGTGTGTGTGTGTGTGTGTGTAACGAATGCACGGCCGCAATTTTCGACGGATTTGCACCGAAATTTACATGAACATGCTCCAAGTTAGCGGAAGGCCAAGACCGACTTTGCATTTCCCAACTCCCATCGATATCGGAAATAATCATTTTTTCATGCTACGGAAATTTTCATGTTGTTTGCGGCCATTTCGTACTGGCCAGAGTGAGAGCCTATAGCTGGCTGCCACGAATAGGCAGGAAGATTCTATTGGCCAGCCTGAGTGCCAACAGTTGACTGACACGAATGTTAACTAGCATGCTAGCATGCAAAAAAAACATCGATAGCTGCATTCGTCACAAGTGGGAAAAATTTAAATCTGCATGGCACTTTACTTCAATTGGCACATTTGCTTGCTTAAACTCAACGTTGATTTTGATTTCGCAGAACTGGGTTGGGTGTGAAAAAGTATTTGTTGTTAACATTCTTTGTTCATTTGGTTTTTCCAGTTACGAGTCCTTTTTTAAAAATGATCGTTTTGTGTTCATTTTGTTTAGTTCTTTTTTCGTATCAGATTTAATGTTTAGTATAGAGCTTAGAAAAAAATCGCAGTGTGAGATAGGCAAGAAGTAAGGCATGTAGCAGCATCAGCACGGCAAAGGGCACTCCTTTAAGGGCAAGGAAGGGCAAAAATATTTGAAGTCAAGTGATAGCGATTGCTGTATGAGTCGTACGATTTTTGAATCAAGCACGGGCAACGCCAGGCCATGCTGCTAGTCATATATATATATATTTACTGATAATACGAGCATGTCCTCAAGCAGATCGCTAATTTTTTTTAACAATTTTACTCCAAGCAAGGCAGTAAAGCCACTAAGACGCAAGGTATTACTGAGTGTGAAAAAATATGAGACATTATTAACAAGAAAGAACAATAATAAAAAAACAGGAATTAAGAAGACAGAAGATAACGATTTATATTGCATTTTAAGATTTGAAGATCAAAGTCGACTGGGAAGCAAGAAACCGGATGGGAGTTTTAAAAGTGAGAAGAGTGAGAGAAGGAACTGTTAGCATAGCACTTACGGTTACATGTAGCCATTTTAACTGTAAAATGATGAGACCTTGCCGCCAATCTAGTACTATGTTTAAATTTATAAACCTAGATACTATACAGGAAAGTTAATATTTAACAGCCCCCCTCCACGAGGGATTATGCGGCACAAGGCCGAATTTACTTTGGCCAAGAATATTCCCTTAGAACCCGCATAAACGGGTTCAGGGCCTGTTTATTTCCCCAGACGAAACTTTACTCTTCGATATATATTCGACTGTTCCCTTTATACCATATAGGAAAGTTCATCAGAACAATTACTATGAAACTATTTATATAATAGACACAAAGAGGTTACCTTACAGCGGTTGGAAAGTGACCGAAGCCGAGATTCCAGGTCAGGACTAATAATACCGCAGATTCTTATTTGGATTTTATCAAGAAGCTTTAAATATATAGCAGAAGTATCGTCAATCAGATCCTGACCTATCATGAATCACGATGAATGTATACTCCCTCAGAGAGGCTTTGTACTTTGAACGCCTACCGGGACCTAAACCCTAACCCAGACATCACTGGTTTCCTGTATCGCCATCCTGGGTAAGACGATAAACTACATCCAACAGCAAGTCGTCTGATCAGCCGTGGAACCACCTCTTAATTGCTGACGTTCCCTAGTTCACCCTGACCCGGGATGATAGTACCTGTAAAGGTTCCAGCTATGGGCAAAACTGGTGTCAAAACTCTATGAAATTGTAAAAATAGTTTTAGATATCATCAATACATTTTTGGAAAGTAATTATCACCAGCAATGAATTTTTGAAGAAAAAATTATTACCAGCAATACATTTTTACCAGCGATACATTTTTGGAAAAAATTACCAGTAATACATCTTTGAAGAAAAAAAAAAGAAGATATTACTGGCAATACATCTTTGAAGAAAAAAGATAATACCAGCAATACATTTTTGGAAAAAACAATTTGCAGCAATACATTTTTGAAAAAATATTACCAGCAATAAAAATCTTATCGGCATTAAATAACCCATTCAGGTTGATATTCCGTAAAACAAAATAAACCAAACCAATCTAAACTAATGAATACATATTCTATTCATACGAATCTATCCTAAAAATGTTGTTGGCATTAAATAACCCATTCAGGTTGATATGCCGTAAAAAAAAAATAAACCAAACCAATCTAAACAAAAGAATACATATTCTATTCATACGAATCTATCCTAGAAATATTGTCGTCATTAAATAACCCATTCAGGGTACCGTAAAACAAACCAAACCAAACAAACCAAACCAAACAAACCAAACAAAACCAAACCAGCAATACATTTTTGGAAAAAAAAAACAAAACAAACAAAACCAAACAAACAAAAGAACAATTACCAGCAATAAAAATCATGTCGCCATTAAATAACCCATTGAGGTTGATATACCGTAAAACAAGCCAAACCAAACCTGTATCGCTTCTGTAAATACCTTACTCTTGCTATCCTCTACCTTTACAAGAGCCAGATCAGTCTAAAAAATGGAGCATTGTTGCCATATATGGACAGGAGCTGCCCAGTTTCGATAGAGTCCAAAAAGCGTCTCCACGTGCTTGTGGGTTATAAATTATTTCTCACCCTACAACCCTTAATCCTCAAATGTAGTTTCTGTTATTTAGTACAGTTCTTTGGTTGTCATTCTGTAGCGCCAGTTCAAAATGTTCAAACAAGCGTGATCTTTCAGGCTTTACTCGCTGAAAACCTTTTTCACTGTTGATCTTAGGAAGTGGGTTGCATACAGCTGACAGTTTAGATATTTCTGAACGGGTGATGAAACGATTGTGTGATACGTGCTGTTTATCACAGGCTAAACGTTGCAAGCTCCTCACTGTTCTATCGCTATTTCCATGGGAAGTGCTCAGACGAACTAGATTCCACCAGTTCTAACCTCCACGGCTAAGACCCGTCATGCTACGCACATTGTAGCGAACCACCTTCATTCTCTTCATTTTCCATTGGTGAGATGTAAGTGTCATTAGAGTAGCTCCTTCCCACCAACCGCTGCTTTGTGGAAACGACTCCCTACGGGATGCGTCACCGATCACTACAATCTTTATCTGTTCAAGTCCAAGGTTAACCATTTTTCCATATATCCGCACAAACTGTGCCTCAGTAACTCTCTACCTCGAGTGGCTCCATGGCCTCGTACAGAGCGAGTAAAATTGAAAAAAGAAGAAAAAAAAGAAGCACCAGACAAGATGTGGCGGTGGTATTTAATACATGGACGGATGATAAACTTATAAATATTCAAGAATATTAAGCAGAAAGAAGATTGGACAAAATAAAGAGTTTTTGGGGACGCCAACACTAATATTTAGCTTAGGTAAGGCGTTTAGTGTAGGGAAAGTACAAGCAAAACAAGCCAGAAGTGAGATGAGTTCAGTCAAGCCATCTTGTTCTAAAAGCATGTGAGACGTTCTTAAAATTGGTCACGGGATGAAGAAGAAAAGTGAAATGTGGCGATAAACGTTCTCAATTCGAGTCCACCAAGAAATCTGATGGAATTACAAGGTAGTAAAAGTCGATATCCTACAAAAATGTTGACAGATATTGACTATGCAGATGTCCTAGCAATCATTTAAGACGCGATTACCAATGCCACAGTTCTCCTACAACATCTAGAAAATGCTGCTAAGAATGTTGAACTCTATGTCAATGCCCCTAAAACTGAATTCATAAGCTTCATCCAGCAAGGCCCAATACGAACTGTCTCAGGTGAAACAATAAAATCTGTCGAATCTTTTACATACCTAGAAAGCGAAATAAATTCCACTGAAAAGGATGTGGAAATTCGCATAGCTAAAGCCTGGACCATCTTGAATAAAATGAATGTAATCTGATCTACTAGACAACCCCAAACAGAGATTCTTTAGCGCCACTGTTGAGGCAGTATTACTGTATTGGTACTACTGCTTGGAAATTAACTAAAACCCTAGAATATAAGCTTGATGGAACTTACACTCAGATTCTGAGATCTAAACTTAACATCTCTTGGAGACAACATCCAACTTAATCACAGCTCTATGGACCCATCCTTAATATTTCTATAATCTTAAACTCTAGAGTATACACTTGATGGAATCTACACTCGGATGCTTAGATCTATACTTAACATCACTTGTGGGATAACATCTAATTAAAATTACAGCTCTATGGACCGATCCCTGATATTTCTACAATCGTAAAGCCTAGAGTCTATGCTTGACGAAACCTACACTTGAATGTTGAGATCTATACTTAACATCTCTTGGAGACAACATCCAAGTGAATCACATTTCTATTAACCCATCCCTGATATTTCTACAATCTTACGCGAACGCAGAATTTGCTTTACATGACACTGCTGGCGAGCAAATAAAAAATTCGCGAGTGATCTACTGCTCTGGACACCTAGCCATGATGCAAGACCGGCTGATCACCCCGCAACTACCTACATTGAGCAGTTATGTTCTGACACAGAATGCCACCATAATGATCTTGATATAGGACCGTGATGGTTGGCGTGATAGACTCATGAAGCTAGCTCCAGCGAATAATAAAAGGAAAGCATGATGAAAGGACGAACTATCAATTATAAGCATACAGTATGTATGGTTATTAGCAAGACGGAGAGTCCAGTTGTGAGGTAAGAATTGGAGATGTTAAAATCAAACAAGTACAAAAGTTTAAATATTTGGGAATGGTTTTAACAGATGACGGTAAATGTGGCACGGCAATTCGGGATCACATTGGAATAGGAAAATATAGTTTTAATAAGCTAAAGTATTAAGAAACAGGGAATAAAAACAAGATTACTGAATTGCTATGTAATATTAATCCTCCTATATGGCAAAGATTATTCGGTACAATTTCCTCACAGATGAAGAGAAGACCTCAGGCAACAGACAAGTGATTGCATAAAAAGAAGCTGATAATTAAATGGATGAAGCATGTGAATAACAAGGAAATTTGTAATAATGAAAATGTTGTGATCCCAATTTCATTTTTCCAACTTTAGTTAATAAAGTGCTTCACAGGAAAAAAATAGTTAACAAAAATGTCACGAAAAAAAGTCCATTAAGCAGAAGAATAAAAAAAAAGCAAAAAAGAAAGACCAAAGTATTTATAAAAATTTACAAACCTTTAAAACCTCGTTTTGAGAATAATAAACCACGTGACCTTGAATCATCACCATCCACAAGTTGGAGAATTTGATGTTTCGACAAACACAAAAGTGACGGTGGGGGGAAAATGCGCATGCGTGCTTGTCCATACGGATGTTTACATAATGAATAAACCTTAAGATCTACCCCACTCCTGAAACTATAATTTCCCCCAGTATTTTTATTCTCCCCCACCGACGCTAACCACGGCTCCTCCACTAGTGTAATTATTTTTTTATATCTTCCGTTTCTCGTTCTTTTTCGTATTTTGTCTCTTTAAGCCTTTCCGTATTTTTTTTTAATTTAATAAGTTTGTTGTTGCGTTCTTTTTTGCATTTTTTAATCAAGAACTTTAATATTTGAAAAAAATATTCAGCCTTCCCCCGCCTAGACTTCTCTTCCTCAAAAACACTTCCTCTTCCTATGTTTTTTTTTCTTTCTAACTGCGCTCCAAGGTGATGTAATCACTGAAAATAAAAATGGAGGCTTTTCTCCCTGGGAGTAAATTGAGTGCGAAGTGTCGTCTTCAAACTCGTCAAAGTCTAAACATCAACCATTTCTGGTTGATTAAATTTAAGAAGAAGAAAAAGGACAAGATGTATTGAAAAAAAGAAAGAAAGAAAGAAAGAGAAGTGAAAGAAAAAAATCAAAGAAAAATAAAGAGAAGTCAAGAATCGAAAGTAAGGAAAAGGGTATTCATTTGAGAGAAAATCAACAAGGGAAAGAATACGAATAAAAATATAGGAGAGTACAGAAGAAAGAGAACGGAGAGTACGGAGGAAAATAAAGGAGAGTACAGGTGAAAAAGAGAAAGAAGCGTACAGGGGGAGAGAGAAAGGAGAGTATGGGTCAAAACAGAAAGGAGAGTACAGAGAAAATATAAAAGAGAATAAGGAGGGGTTAGAGAAAGGAGAGCACGGAGGAAAAAGAGAAAGGAAAGTACAGGGGAAGAGAAATAGGAGTACGGAGGAAAAGAGAAAGGAAAATAAAGAAGAAAATGAAAAACAGTACAAGGGAAAATAGAAAGTGGAATACGGGGGTGGGGAGAAAGGTGATCACGGGGAAAAGACAGGAAAGTACGGAGAGAAAAGGGAAAATAGAGTACAAAGGAAAAGAGTATACGAGGGAGGGTAATAGAAAGGAGGATACAGAAGAAAATGTGATAGAAGAGTACAAGAGTACAGGGGAAAGGAGAAAAGAGAGTACAGAAGAAAAAAAGGAGAGTACAAGGGGAATATAAAGGAGAGTACAAGGGGAATCTAAAGGAGAGTACGGGGGAAAAGAGAGTACAGAAGAAAAAAGGAGAGTACGGAAAAAAAGAAAAAAGACAATACAGGGGGAATAGAAAGGAGTATACGAGTGGAGAAAGGAGAGTATGGAGAAAAAAGAGAGAGGGGAGTACGGGGAAAAAGAGAAAGACTAGTACAGGTCAAAATAGGAAAGAGTCTACGGAGAAAAAGATAAAGAAGAGTAAAAAAGAAAGGAGTGGACGGGGAGAAAGAGAAGGAGAGCACATGGGGAGGGAGGAAAGAGAAGGTCGAGTATAATACTCATTTCTCCCCCTCCCTGTAATCGTGGGAAGAGAAAAAGGGGAGTGCATGGGGATACGAGAAAGTTGTCTACTGCGGAAAAAGAGAAAGGAGAGTAAGGAAGAAAAAGAGAAAAGGGAGTATAGGGGGGAGAAAAGAGAGTAGGTGGGGAAAGAGAAAAATGAGTACGGAGAATAGAGAGGAGAGTTTGGGGGAAATACAGAGTACGGTTACGGGAAAGCATGACAAAGGAAAGTACGGCGAAAACGAGACAGGAGAGTACGGTGCAAAAGGAGAGAATGAAGTACGGCGAAAAAGAAAATAGGAGAGTGCGCTAAGTCTCGATTTGCTCGAAATTTAGTCCAGAATCATTGCCATGTATGGTGCTACTACTTGGACATTAACTAAAACCCTAGAATATAAGCTTGACTATGATGACTATTTGATGAAATCCTTTTGAAATATCTCTGGGATAATCCCGTAGTAGTAGTAATTCCGCTTAAAAATAACGCCCCGGGGCCTTACCAGCAAATACAGCTAGGATAGGGCAATTTATGATTCTACCAAACGCTTACATGTGCCGAAGTTAAGATAAAATGCTCCTGTGTCGCACTGACTCTGGTGAGGTGGTAAACAAATACTGATTGGTTGGGCCGTGAAATGACGTAGCGTATGGGTTTCAGTTAATCGATCGCCCTAAGACACTGCAGGCAATATTTAAACACTGCAGGCAATATTTAAACACTGCAGGCAATATTTAAGAAAAACAATCAATAATCGATTTCTGTTTTTTTTTTTAAATTTTTTGCTTCTCAAAATGGAGTGCGCGATAACAAAAAAATAGCTTGATGTCATCAATTTCCAGATAAATTTTTATTCGTTTTAAGATTGATGTCATCAGGAAGGTCATTGATGAAAAATAAGAACAAAATAGGTTCAAGGATAGAGCGCTTGGTTGCACCAGCATTAATACAAAAATATCTAGAAGAGTAGCCATTCAGAACAATTTCGCCATTTCCTAAGAAAGACTGAAAAAGATTTCTTGTCATATTAAATTCACTGCATAACAAACATGGCAGTTATACAGGGTACGATGGATGAATTGTCGTCTAAATGACGTAAAAACTGAAAATAACGCTGACATCTTATTTTAACAGATTTCCAGGTTGCGATGGATAAATTGTCGTCTAATTGATGCAAAAAATGATAATAACGCTGACATCTCATTTTAACCGATTTACAGGGCGCGATGGATAAACTGTCGTCTAAATGATGCAAAAAATGAAAATAACACTGACATATCATTTTAACAGATATATTTACCAAAATTACACAAAAATATCTTGAAATACTAAAGACTAAATTTATTCAATAAAATAGCCATCGGCTTCGACCATAGCCTCCAGATGATTTCAGAATCTCCTGCAACTCTTCTGGACAGCCTCCTTGTTTAAGTTGGTGAATGCTGCTATAATTCTTGCCTTCAGTTCATCTTTGGTGTTACAAGGAGTTTTGTTGGTCTCTCGCTCAAACTGCGCCTCATACATAATAATCAAGGATGTTGCAGTCTGGGGAGTTAGATGGCCAGATATAAGGGGTGATGTCGCAGATATTGTCTGCAAGCCATGACTGAGTTCTTCTGCTTAAGTGACACAGTGCAGAGTCCTGTTGCCAGACATAGTCTTCCAATAGCCACCCTCTTGATCCAGGGCAGCTGTGCCTCTTCAAGCCACTTGATGTAGGTCTCCGTGTGGAGTCTGAGGCCCTGTGTGAAGATGAATGAAGGCCTACCGTCGCCATCACTAGTGATCATTTCAAACACCTTCGTAATCACCATTAGACTCACCCAACTCTTTCCAGATCCTATGCACTGTTCTCAGATTGACACCCAAGCACTCTGAAATGTTCGTATTGGAGTTTCTGGCGCGAATGCCAAGCAGTGCAGTATGTAGTTTCCAAATTTCTGGTGGAGTAAATTATCATGGTTCTTTTTTCTCAGAGACGGTGCCCAGCTGACCCTACTAAACTTTGCAGTAGACAAAATCAAAAACAATCAACGCGCATGCGTGAAATAAAAAAATACAAAATGGCGACAATTTACGCATTGCACCCAGTATGTATTTCGTCGTATTTCATAATGAACGTTCAGAATTCACAATCTCATCAGAAGTAACTGGTGTATTTGCACAATTACTGCCTTTATGCTCACTTTTCTGTTAAAAGTTCTTTTTAAAAAAAAATCTTTTGTGGTTTTTAATTTTGATATCAAACGGAAAATAAAGAAACCCAATCCATGAGTTGTAGAATCCATAGCTGCATGGACGGAGAAGAGATATTCATACTTTTTTTTACAACTAGGTGCACTTTTTATAAGGCCCGGGGGCCACACAAGGTATAGGATTACGTTTGGAAGCCATTTGTGGGTATAAAAGTGGAAAATAACAGTTAACCCTAGCTTTGAACAAGTTAAGATTGCAGTGATCGGAGAAACATTTTGTTGGTAGTCGGTTCCACGGGGCAGTAGTTCCGGGGAAGAAGCTGTTCGAGTGGAACTTACTTCTTACCAATGGAATGTGGATGGTTCGCTACTATGTAAGTGGCATGGCGTGTTCTTGATGTGAAGGTTTGCTTCAGCGACACCAGAGATTGTGGTTCGTCCGAGCACTTTCCGTGGAAGTAGCGGTAGAGCAGTGAGAATCTTTCCCCACCCCGCCCGTATACAAAAGTGAACGCAGCTGGAAAGAAGGGAATTTGAACTCGTCTCGGCGATATCACTTTACGTTTATCCACCACGTCTGCAGGATTCAATACCAACCACAAAAAGTCTACAGGTATACCTCGCCCTACGTCTTTAACTGGTTCCAAAGTTCACGACATAGGTTAAAAAACGACTTCCAATGTGGAAATAACCACACTATAAACCGCAATTAAGCACTCCCCATTTCCTACTACAGTATTTATGATATGTACAGTATTCTGGATAAAATAATTAATTTCCACGTTATCTTCCAGTCATATAGCTTTACGCTTAGCATTAGCACTTGCACTGGGACTTTTCTTCGAAGCTAAAGGCAAAAAAGTATTCTAAATCACAATTGAAATGTAATTGAAAAAACGTCAACGGCAGAGCAAAGATGTAAACCAGTCTGAATTCAAAATCGGTGTTGGAGCGGGAAAACAACGAAAGAGTGCCACCTGTCGGCGGGAATATCAAATATGAAGATCTGCTGAGCATACTTTATTATACTAATTGTATTGTTTTCGACAATTCTACGATATATATATATATATATATATATATATATATATAGAGAGAGAGAGAGAGAGAGATAAAATTATTATATATATATATATATATAGAGAGAGAGAGAGAGAGATAAAATTATTATATATATATATATATATATATATATATATATAATAATTTTATCATGTAGACAAAAACAATTTACTCACTGCAAAGATGCAACTTAGTTTCGCTGCGTTTCAATTGCACCTCGACTGGTGAGAACCATAAAAAATATTTATTGCTCTACTATCGGTATCGAGCCCTCTTTTGAATTAATGCTGTGAAGAACGTTAGAATTTATATATTATTTTCGTTCTCATTCGCATCGGATATATATATATATATATATATATATATATATATATATATATATATATATATATAATGAACTATCCCGTCGGTTTCGACGTATGAGGATCTGACAGCTTATTGATTCAATTATGAAAGTTTGTGCGATAATCTTAAGTGGCATTTAAGACCCGCTAGTGATTTACAAAGGAGGCCACATATGGAGCAAGTGTGAGGATTGTGAGATGTGATCACTTTTAGATTGGGTAACCTTTTAGATCTTCCTCTCGCTTCTTGAAGATCATTCAGACAAGCAGATTGAAAATTGCTGAGTCCACTAAAATACGTTGATCTCCATTCTACCCGCTCCAAGGCTATGCGCTCAAGGGTGTTATGTGGTATATATATTATTTAAAAATTTATTTGAATATAATTTTATATGTGTTTATTGCTATTTTAATGTTTCGAATATTTTAAACGGTCGAGGTAAATTCAACTAAAACGACGTAAAGCGAGTTTTATGTTTCCTTATAATATTTAAGAAAAACCGACGTATCTTCGAAAATGACTTAACTCGAAACGATTTAAACCGAGGTATCACTGTATTGTTAATAAATTCGTTCCAAACTGGTGGTTCCTGAATCTGGTTTGACGCCAGATTTGCTGTACTTCAGGCTAACGTTATTGGTCTTGTGTTCCTTTCATCCTTCCATAGTAGTTGTTGGCGGCAATTTTATTTATATAAGATAGCGGCTTTCAGAGCAGCAATAATAATAATAATAATAATAATAATAATAATAATAATAATGATAATAATAATAATAATAATAATAATAAATAAATAAATAAATGATAAAAAAATAAAATAAAATAAATAAAAATCGGTACTGGTCGTTCTTTGGGTAAATAAATGGATTAAACTCCGTTGTTACTATGATAGGAAAAGCTTAACATACAGAAAAGAAAAAAGAAAAAAAAAAGATTGATTTTGATAACTTGGATCAATTATGTTTATTCAGGGCGATTAGAGATCGGATTTTTGTTTAGGGATGCCTCTTTACAAGTTGTTGAGAAAATGTTAAAACAAGACTTTGAATGTTACTAAGCCTGGTTCAATGTAAATACAGTATTCAGGAGAAAGAAGGTAGTGGTAAAAAAAAAAGGCTTTTGTCTGAATATATAAATACGCAATAAGAGATAAAAGAAATCGGCATTAATACATATGTTGTGTAAACCTCCAGAAATTGTTGCTCATGCAAATGCTATTGTATTGTTATTGATTTCTTACACGCCCTACATTCTTGCGCTGGTAAAATAAACCCAAAAGGAAAGGGGAGAAGAGTTAGAGAGAAGTAAATGGAAAGAAAGGGAAAGGAAAACAGAAGGAGAGGGAAGAAGAAAAAGATAAAACGAGAAAAGGAAATAGGAGAGACAGAAATGAAAACAGCAGAGAAAAGAAAGCGAAATGGAAGAGAAAGAAAACGAAGACGAAAAAAAGAAAGAAAAGGAAAAAAAAAAAAAGACAAAGAGAAGGAAAAGAAAAGAAAGTAAAGGAAATGAAAAGAAAGAAAAGAAGAAGAGAAAGAAATAAATGACAAAGAAAAAGAAAAAATAAGAAAGGCGTAAGAAGAGAAAAAGGAGAAAGAACAAGAGAAAAATAAAAAAAATAAGAGGAGACAGAAATAAGAGGAGACAGAAATAAGAGGAGACAGAAAAGGGAACAGCAGAGAAAAGAAGCGAAACTGGAATGAAAGAAAACGAATAGAAAGAGAAAGAAAGAGAAAAGAAAGAAAATGACAAAGAAAAGGAAAAAGATAAGAAAGGAGTAAGAAGAGAAAAAGGGGGGGAAAGAAGAAGAAAAAGATTAGGAAAACGAAATAATTTGAAAAAAAAGAAAGAAAAGAAAGAGAAAAGTGAAAGAAAAGGTAAAAGAGAAAGAAAATAGAAGGGAAGAAGAGATTATCATCAGTTTTTTGCCTTGGTTTCGCTGACGGCTTTTTTTTTAACATCTCGTATTTCAAATAATAATAATAATAATAATAATAAACGACACGAGAACGACATCACAAACTGAAGCGGGAAAACTCGACATTTGGAAACTATTGGCTGGATGCACAAAGACCCAACTCTGTCAGTACAAAAATGAAACCTTGATTCAGTTATGAAAGTTTGTGCGATAATCTTTGGGTAAATAAATGGATTAAGCTCCGTTGTTACTATGATAGGAAAAGCTTAAAATACAGAAAAAAAAAGATTGATTTTGATAACTTGGATATCACAGTTATCGAGGGACCCCAAAGGCTTCCGTCTACCTAATTTCACTCACAACTCGTGGTATGGTTTTCAGGCACATAACAAAGGTGCCACACGCTGGGATCGACTTCTCCTATCCGATAAAATCAAGAATTTTTCTTCCTGACAAATCGACCATGGTGAGATTCGAACCCGGGTCTCATGGTCAGAATACGAACGTTCTAACCACTCGGCCTATAACCGCGTTCAACATATTGGCCTTCTAATAGTTGTTTTAACCCCAGTCGAAAAAAAAAAAAAAAACACATTGGAAACGTTTGAGGATCTAAGCAAATACAAGACCCTCGAGATAGAAATCACTTGAACGTGGCATCTCAAGCCAACCAATCTTATTAGTAGCGTTCAGAGAATGTTACCGACAGGAGCAAACAAATGTGGATCAATTTCTCTCCATGCAGCGATCCCTATTACATTTTTCTCGATGGTTACAGGGCACCTCATCTATTTGCAACGTCGGATCTTTAGTTTGTCGTACAACGCGGTCTAGCTGATGGCAACACAGTTTAGCGTTGATTTTTTTTTTTTAAGCTTAGCACCCCGAGCAAGGCATGAAGCCACTAGGATGCAGGGGGGGTGCAGAAGATTTGTAGCAAGAGCAGACAGGAGTGATAGAAGAAAGGATGAAGGGAAGGGTAGTGTGTAGATCAAAGTAACTGGAGATGTCGATTGACATTACATTTGAATAGTTGGAGATTATAGCTATCAGGGAAACAGTAATTGGGAAGGGTGTTCCACAGGCGAGAGGTGCGAGGTATGAAGCTATTGGAGTAGAAGAGACGGCTACATTTTAAAGTTTCTACAGTGTAAGGGTGAGAGCGGGATGCCAGCCTCGTAAGGCGCTTGTATTCATGGAGACTGGGGACCAGGGAAAGCAGCTCATCGGAGCAATTGCCATGAAAGTATTTGTAGAAGAGACAGAGAGAGGCGCCGGCGCGTCTGTGAGATAGTGGCTGCAGGCGAGACGCCAGATCAGGGCCAATCACATTACATATCCGATACATGATGGCGCGAACATATCCGATACATGATGGCGCGAACCTGCGGAACAAGCTCGAAGCTTAGTAAAATTGGAAATTCCGCCAGACAGAAATGAAAATTTGTCGTTTTCTTTCCGCTTTCTAAGTGAGTCGGGACATTCTGGCCAACCTAATACAGAGCAACCTCGGTTCTTGAACGTCTTACATGTCGAACAAATCGGTTTTCGAACAGAATATTCGAGATGAAAATGTCTCCGTTGTGAAACAAAAATTCCGTTCTAGAACAATATTGCTGAACTGAGTTAAGCCGTACGGAATCATTTCTTAGTCGACCGCCATGTTGTATATATTCGTATGTTATGCAGTGCTTTTCTTTTCCAATATTTTTATTACTCTTTATTAGTCCTTAGTCATGGCTCCAAAGAAAGCTAGCAAAGATACTGGTGAAGGAAAAAGACAAGTTAGAGAAAAACAATTGTTGATGATATTATCTCTTCCTACTCACTTTCATATGGTAAAATCAACGATCTATACAATTCTTATAAATAAAGAGACGATCATGTCTTTCCTTCACCCTTTTCCAAACAATAACATCTCTTTCCTTCTCCTTCCACTTACGCCATCATCTCTCCTACATACAGGTACGGTAATATTGAAGTGTTCGTCTAACTCAATTAATCCGTTCCTGGTTCCAAGATGATTACTTATTTAAACAACAGTACTTTTTGCACAAGTTTATACATAAAACTAATGAAAATCATTAAATCTAAGAAAAAAAAAAAAACCCAATACTAAACGGATTAATTTATTTTACACTGATTCGTACTGGAAAAATAGTTTCGGTTTAGGAACATTTCGGGTTACGAATGGGCTTCAGGAACGAATTACATTCATTAACCGAGGTGCCACTGTTTGATGATTTGGCATACATCATCATTGATGTTTTCAGCCGAGGTTCATTAGGGGGTTTCGGATATTTCAACATCATATTCCTCTCCCCACTGTGACCCAGCCAATACTGATCCGCTATCGACTTGTGCGCTATCCGTCAGCTAAAACCTTCCTCATTTTTAATCACCCACTGCGACTCCTCTCGGCAATTTATAGTCCCATCACGGATAACTTCCGGTTCACCAGCAATCTACGCTCTTCCATAATAAAGGGAAGCAAACACAGTAACGGTTTCGATCTGGTAAGGAACAGGACGCGATCGGCTTCAGTTGTAACAATCTTTGTTTCCTTTACTGAGATACATACATGCACATACACAAACGCACGCATAAAATCGATTTTACTCACTTTTCATTCATGTTAATCATAAAAAGTAACACTCTACCCACGTGACCATTGTGTATATTAAAAACACCTGGTAAGGGGGCTAACAGGTACTTGATCGTAGCTACAGATCACCCGTAGCTAATCGTTTGGGGTACCCTAATTCTATACCCTAGTCGAGACTCTATTGTCGGGTGTAGTTTTATGTTATACCCAAGATAATAATAATAATAATAATAATAATAATAATAATAATAATAATAATAGCACCCACTGAATAAAAAAACTCGGCATGACAGAGTGGGCAAATATCTGCACTGGAAAATATGCAACTTTTACTGGAAGGAAACTAAGAAACTGGTATGAACACCACCCAGACCCGTTTACAGAGATAGAACCTGCAACAGTTTTATGAGATTTTACAAGACGCACAGACAGAAGAATCGAAACTAATCGCTCAGACATCGTGATCAAAGACCACAAGAACAGAATATGCCTTTTTAATGACATGGCAGTCCCTGCAGATTGTAATGTATCTATGAAGATCTTCAGAAAATTACCAAAATACAAGAATATTGAAGTGGATATCTCAAAAATGTGGTTGACCCGCAGCTTGATTGCCAATGATTCCAATAGATTCATTAACAAAAAATTGTATATACCGACTTTATGACGCTTAAAAGGCATGAACATAGTTACGTATGCAAACTATTAACTTCACGCCCTGTGGAAATGAACAGAATGACAGGAGAGTTCCATAAAATTTATACTAAGCTTTTTGACTAATTCCTCTTAGTAACTAATCAACTAACAGAAAACGACAAGACGAGAAAGATCACCATCATATTAAGCACGTTTAAGTTTCATGCCTTCACGCTCGCTACGTTTCATTAGTTTTGACGCGTTGATTACCAATGCAGCTATTTTTCTCAAGACAAACAACGTTTGTACGAAGACATAATTTTTTGAAGATTTAAAAAAAATATTTTTATACTTATATAGAATTTTTAAACATAACTTGAAGAAGACAGACATACTGTCGAAATATTGTTGAATATTGTCAAGCACTGTCTTTTCTTTTCTTTTTCTTTTCTTAAATCGCGCCAAGTGTTGAAAAATGTTATGAGTTAAGTCAATAAGTTTTTATAATAATATTATTATTAATAATAATAATAATGATAAAATTATCAAATTATTATTACCTCCAGTACTATTGTTCTGTTTTCGCTGTGGAATTAAAAACAATGGGAAAATGCATTTAAAATCGTAGATTTGGCGGTTCTGTGGGAAAACAACAGTTATGATAACAACAAAATATATAAGTATGATGCTTTCCGTCCGCTCAATTTGCAATTCTGTGGGAAATGAAGTCTTGAAAAATATTGGAAGAGTTACGAGAATCATTTTGTCTATTACTACTGCTAATAATAATGCCTCTTCTTCGACGTGGATGTTCTTCCTGACCATAATATGAAGCACAAATAAAGTGGAAAGATCAACAAATACATAGACAACCGAAATGAAGATGCCAGAATGTGAGACATTCAGGACACCATTCTTCCAGTTGTCATTGATCGGTTGGGGGGTCGATACCATCGAACTTAATGACCGACAATGAGAAAATCAGAACAAAGCTTCACATCCGATTGCTTCAGACGTTTAGCTGGCATGGCAAATATTTGTGCGGCTTGATGGAGAGCAGCCATAATAATGCAAGATCTTCAGTTGACAACGCAAAAATTGAGTGAAAGAAGACGACAGTAATATCCAGATCCCGCCATTGCTTAAGTCTGTTGGGGGACTTGGAAAATTACTGGAGATTGGAAGAGACATGACTTCGTTCAATCTCGATTGATTCGTTTTTTACGGCCTACCAACCATTTGTAGGTTATTTAAAGGCAGGAAATATTTTTAGATTGTAAGAATTTTTAGGAGGGAGATAAGGATTTAGTGATACAATTCTTACTAATTAACCCGTAGCTGGGGGAGAAGAGGTAGAGTAATACCTTTTTCAAGGGTATTTGCGCGTAAGTGAATATAAGGAACCTAACCGGGGATGAAACTCGGCTCTCCGATTTACAATTTTGAACACCTAGTACACCACCTGCACGTCCAATCTTACAGCACCTGGTATTCTCAAGTTGTCACCGATTAACGTACTGACCAGACTTGACGTTGCTTAACTTCGACGATCGTACGGGAACCGGTATTTTAATGTGTTACTCAATCTCGAGAGATAATTACCATATATTGATTGTTTGTGCGATTTGATTTTTTACGGCTTATCAACCTTTTGCTGGTTATTTAAAACGAGAAAATATTTTTAGATTGTAAGAATGTTTTAGAGATAATAATAATAATAATAATAATAATAATAATAATAATAATTTACTGATACAAGTTCTACTAATTAATCCATCGCTGGCATTATTTACAAAGTCTGTAGAATATTAAAAATTAAAGTCGTATTTCACACATGAATTCATCCCTTTCCCCAAGGGTATTTGCGCATACGTGAATATAACGAACCCAACTGTAATTCGAACTCGGATCTCCAATTTCCGAACTGTTATCCATTACATCAGCTACAAATCCTAGTTTACAACACCTGGCGGTCACTTATCTCAGTTCTCACCAGGCTGGACGTTGCTTAACTTCGATTATCGTACGAGAATCGGCATTTCAACGTGATATAGCCGCAAGCCACACTATGTTGAGTGTATGCAAAAATGTGAAATTATAATGACGCCATGTTTTTTTTAATGATTCTCACGAATTAACTGTAAAAAAAATAGAGTCCATTTATTTTTCCTGTTGTTCAGGTCCAGTCGTCTTTTTAACGCAAAAAAGCCGAGAAAAGAATTACAACAAAACATATGCCTACGTGTCAGAATAATAAAAAAGATCAACAAGATTAGAATCTGTCTATATTTCTGAGAGGAGATATTATGTACACTATTTACATTATTCGGGCTATTGTCCTCATCTTGTCGCCATATTTATTACAACGTTTCGGCCCTACAGTATCGGTCTATATTTCTGAGATGAGGTATTATGTACACTATTTACATTATTCGGACTATTGTCCTCATCTTTGTCACCATATTTATTACAACGTTTCGGCCCTACAGTATCGGTCTATATTTCTGAGATGAGGTATTATGTACACTATTTACATTATTCGGGCTATTGTCCTCATCTTTGTTGCCATATTTATTACAACGTTTCGGCCGTTCAGTATCTGTCTATATTTCTGAGATGAGGTATTATGTACACTATTTACATTATTCGGAGTATTGTCCTTATCTTTGTCGCCATATTTATTACAAAGTTTTGGTCACTCAGTATCTATCTATATTTCTGAGATGAGGTATTATGTACACTATTTACATTATTCGGACTATTGTCCTTATCTTTGTCGCCATATTTATTACAACCTTTCGGCAGTTGCACGCCGCGGCCTTCTTCAGGTGGTTGGAATGTCGAACTTGACCCTTTATTTCGTTCACTGGGGTAGACTGTTCTAGTTTCACTTGCCATGTTTAATGGGCGTCAGCTGTCAGTTATCTCCTGTTAATTCCCCTCTTCAATTCTCCACTACCTTAAGCGGGTATTGAACTCACACTTTTTGGGTCCTGTCACTGGATGTAACCAACGCCTTTATCCACTGTGCCATGAAGGACACAGGCCACAGTGGATGAAGGCGTTGGTTAGATCCAGTGACAGGACCCAAACAGTGTGAGTTCAATACCCGCTTAAGGCAGTAGAGAACTTGAAGAGGGAACTAACTGATAACTGACATCCATTAAGCATGGCACGTGGAACTAGAATATGCTACCCCAGTGAGCGAAATAAAGAGTTCAGTTTGACATTCCAACCACCTGAAGAAGACTGGAGCGTACAACAGCCGAAACGTTGTAATGAATATGGCAACAAAGATGAGGATAATAGTCTGAATAATGTAAATAGTGTACATAATACCTCATCTCAGAAATATAGACAGATACTGAAAGGCCGAAACGCTGTAATAAATATGGCGACAAAGATGAGGACAATAGTCCGAATAATGTAAATAGTGTACATAATACCTCATCTCAGAAATATAGACAGAGTCTCTTCCTGATGTTAAGCATAATGACCAAACTTTCTATACAATGGTTTCGACATACACAAAAATGGCCTGGATATGCCCCAATAAACGCTAAAATCATTGTTTACTCACGTGTAAAATACTACTAAAATTTTTGAATTACATACGCCTTTATTATTCTACACATTTCAATGAAATGCTACGAGATATTTTAAAAGATTTAAAAAGTCGATGTTATTTCTTCCCGTGTCAGATTACGTAATTTATCTGGCTTAAGAATTTCAGGCATTGCGTGATTTTACGAACATCCTCGTTCGCTCATGCGTGAAATACGACTTAACTTTTTGAATGGCACACGGCCTTTAATATCCTACACACTTTATTGATAGGCAACGAGGCATTTTAAAAGATTTTAAAAACTAGACACTGTGACAAATAATCGCAAAGAACCCGGTTAAAGTCCGCATGCCTGTGCAACTCACATTTTATTCAGATTTTTGACCATGCATGCAAATTAGCGATATTTTTAAAAGGGCTAGAACCACGCATGCGCTTTGATTAAATTGCAAATGGCAACACTGTACTGGAAGGCGAGTCATCGTGGCCTTCTTAGCTTCGGTTAATTTAAAATTTCTTGGTCCCATTTCACCACAGAAACTATGTCTGCCTGATTCAACATGATTAAAGAATGTCATTATCGCGTTTTTTCTCCAGGACGACGTTTCCTCACGATTGCCTGAGGCTACTGGGGAAGAGGATGGGTGCATTTATCCAGTGTCTTTTTCTAGATTGGTCGCCAACCAAGGAATGAGGTCCCCGTCCGCGTTACTATTTAACCCATAGAAGTAGGGAGAGAAGCGATAGATTTATGATTTTTTCCGAGGAATATTTGTGCGAAAATGAACTACAAAAAATTCGGCTGAAATTCGAACTCGGACCTTTTTGTTCTGATGACCGGTTACACTACCTGCATATTTATTGACTAATAAAAAAGTCTACAAAACGTAAATTATTTTCCTTGTACGTAGAATAAAACATACTTTAAATTTAAATTTCAGCTACTACTCATTTAACGACCGCTTTTCAACATGGTCGCTAAATGAGGAAGACGCTAAATGAATATATCACTAAATGAGGAAGTCGCTAAGAGAGTTGTATTTGACTGCTACTTCAGGCATACTATGGGTGTAATGGTTTTGTGTCTACAACTACTACTCATTTAACGACCGTATTTCAAGCTACTCGCTAAACGAGGAAGCCAGTAAACGAGGAAGTCGTTAAACGAGAATGTCGCTAAGCGAGTTGTACTTCACTACTACTTGAGACATACTGTGGGTGTAATAGATTTGTGTCTACAATCACTACTCAACTAACGACCGTATTTCAGGATGGGAAATCTCAAGAGAGTTCCACAAGCAGGAAGTGTGAGAAAAGAAACTGCTGGAGTAGAAGTGGCGGTTGCATTTAGCTATTTCAACAAGATGCCAATCTAGTAAACGCTTAAATTAATGTAGTTGTGGCAGCAGGGAAAACGCTCGTCAGTGGAGTTGCCATGAAAGTATTTATCGAAAAGACAGAGGGAAGCCACGTCACATCGGTGAAAATTGACTGAAATCGAGATTTCTGGTGCTAATAATAAAATTCAAGATATGGTAAGTTTTGAGGACTTTCAAAAGTAGCAACAACTAAAAATGGATATCACATGGAACTCGAATAAAAAATAATGATAGAAGCAAGATGTTGACATTCTACACTACATCAAACAAAAACTTAGGAAGAAAACTCCCATCAATGCTAGAAAGAGCGATAACAGCTACTGGTCTTGAAAAGAGAAAATAATGACATAATCAAGATGTTGACATTCCACACCACTTCAAACAAAAGGTTAGGAAGGAAACCTCCATCAATACTGGAAAGAGCGATAACAGCTACAGGGCTTGAAAAGAGAAAATAATGACATAATCAAGATGTTGACATTCCACACTACTTCAAACAAAAGGTTAGGCAGGAAACCCTCATCAACACTGGAAAGAGCGATAACAGTTACTGAACTTGGGAAACTTATTTTCCTGAAAAATGGTTTTAATAGAAAGATTTTATGAATTTCAATGACTGTTCAATCTTTTAATGTTGAATGTTTCCTTATAAGGAAATGGCTAATATTACAATTACCATTAGAGATGAGAACAGACACTACACTTTGATCTCAGCTCGAGTAGCACTAGTTGCTCGTTTAATGAATGCTGAATGTTTCCTTATAAGAAAACGGTTAATATTACCATTACTATTAAGAATTAGAAGAATATATACTACATTTGGTATCCTACCCCCACCAAAAAAACAAACAAACCAGGTAACAGAATATGGCACAAAGTCAGTTTAAACTAAAGAGTCCAAGAGCGTGCACTAGGGACAACCAACTTCGCGCTGGCGTCGATATTCCATCAACTCTTCCTCTTTGGTACAAAGGGAGGTGCTGTCACAGGCTTGGAACCCCGGGATCAGGTATTCCTTATTTATTTATTCCTTATTTATTTATTTTGTTCTGTCCGAGGACAGAAACATAATTGAGAGATAAAATTTAGATTGTTCGCCCATAGGCAGATTGTATTTACTTGCTGCTGGCAAGATGTGACTAAAGGTCAGTTTAATGTGGAGTGTCCGAGCGCCTGCACCCGGGCCATGTACAAAATTAGTCTAGCCCCAGCAGCCGTCGGTTGCACTGGCATCGATATTACTATCGACTCCCTATTCCTTAGCGCAATGTGGGAAGCACTGTCACGGGTAGCTGTTCCTCGAAACCGGGCACCTCTCAGTAATATTTTCAGTTGCGCTTTGTCCGAAGACAGAGACAGGACCGAGGAATAAAATGTAGTTCATCCACCCGAGGGCAGATAGTACACTTTGACTACAGTACAATGGTCAGGGAGGAGGCATGGTGGAGTAATGGATAGCGGATCGGATTGGGGAATCGAAGAGCCGAGTTCGAATCTTGAATTACGTGCTAATACCCTTGGGAAAGGTATGAATCCTATTTTTCTCCGCCCAGCTATGGGTAAATAGCAGGACAGACCAGGTTGCCTTGGATGGCAACTGAAGAAATTGCAACCTACTGCGGGAAAAAAATCTGCCTTGTCAGTCATGTAAAGCGTGTAAAGCATGATACCTAAGCGTGTATCACGCATGGAACATAACTGACTGACAATGGCCAGCGAATTCATGAAAGCGTAACTCGAGTAGCACTAAATGAATGCCAAATGTTACCGGTTTATATTTCTATATATTCTTTCTATGTGCCTTGTCTTTTCTCCACCTCCCGTTATCGCTTGCGGCTTTCAACAAGTTCCTTTCCTCTGCTTCCACCCCCCAGACTACTTGATTAAGGCCGCTAGGTATGTCATGCGTAGTTTTTCCTTCTCTCTCCTCTCTATTCGATCCGTGAGTATCAGATTCTCTAGGCCCTCCTTCCTCATTATGTGTCCCAGAAACTTCAGCTGCCTCTTCCTGATGCTAAGTATAAGCCTCCTCCTTGTTGGCATCCTCTCTAAGACCTCATTGTTGCTCACACGCTAGGTCCATGATATCCTTAGCATCCTTCTGTAGAACCACATCTCTGTCGCCTCGAGTCTCTTCTTCATCTTAGAGGAAATCGTCCACCTGTCGTAAAGAAGGACAGATGTCACGTAACAGCCTGAGTATTTTTTTCTTTGTTACCAAAGAAATCCTCCTGTCTCGCAATACTCTGCTCAGCCTTTGGAATGCGTCCTTGGCCATCCCAATACGTCTCAGTGCCGCATTTACCGTCCTCTGTCAGAACGCTTACCAGATAGTTAAACTTCCGAGTCTGCTTGATTCTAGTATTCTCGACCTGCAAATCGCATTAATATTACCAATGCCATTAATGGCTTAAAATCCATTAGCAGACTCAAGAATATATTTTTTGACCTGTGCTTCGAGAATTTGGCGTCCCTGCCGTTGGTGTTGTATAAAATGCGAGTATTATCGTCCATTATCACCCTTATGGGAGGCATGGTGAAGTAATGGATAGCGGCTCGGATTGAGGAATCGGAGAGCCAAGTTCGAATCCATTACATTCACTAACGTGCTAATACCCTTGGGAAAGGTATGAATCCTCTTCTTCTCCTCTCAGTTATAGCAGGACAAGCCGTGTTCTATAAACTTGGATGGCAACTGGTTTACCGCAGAAAGAAATGGTAACCTACTGTGGGAAAAAAAATCTGCTTCGTCAGTCATATATCGAAAGATACATGATCGCCTACGCGTGTATCAGACAGGGTACATAACAAGCTTATATGGTTATTTTTGTCTAGCGGCAAACTCAATGGTCATAATATAAAATAAGGATGCAACACCATGCTGAAATCTAAATATTCTGTACGCAATTTTATAGCTACAGATATTTTGTATATAAATATATACTTTCAGCGTAAATGTATGTTTGTAGTTATTTTCATTTCATTTATTATCGCAAGTACTTTCAATCTCATCCAAAATCTTCTTCAGGGCTGAATTGTTAAGACAAAAAAAAAAAAAAAATGTAATTGATGGCTGTGAATTTTTTTGTAAATGCGCATGAAACCTGCTCTGTTATGATTATGAACACGTATGAACGCGCTGCATTAAAGTCAATTTAAAAATGAACAGTTAAGAAGAATAATATGAATCTAAGGGAGGTAACTTAATTTATATTTTTTTTAATAATAATGTTTTAAAATACTCAACCTGCACATAAAAAAAATACTATTGCTTTTATAGGCATTTTAAAATAAAAGAAATGAAAATAACTACGGCTTCTTCCTTAATGAGTCTAACATTAAGAAATTGATCCGTGAATTTGTGAGGATTAAAATAAAAATAAATAGACATAATATGTCCAGATTTTTCAACGAAACATGCTTGAATGAAGATATGCTGCCTACACACACACACACACACACACATATATATATATATATATATATATATATATATATATATATATATATATATGCAAAGATGAATGTATTTTATGAGAGAACCACGAAAAAGTAATATTTTTCCCGTGTTCAAATTTTGAAATTGACCATCAAATTCAATCATTTCTGATTTAAACAATGATTGGGAAGCTTTTGTAAATTCTTTGCATCCCAAAAAAAAAATAAAAAATAAAAAATAAAAAAATAAAAAAATAAAAATAACCAGTTATTGGAGTCATTCTGTGAAAATGCATTCGATATTCCTTTCCCGTTGTTTCTTAACGAGGGAATCGGATGCAATTGTAGTAGTCGCTGAAATCTTTTTGTCGATCCTAGCAAAACGTTGCTTACTATCTTAACAGTTTGCATGAATTTTATTATCTATTGTGTGTCTGTGGAAAATAGTAAAACATTTGCTACAAGGTCGTTTTCAAAAACAAACATTGATTTTTATCCTTTTTTTCTTTTTTTTTTTTTCTTTTACTCTTATTAAAAACAAAAACGTCTGCTTAAAGAATGGGAGAAAGAAAATGTGGCGATGGCTTCCTTAAAAATGTTAAGTCAAATATCGTAAAAGATTTATTGCATTGATTTAGATATTTTAACATATTTCCATTTAAAAGGGATGGTATTTATTATGAATTTATTTTTTAGACGACTTGTCCATTTTTATTCTGAAATAACTAATCGCTGCGGGAACCAAGCTGACGCTGCTGCTAAAAAGAAAAACCTTTCGATCAGTTTCCCTTTCTTTCTTCAGAATAATGGAATCTCAACCATTCGAGTGTTATTCGTTTGAAAAAGCATGTCTTTTACAGGTTTGAAACCCTTCTAACGGAATCCTCTAATGATATTACGTAATATATACTAAGAAGGATACGATAAAATGTTAAAAGATAAAAATCACAGGATTTGTAATATTGTCGAATTTTGTAATAAATAAATTTTGCGATGTCTGTTAAAAGAAAAAGCCAAAAAGAAAATGAAAGCTAATTTTTGACCGCAATGTTGTAATATTTTAATGTTTTTGTTCTTTCAAAATAGCTTGATAGCAAATATTGATCAAACGAGTTTCCTAAGAAACAGAGTGCGATAAATTTATGCAGAGAGAAAAGGCTCCTCTTGAATATATCCATGCATTATTATTCTGAGAAACTAATTTTTATACATGTCCCGATTGCTTTATGCTAAAAGTAATGTAAATGGTTGATGCAAAATCGTGAAAACGTACATCCCTAAATTCATAATATTCACACACATGCACACACACATACATATATATATATATATGTACATATAATATTAAATATATATTAAATATGTATATATTATATTTTAGCGCCATCGTTTTGTAGTTTTACACTGATTATCAGCTGCTTTTGTCTTTATATATATATATATATATATATATGCAAACTGATGGTGTTAATTAATCACATGCCGATTAAGAAAAAGAGGAAGAATTTATATATTTTTTCTTTTTAAACAAAATTAAATATTAATAATTCATAAATATTTTATTAATAGAATAGAATATCTTTAAATGAATGATTGCTGCAGAAATATATTGTTTCAATGCATACAAACATGCATATAATATATATATATATATATATATATATATATATATATATATATATATATACAAATGTTATTAGAATCAAACAATAAGGTCTTCTTTTCAATTTTTCATTTTATTTTTTCATTTTTAAATCTGAATGTAATAATAATAATAATAATGGCTTTATCTGTGTAAAATGTGTGTGATTTTCTTTCAAAAATGATCAGTGGAAAATGTTATGAAACCATTTCTGACATTAGATCTCCGGTTGGGACCCGGAAAGAAATGTGTATACGACAGAAATCAAAGGAAATAATAATAATAATAATAATAATAATAATAATAATAATAATAATAATAATAATAAGAATTAATGCGCTGACCTTATCGGTTGAATTTAATAAATTTTGTCTGATTGAATTCTTCTTCTTCTTCTTCTTATATATATATATATATATATATATATATATATTATATATATATATATATTATATTATATATATACATATATATATCTGTATGTTCGCGAGGGTTTTACAAACGAATGTTTTCAAAAAATTTATATTTACAATTATGTTTAAACTGTGAATATAACCCTTTATGAAATGTCCGTTTTTAAAACCACAATACATCCCCCCCGACATATATATATATATATATATATATATATATATATATATATATATATATATATATATGAGTTGATAGAAGCCAAATGAAAATGCACAAGAAAGAGGCCAGCAGGTGGTATATTCATTCAACATTGGATTTAAAGAAAGATTACCTGTTGGGTATACATGTTATTGTTATTCATGAGGTTGCTTGTATCGACTGTTCCTTCTTAAGCTTTGTCAGATAATCTCTGGCACACGTTTGTCCTTATATAAGTCACCCTTTCAGAACTTGCCGGAGACTAAATAACAGCAGCTGATAAACCACCGGACAAGCAAGAGAGTTATTGTTTGACGTATTCTTTGCGCGTCTGTTTAATTTAAGACGGAGGTATAGACGCTGAAGGTCTTGCTATTTCTTTTTTTGTTTTGTTTCAGAAGTATCTTCCCTGTAAAATATGGTTCGTCACTTTCTCGTTTCTTACCCTTCTCTTCTGTTTTTTTTTTGTATTTCTATTCGATGTCTCATCAAACCCAGTTCCGCTTTATCTCTTGGCTGTCTCTAATGGTGATATCAGTGTTACTGCTCCCACTACTTTTATCATAGATTTCGGTTTTCTCTTCTCTTTCGTTGTGCCTGCTGCTACAATCACTATGGTTGCCCTTGTTAATCATCAGTACGTCACTATATAGAAAGGAGAGTTATTGATTTGGGAAGCAGCTAGACTCAAGTAAACTGCTCTTAGTAGAGAGATAGAAGCGGGCTAAGACTGAGAGAGAACTGCAGACGGGTACGAATGGCGACAGACAAGGAAAACACAAAATCGAATGAGGGGAGATTTTAAAAAAATATGTGGAAGCTTAATTTGATCGGGTATTTTTTATAAGCTTTTAAAAAATATCTCCTAAGACGTCTCCCCACCACACGCACGTATATTGCATATATATATATATATAGCGAATATTTTAGAAAAATAATCTATAACAAAGTGGAAAAAAAAATTACGTGTGACTTGTTTCATAATTCAGGACTTCATCTGACTAAAGTGATGCTTACGTTGTTGTGATTACACATGCGCATGAAGGAGAGGGGAAGCTGAAATTTAAAATTGAAATTAAAAACAACACGCTCAATGCATTAGTTGTTCGCTGTAAGTTTCTCGTAATAATTTTAATTACCAGATCGTGAGATCTATCAGAGAGATAAAATTTAAATTATTGTTGCATTATTCCAAAATTTTAATACATCAACAGATAGCTATTAATGTCAGCAACTGAGCACAAACAACTATTGATTAAAAAAAATTAGTAATTAATTTATAATATTATCCATAAGTATTAGGTTGGTGCAAAAATAATCACTTAATAATGTCGTTTTTCGACGTTAAAAAATACGTCAAAAAACGACATTATCACGTCATTATTTTTGCACCAACCTAATACATGTACAAGAATGTCATTTTTGATGAAAGTTAAAAAATAAACATAAATACGTAAAAAATGCGTATATTGTGGAAAATCCCTTTCCCCACAATATAGCTACTTGTGCTAAGTTATAATGCTTATTACCTTAACAATGATACTGAATAATTTTTTTAGATATTAAAATATATTTGATCGCATCTCTTTAATAGCTGTCGCGATCTGTAAAAAAAAAAGTTATTATAATGAAAAGAGAAAGCAATTTGTCAAGATGAAAGTATACAAAGTGGGATATTTAATAACAAAACCGACAAAAACATTAAAAAAGAAGAAAAAAAGAAACTAAATTTAATCGTCTAAAAATATACCTGAATGCGTATTTAAAAAGAAAGAAAGAAAAACTTAAATTTCAGCGTCCTTTCTCTTCCATGCGCATGTCTAATAACATAAACTCATTGAAGTCCTAAGGGAACAAACGCATCACACAGAAAATTGTTTCCACATTGTCATACATTTCCAAAAACTTCTGATATCTAAAAATTTATATACTGTTTCCTCATATATATATACTAGCAGTATAAACCGTTTTCGATCGGGTGTTTCATTACTGGAAATTTTTGCGGTTCAGTTGGAGCAGTTTAAGTTTAAAATCAGCCCACCCGAAAATCAATATTAGTAACAACAATTGGATGCAACTGAGGCACATCCCTAAATAGGGGGTTAATAATTTGAATTGGGGGTTGAGCCTGAAAAGGGCTGTTTTTGCGTTTCCACTCTTGCAAGGAAGGAACCTCTTCCATAACACGTCTTAATAATATACGATAATTTTTATTTAGAATTTTTTTTATAATTCTAATAATATTTTGCGTTAGATTTCAACTCTCTAAATTGATTGCATGCTGATTTTTACAGACATAAAATTTTTGCAAAGTGTAAAAAATCAGTTTTTTCGATTTTCCACCTTTAAGGTTGTAATTTTTTCCTGCCAATTTGAACTCAAAACCGACCCTGAATAATTATGTATCAAGCAAAAAAAAAAAAAAAAAAAAAAAAAATCAGCGAAATCGGATAAAAACTGTGGAAACTCTTAAACAACATCCGATCACACACAAACACACATACATACATACATACACATTTGAGAATTATATATATATATATATATATATATGTTGCATATTTAGTGTATATATATATATATATATATATATATATATATATATATATATATATATGTATGTATGTATATGCAACACCATATATATATATATATATATATATATATATATAGTTTATGCAAACTTAGGTAATCGGTATGGGTAGAGCCGAGGAGGATGATATCCGGAGAGCTCAATGTAAAATTCAGAGCAGATATGTTTGAATAAAAACAGACCACGTTAAGGTTCCATGTAATAAATTATTTCACCATAACCCCTTTAACAGAGCTCTGGATCATCAGACTTTACTTCCAAAAATTGAAATGATATATATATATATATATATATATATATATATATATATGGTGTTGCATATATTGTATATATATATGTGTGTTGCATATACTGTATATAGACATACGCGTTGAAGGAATTAATCCATATTTGTTCAAATGATATTTTTAGTGAATACACCTCTTTAAAATAGACGCCTCGTTTTGTTGAATAAAAACAAAACGGGGCGTCTATTTAAAGAGGGGTATCCACTAAAAATAACAAATTGGCCTGCCAAGTTTTTTTTTTCAAGTGCATGTGTTTTACACATTTGGATAAATTTAATATCGATATATATATATATACGTGTGTGTGTTGAATATAGACGCACATGTCGAAGGAATTAATAAGGTATATTTGAGCAGCAAGTATTCAGCCAAACAAGTTTGATTAAAAGGGACCAACAAAGGCTGTGTGTTTAATATTTTTATTGGATATTTCCAATTTTTTTTTCGACAGAATTAGGCATAAACTGTTCGAAGCACATGTTGTTCCATTGTTTTATTTTGTTCAAATACTCAGCTCTATCAAAACCAATGTGGTGTCTGTGTGGTAGGTAGAATTCCTTTGTCTGCATCCTGGTAACATTTGGAATATTCACTCTCTCCCTCCTTCTCTCTCTCTCTATATATATATATATATTTAAACAATGCTTTAGTTGTACACACAACTGAAGCTGATCATAATTTCGATTTTGATTCTGTGAAGATTTAAAAATATTTTCATAATAAAAATCTTAGGCGGATTTATGAAGCACATATAATATCTATCTCACGCACGGTGAATACTAGACCTGGCTTCTTTAATATTTCCCCTTTTCTAGCAAGATTAATGCTCGACAAACGTACCTATAAGTTTTAGATCAAAATAAAATTCCTTTCGTTTTTCATTCAAAATACTCAAATTTTAGGAATACGTTTTCACAACATCGCCCACGTGACGACGACGTGATCATATTTAAACGGAACGCTGATCTTATAAAAGATTTCAGTTATCTGTTTGGATTGGTCTTGCTCTTATGTCCATCGTCTTTTTCATGTTGAATTGAATATGGTCTAATGTTAATTATGTTTTATGAATATGTCCTGAAGATGGTCTATTAGACCGAAACGTCCGACTTTGACATTATATCAACATTAAAACAGCATAATTGCATATTAGGATTTTTGTTTGTTTTTTCTGTATATTTTTCTTCATATATATATATATATATATATATATATATATATATTTAGGCAGCAATTTTTCATTAAATAATATAGACAAGTTTTGTCTATTTATTTTAAGTTCCTTTCATATTGTCTGATAAGCTTAATCACATTATCATTGAAACACGAAAGGAAAACACCATATTGATACATGTTTAAATCCAATCTAAGCTTTCGGCTTACATAAGCAATTATCAAAGATGACAATTTCAATATATCAAACAACACACGGACGAAACATCAATGATAGTCCGCCCTTGCTGCATGAAAAATTTCAAAGTAACGACAAATCCGTGTATACGAGACGCGGAAGCGAAAATCATGTCACAGCTGGTGACGTCACACATGACCACGCGAGAGTGAAAACACGAAGTATTAAGTATGGGAAGACGTTGGTATAAAACAATGGCTTCTGTTATAAATTATATGCAATAAGAATATTTGTGGACATTTCATAGTTTATTTTGTTCAGGTTAGGTTTCAACTGTAAAAAAGCTTCAAGGATTTTTAATTTTTGTTTATTGTTTTCGTATTTAAGTATAGTTGTGTTGTCAACAAGGATTTTCTGGAATTGTGTACGCGGCCAGGCATGTTGTTTTAAATGCCTAAAAATGTTAGAGTTATCATTTAAATGTAGAGTCAAGCGCAGTGAAAGCGAGTTTGTGGTGTGACCAACATAAATAATTAATAAATTTGCAAAAAACCAATATAGTTTACAAATTCAAGTGCCCTTTGGGAGATTGTATCTCCAATGGATTAAATAATATTTATGTTGGTCACACCACAAACTCGCTTTCACGGCGCTTGACTTTAAATGATAACTCTAACATTTTTAGGCATTTAAAACAATCAGTAAGAGGAAGAGCCCCAAATGCGATTTGCAGGTCGGGAACACTAGAATCAAGCAGACGCAGAAGTTGAAATATCTAGGAGCGTTTCAGTAGAGGACGGTAAGTGCGACACTGAGATCCATAGGCGTATTGGGATGGCCAAGGATGCATTCCCAAAGCTGAGCAGGGTATTGTGTGAGTATTGTTTGGTAACAAAGAAAAGAATACTGAGCTGTTATGTGACATCTGTTCTTCTTTACGACAGCAAATGTTGGACGATTTCTTCAAGGATGAGGAAGAGACACGAGGCGATGGAGATGTGGTTCTACAGAAGGATGATAAGGATATCATGGACCTAGCGTGTGAGCAACGATGAGGTCTTAGAGAGGTTACAAACAAGCAGAAGGCTTATACTTAACATCAGAAAGAGGCAGTGGAAGTTTCTGGGACACATAATGAAGAAGGAGGGCCTGGAGAATCTGATACTCACGGGTCAAATAGAAGGAAAGAGAGACAAGGGAAAGCAGCGCGTGACATACCTGACAAGCTTGGGTAGGTGGATGACAGAACGTGGTCTGGAGGAGAAAGCAGAGGGAAGGAGCTTACTGAGAGCTGTAAAGGATAGAAGGAGGTGGAGAGCCATGATCGCCTGAAAGGACATGGCACATAAAAAGAAAAAGATGGAAGTGAACCCGTTAGGTGCTTATCACCGCAGCGACTCTCTGACCACTTCCGGTCATGGGACTGATGATAATGATTATGATGGTGAATGAGAACGTTTTGGCAAACATGGACCTAAGCGCCCGAAAAAGAACCCCAAAAAGACTGAGTGCCAAAAGGATAGTTTTTCCCATGACACCGCTATTATTTTAAGTATCTTCACTCCCTCTGCAATGTTTATTGTTTTAAAAAGCGACGATTGTAATAAAACCTAAACATAAAGCGAAAGTTAATTTATACATTTTTTTTGTTCTTGAGAATTTGCAACAAAAATATTAAACACTATTGTGACGTGTGTTCCTTAGAAGCAAGGTGTACATTACTTGCTTATAAAATTATTCTGTACAAAATTAAAAACATCTTTGTTCAGTTTAACGTATCATTTATTTCAATTGCATTATACAGCACTTTAGAGATATTCAGTGCATTTATACGTATATACCGTTACAGAAAGGAGCTGACTCCATCTACCTAGCTCTTAAAAGAGACAGATCAGGCCGAAAATGGAGTATTGCAGCTATATTTGAGCTGAAGCTGTACAATCCTAACTTTCCAGCCTGGACAGAGTGTAAAAGCGTTTACGCAGCTTTGTCGGCGACGAATTGTTTCCCAACCTACAACCCCATTTCTTATAGACGAAACGTGGGTAGCCTCTCGCTAATTTATCGTTATTATCATGGAAGATGTTCATTCTTTGATTACACCAGTCTAGGCCATCTCATCTTGGATCCGGCAGGTCACATACAATGACTCGTTTCATGCATGCTCATCCCCTCATATTCCTTTAGTAAGGAGGATGTTCCATTCAGCGCCTTCTCCAGAACTGTTACATTGTGGTCAACCATTATCGATCTTATATATCCTTGTAATATGCAGCTCTTGCATCCATCTTTGTACGTTTTTAAACAGCCACATTTGGTAACTCTCTACCTTAAGTGGCTCTTGAATCTGTTATTGGCTAAACGATAGTATTAGAATACCGCTTTTGGTAACGCTATTTAGCGGTCGTTAGCAGAGTTCTTGGACCAACAAAATTAATTCTCGAATGCCCAACACGATGGGCTATCAACGACGAAACAGAGCTTACCGACCTTCATTTTATAGAATGGAAAGGATTTTTAGCATCGCAGATGCTAACCTTCAGGAAAGTGACTCGTTGCGGTTTCTCTGGCTAACGTTCTCAGCTGACATGAAGCGGAAAGACTATATTGAATCCATTGCTAGGTCAGCTGCTAAGAAAACTGGTTCACTGTGTCGTGCGAGGTAATTTTTCTCTTCAGAATTTATCATACATATATGTCTACCATTCATCTTGCCCTATACATGTCACGGCAGCTATAGCTGCATTAATTGTGATGGTCTTCGAACCTAATGAATTTACGGGCTTCGTGACGCACTTTTTTTGATAGCTGTTGGTACCGTTACAGAAATTGAATCTATTTGACGTGCAACAAGTTCCGGGTAAGTCAGCTACTATATATAATGGCGTGTTAATTGTAACGCCTTCAAAACTGAACTTCTCTCCATTAATCATCTGAGAGACCCATCTCTGCCTTCAATCATGGCTGAGGCTAACCTCCAGGAAAACTGACTCGTTGAGCCTTCTCGAGCTAACGTTCTCAGCTGACATCAGACGGAAAGACTATAATCGAATTCATTGCTAGGTCAACTGCTAAGAAAATTGGTTCACCGTGTCGTGCGACACAATTTATCTCTTCATGGTTCTCTCAACCGAATGATCCTCTGTGGCTCAATCGGTTGAGGCACGTCAGGCTATATGACGGTTCCGTATAGGATACAGGTTCGATTCCTGTCGGAGGACGAATATTTTCTATAAAAAATTCTTAGTCATTCAGGCCGGTAAATGTTGTTTAATACTGTTTATTATAAACAGAGCATTTACTTAAATATTTGTATCTATAAAAAGAATGTATAAACATAAAAATGTCTTAAAATAATTGTCGGACTTAGTCCATTTTATAATGTGTGACGTCTTTTGTTTACATTTGGATACGCTTTGAGCAGATATGAATGTACGTGAGAGAATCACGGAAGATTGTAGTTTAAAAGCAGTAAAATCGACCTTGCTAATCGAATGATCCTCTGTGACGAAATCGGTTAAGGAACGTCAGGCTATATGACGGTTCCGTATAGGATACAGTTTCGATTGCTGTCAGAGGACGAATATTTTCTATAAAAATTTCTTGGACAATCAGGCCGGTAAATGTTGTTTAATACTGTTTATTATAAAAACAGAGCATTTACTTAAATATTTGTATCTATAATAAGAATGTATAAATATAAAAATGTCTTAAAATAATTGTCGGACTTTGTCCATTTCATAATGTGTGATATCTCCATGCCTACCATTCGTCCATGCTTAGAATATTGCTGCAACTTATGGTCCGGTGGCCCTACTATTTACCTTGACCTCCAAAGAAGAATCAGGAATATTATTGGTCTTGATCTGGCGGCTCGGCTTCAGTCACTTTCCCTCCGCCGTAAGGTTGTCTCTTTTCTATAAATACTTTCATGGTAACTGTTCAGATGAGCGCTTCACTATGGTACCTAGACTTTTTGAATTTAAGCGCGGTACCAGACTGGCGTCGAGACCTCATCCATTTACAGTTGAGCTGGCTTGATGTATCTGTAAATTCTATGCTAACAATTTCTTTTCTCGCACTTGTGGAACTCCCTCCCGACTCCATGATTTCCAGACAACTCTAATCTGCAAAAAGTTTAAATGCAATGCCAATCATTATCTACTGTTCTCCTAATTACTCTTTCCTCTTCCCGCTCATTATTAAAGTTTCTGTTCCTAATTCTTCCCCGTCCTACAAACCCTTGGGTCTTAGTGGCTTTATTGCCTTGCATGAGGTGATACCGATAAAAAAAAGCTTTCTGAAATGCGGATTATATGCCATAAATTTAATGTGTTATTGGCATAACTATTTTTATCGTCTAATATATTTCTAATATGGCCAAGAATTACAAAGGAGAGTTTCGACTAATGTACAAGTGCCGATGCCACGTTCTCTCAATTTTCTCCACCCCCACAGTCCGTTCTTTCATCTCTGGCTTTGTTCTCCCACCATCAATACACTTCACAATTCTATCATCGGTTGTCCTTCAGACATTATAACGAAAAACATGACATCAGTTAGGTTGTCACGGTGACAGCGCATGCGTATAGATATTTTTTTATCCATTACACAATAGAACGAGTCCAACACATTCTTTCATGCTAAACTTATGGTTTTTCTATCTTCTTTTGAAAAGAGTTCCTCTTGTACAATTTTGGCGTAACTGTTTTTGTTCTCGCAATTCAATGCGACAAATGTGTATTGTGTTGTAAACGTCCGTCTTCATATCAATGATACTGATAAATGTAACTTATGAATAGATATGGCAAGAAACATGTTCTATCTGCCGTGTCCCTTAAGGGCGTTAGCGATCATGGCTCTTCACAATTTCCTGTTATTTGTAGCTCTTAATAAATTTTGTCTTTTTGTCATCTCTCCTAAGCCCTGTACCGCCATCCATTTACTCAAACTCACTAAGTAGGTTAAGCGTTGTTTTCCTCTGTCCCTCTTTCCTTCAATGTGTCCTCTGAGTATCAATTTTTCCAAGCTCTCTTTCCTTATGCAATACAAATTTCAACTGTTACTTTCTGATGTCCCGTACAAAGGTTCTTTTTTGTTTCCATTTTCTCTAAAACTTCGTTCTTGCTCATACGTTCGATCCATGGTATTTTCAGTATCCTTCTGTAGAACCATATTTCTGTTGCTTCAAGTGACTTCTTCATCCATTACAGGGCCGGCGATAGGATCTCGCCCCACCCGAAACTCTGATACGGACTCCCTCTCTACAACGTGTCGATTGTAAAATTTCCCAACCTACGGGCCACAGACCCTCGAAGGAAAACGGATTGAGAAGGGGGAGGTCAGCGTTTTTTTAAGTTGTCAAAAATCCTGAAATTATCCAATTTAAATGAACATTTCAGTACATATTCACTAATTATTAACTTTTATAATTTCTCCTCCTCCCCAGTAGGCATGGTGACCCATGCAGTTGAGAGGTTAGGGGTCGTAAGCACCGGCTCTGTTGATTATTATAGTTAATCATTGACAATATAACTTAGGTAGAGAAAAAAAGTATAAAGTATAAAAAGCAAACAAAAACAAAAAAAACAAAACAACCTCCCCCCCCCCAAAAAAAAACAAACAAAACACTGCTGAAACTGGCCCTTTTTGGGACTCGAACCTCATCTGGAGTCCCTGCATAGTATGCATCGCACCGGCTATGCAGATACACGATGTATATTATTAGTTGATGACTGACAATGTAACGTCAGTTTAAAAATAATTAAAACATGGCTCTCTATTGCACCCTCTCTCAGTCTATGTACATTGCACTCTTTCTCAGTCTGTTCACATGGCTGCCTCTCTCTATATACACTCTCTCCATCTATCCACATAAATCTCTCTCTCTCTCTCTCTCTCTCTCTCTCTCTCATGTATCCTACCGCAGTCTGTCGACATAGCTGTCTCTCTCTACTGCACCCTCTCTCAGTCTATTCACATAAATCTCTCCTCTCTTGCACCCTCTCTCAGTTGGATCACATAGCTGCCTTTAACAACCTCTATTATACACTCTCTCAATCTGTCCATATAAATCTCTCTCTCTCTCTCTGTCCCTTGTATCCTACCTCAGTCTGTGGACATAGCTTTCTCTCTCTATGCACACTCTTTCTCTCAGTTTATTCACATAAATCTCTCTCTATATATATTGCACCCTCCCTAAGTTGGTTCATATAACTGCCTCTAACACCCTCTATTATATACTCTCTCCATCTATCCACATAAATCTCTCTCTCTCTCTCTCTCTCTCTCCATCTCTGGGAATAAAACAGTGCTGAAAAAAATAGCAGAGGCCACAACGGGGCCCCAAAAAATGCGGGTCAAAAGTCAGGCATTTCGGGTGTAAGACGCGCAGACCCTAGTCCAGCATTCCTTGCCATACAGGATGACTGATATTATCTTTCAATTCAATACACTTTTCTTTGTTTCAAAGGAAATGTTTTGTTTCTTTGCAAGGCATGTTGTCAAAGAACGGCCACGTCAATGAAGAGGTCATTTCTTGTTTCTTTTTCAGCGACGGTGATGTCTGGACGATGAAATAGCGCTGTCAGGACGATGAAATCCCACAAGATTTCGCTCACGTTCATTCCATGCGATGTGGAGAAATGTGGTTCTACATAGAGATACCTCAGTATCTCTATGTAGAACCACATTTCTATTGCTTCAAGTTTCTTCTGAATCTGTAGGGAGATTGTCCATCATTCATTGTCATATAGAAGGACTGATATGAAGTAATAGTTCAGAAACCCACTTTGGGGTTTCTACGTCAAATTCCTTCGCTTCGCTCACATAATTGTCTCTCAGTCACTCCCTTACTTACTATCTCTTTTTCTCTCTCAGTATCCATACAGCCGTCTCTCTTTCTCTGTTGTATCTCTCAGTCTATCCATATAAATCTCTCTCCATTGAACCCTATTTCAGTCTATCCACATTGCACCCTCTCTCAGTCAGTTCACATAACTAATTCTTTCGCTCTCTATCGCTCTCTCTTACACCCTCTCTCAGTCTATTCACATAAATCTCTTTCCATTACGCCTTCTCTCAGTCTATTCACATTGCACTCTGTCTCAGTCAGTTCACATAACTCTTTCGCTCTCTATCGCTCTCTCTTACACCCTCTCTCAGTCTATACACATAAATAACTCTCCATTTCATCCTCTTTCAGTCTATTCACACACACACACACACATATATATATATATATATATATATATATATATATATTGCAATGCGTCAATGAGAATAGAATATTTTTGACCAAGTCCCACGAATCCAGGATTTTGAGTAAGGTAGGGTATAAAAAAACTGTAGAGGTAGAGTTGTTGACAATTGTCTTGGTGGGGCGTTAGGACATTTTCTTTAAATATATGGATTTCTAAGTTAAATCTGAATCATTCATATTTGTAGTCAAACTCACAAGAGAATAACATTTTAAAAAGTACTTTCCACAGAAGAAATAATAATGTAACTAAAAACAAAGCTATATACATATATAGTCATTCGCATACAAGTCTATTTCGTTGTATCACAACTAATCAGTGCAACTAGACAACCGAATGCTTCAAGCCAAGATCGAAACCCGACCGATTTGGTATCAGACGGAGTTTCTACCCACAAGCTACCGGCGCTCCGGCAGAGAAAAAGAATTCTAGCGTACTGTTTTTACAAGCGTAAACAAACGGCAGACAGCCAGAGTGCTCTATTCATTAATGAAGAGCGATGCGTTAGTATATATACTGTCGAATATATATCCATATATTTGCTTACATATATATATATATATATATATATATATATATATATATATATATATATATATATATGTATGTGCGTGCGTGCGTGTGTAATAACTATGGGTGTGTAATTCCGACTTATAAGTTATTGACATTTGGGAAAACGTTCATGAAACTATTTTTCAAAATCATATCCAATAATGCATTTTACCAATATGGCTTCATCAGATCGAAGACAAAAATGTGTTTGTACGTGTTTAAAATAATTAAATCTTATATTATTTTTCCCAAGCTTGTTTTCCTCAAGACTAAAAAAGAGAAAGAAAATGAGTGACTTTTAAAAAGATCGTTTAATATATATATATATATATATATGTGTATATATATATATATATATATATATATATATGCTTATATATATATATATATATATTATATATATATATATATATATATATATGTGTATATATATATATATATATATATATATATATATATATATATATATATATTATAATATTTTTGAAGAAAAAATATTACCAGCAATACATTTTTTGAAAAAAAATATTACCAGCAATACATTTTTGTAAAAACAATATTGCCAGGAATACATTTTTGAAGGAAAAATATTACCAGTGATAAAAATCTTGTCGGCATTAAGTAACTCGTTGAGGTTGATATGCCGTAACCAAACCAAAACAAACCAAACCAAACGAAGCATTCTTCGCCTGAAGCACGTCACAAGACCGAAACCCGTGTAGCGATATATAAAGAATAAAATATACATAAACATCAACATTTTAATAAAACCTTTTTTTCCTTTTTAAAAGATACATTTTTCTCTCGGAACAAATCGTCGGCACCTGTCACGACGCAATGACCCTACTAACCTTGCAGAAGAAGAAGCTGTTGAATTGATATAGTTGTTGCTGTCAGAGGAAAACGTGGGGCTAAGAAGGCTCAGTGTGCTGATGGCAGGTAGAAAAGGTTCTCTGTGGTGATTTTATGAAAGTTAGTTTGGTTGATAACTTTTCAGCACTTCTATTAGCTATAAAAACATTTTTGCTCTGCCCGAACAGACGGATTCTGGATCTACACAGTGGATCCAAGCTTAGCTATAGATTAAAAAAAAAATAAAACGCATTCGTAAATTATATATATGAACAGAAGTAACTCCATAATTTGCTTCATTGCTATCGATGATTTCAGAAGAATCCACCAAGATTGTTCTTTATTTGCAAGATAGGCTGCTCTGCAGCTTCGGCATTTTGTTAAAATTGGCTCTGCTGGAAATGAAAAAGAGGAGATTGAAAAAAAATCATCAAATACTCACGTCGCTTTTTAATGACTTGTTGTCAGAAATATCTTTATTATTCTCCAAACTGGCTGCAAAGACAAAAAAGAAAAAAGAAACTAATTCTTCAGAATAAAAACAAAAATCAGTTGAAAGACACAAATTCCATGGAAACACCCCACCTGAAAAAATGAGTCCAACTAAGGGATGGTTGCTTTCGAACTCGGGTACGAACGACGAATGTTTACCTTTAGACCCAAGCATGAATACGACCAATATATATATATATATCCCTTTTTTTTAAATCTTTTCAACCTAAGCAATGTAATAAAGTTATTAAATCTGGGCGGGGTTATTGATTGCGAAAGAATATGAGAAAAAGAAAAAGATTGTTAAAAAGAGAGGACAATAAAAGAACAGGAATTAAGAAGACAGAATATAACGATTGACACGCATTTAATATCTGAAGATAATAGTCTTAAGTATAAGCTCAACCAAAGTTTACCTATGGATTCAAGTACAAACCAGTACTAATAGAATCAAGTATAAACCTAATTTTTTCCTATAGAACAAATATAAACAGGACCAATTTTTATCTACAGACTCCAATTCATAATAATAATAATGACCATGAACAGGTTCCGATATTAACTAAACTCCAAAAGGGTTGAAATATGCGACCTTATTCTGGGGTACAATAGATAGCGGCTCAGAATGAGAAATCGGAGAGTCGTGTTCTAATTCCAATCGGGTTTGTTACATTCACTTAAACGCAAATACCCCTTGGTGTGAATCCATTTCTTCTTACTACAAAAGGGCAACATTGAAATCATAAACGGTCTTGCAATAGGAAGCACAGCAGCAACGCCTAGCGTGAGAGCTGTGTCGCCCATACTCTTCAGTGACTCAAAGAGATTTGAGAACAGTTGCTCCCCAGGGAGTCTACGGGACTTGAGAACAATTGGTCCATAATGCCTAGGCTGTCTACGGGACTTGAGAGCTGTTGTCCCATAATTCACAGTGTGTCTACGGGACTTGAGAGCTGTTGACCCATAATTCACAGTTTGCCTACGAGACTTGAGAACAATTGCTCAATAATGTCTAGGGTGTTTACGGAACTTAAGAAATGTTGTCCCATAATTCACAGTGTGTCTACGGGACTTGAGAACAATTGCTCCATAATGCCTAGGGTGTGTACGAGACTTGAGAGCTGTTGTCCCATAATTCACAGTTTGTCTACAGGACTTGAGAGCTATTGACTCATAATTCACAGTTTGCCTACGAGACTTGAGAACAATTGCTCAATAATGTCTAGGGTGTTTACGGAACTTAAGAAATGTTGTCCCATAATTCACAGTTTGTCTACGGGACTTGAGAACAATTGCTCCATAATGACTAGGGTGTTTACGGGACTTGAGAGCTGTTGTCCCATACACCTCTAGGGGGGTCTTGGAAGTTGAGTAGTAGTGAGTAGTGGCGAGTCTAGTCTGGGTGACCATTACAACTGAATAGTGAGTTCGATCCTCACTGGGTGACCCATACAACCTTTGATATTAAATAACCCAACAAGCGTTGATATGTCATAAAACCAACCAATCTCACCTAACCTTTATTGTTATGTGATAGCTAGCGAGGCTAGTCTATTTGACCATTATTAATGAGTAGTGAGACTAACATTTTTTAGAGAACTGTACTTTCTTCTGGTTTCATCATTTTGACCTTTGAGGTCAGATACAGGAAAACAGAGAAAGTCGTTTTTGATTTGCTAAAACTACCACGTGATTGTTAGAAATAGAAAGGGGTCTCAGGGAGTTAAGTTTTACTCGTCAACTCAATAGATGGTTCTGTCTCGGGGAGCTTGCACCCCAGTGGTGGGGGTGATAGAGTGACCCCACTGGCTAGTTAAAAATATACACGCCGACGGGTTTAATAAAATAGATAAGTTTAAATTCTCTTTTGTTGAAGTTCTTTTATCTCCGAACTAAAGCCACCAGGGAAAACCGACCAGACGAGATGAAAACAACCAACACCCACCAACATTCTTGCATATTCTTCCATATTCTTCCAACAGAGAAGAATATGCAACACCTAGCAGTCGAACTAGCAATTGATTTAATATAATCATTGTACCTTATGTCAGTAGAAAATGTGAGCCAAAGAAGGCGGAAAGAGTTGCTCTCCTGGAGGTTAGCATCAGCCCTGTTGATGAGGGGCTGAAAAGATTCTCTATGGTGATTAAATTGATAGGTGTTTTGTTTTGAAGGCGTTAAAACTTACAAGCCATTCCTTGCCCCAGTTAATCACTTATTGACGAGGCCATGCCTAATTATTTTTAAAACCTCTCCCATGGAGAATTTATTTGTTTAGCGGCATATCAATTCCTCATGGGTCATTTAATGCCGAAATTTAATTTTCTTGGGAGCTCTGTAAATTTTTTTATTTACAAAAATGTATTGCTGGATTTTTATTTTATTTTATTTTTAATTTTTTACAAAAATATATTGCTGGTAATATTTTTTTTTACAAAAATTTATTGGGGTATTTTTACTATAAAAATGTATTTTTATATTTTCATAGTGTTTCGACCCTAGTTTGGGTGATCACTATTTCCCCCATAGCTAAGACCCTAACAGGTGCTGCTATCCCGGGTCAGGATGAACCTAGAAACAACAGCAATTAAGAGGTGGTTCCACGCTCCTCAGCACCTTCAGCCCCTTACTGCCAGACGTAGTTAATCGTCATACCAAGGACGACCCATGAAAAAAAGCGTAATTAAACAGACTCGGATATACAAATTATGGAATCCGATGGTATAAAAAGAACGTGACCGAGTGGTTAGAACGTTTGTTTTCTGACCATGAGACCCGGGTTCGAATCTCAACATGGTCGATTTGTCAGAAAGGTAACTTCTTTATGTTATCGATTTGAAGAAGGCGATCCCAGCATGCAGCACCTTTTGAAATTGTCTGAAAACCATAACACTGGCTGACTCAAGCATTGTTAGTGAAATTGGGTACCGTCGGTAGTTGTGCTAGAACGATGTCCCAAGTCATCATGGCCGAGGGTTTCAGTGTGCTAGTCTTGTTCAGACTGTTAATTTCGCTGGATAACGCCCTCTCTCCTGGAAGCTGTAACTAAGTATATACCATAGATGGACTCTGTGGGTTTTGAACAGACACAAATGTGCCTGACACTCGAGTCGAAATATTAGCTGTGTTTAGTGCGACACCTTATTTTTTGCGTAAAAAAAAATGATCATAAAAACTCGTACTGTACTCGAGTATATACGGTAGATGACGAGGAAAAAATTACAACGAACGTTGGTTACAATTTTACATTGAGAAAATTTGAAGATATAGGAATGCTCAGCTTTAAATTTAAGTTTTCGGCGTTCGATGTTTCATGGGGCATTAACTAGCAAATTTCATTTGGATTTCTATCAATGAAGCAAGAATTTACAAAATAAACCATAAAATATATCCCAATAAATACACAGTTAAAACATCCAGGAATTTAAATAAAACACGAACACAAAAGGTATATTTTACATGACAATAAACTTGATGCAGCTGTCGTCCATAAATACAGCTGATACTAAAAATAGATTCAGAATATTTCATCAATATTACGTGATACCGCCACCATTTTAAGGTCGTTAAGGACAGTAAGAAAGACACTCAAAATGAGTTGCTTCAAGTGGCAAAGTAATATTAAAGAGAGTTCCATAGTGACAGCACACTTGTAGCCCTGTGTCAAACTTGGAATATCTCCTTGCTACGTTAAAATACGTTTTAGACGCGCGACAGTGACGATGAAGAAGTACTTCATAATTATTCAAAATAGGACTGTTTTGCTAGAAGCAAATATAAGATAACAAATAGTTGTTGTATTAGCGTAAATAAAGTGAAAGAATATATATATATATATATATATATATATATATATATGTATATGTATATATATGCATGTTTCATTAATGTGCTAACCGTATTCGGAAATTAAAAACATCCCTACCACGCACTAATACATACACAGAACGCACACACTCAATTAAGCTGAAAAATCGAATCATCCTTGATGATGGCTAAAGGTATAGCCGAAAGCGCTCGGAAATATAAAACATTTCGACAGTTTTTACACACCCTTTGTGCAGAAAAGAAAGCTCTTGTCAGAACACAAGAAAAAATAAATAAAAAAGCTTAACCGTAGTACCTTGTCTGTCGTTTTAAATGAAACATGCATAAAGGAAGGATTGCTGCCTAAATATACAATATATATATATATATATATATATATATATATATATATATCGAGAGAGGAGTTAGGGATATATATAGAGAGAGGAACAAAGAAGGAGATATAAACAAAAAAGAGAGGTAGAAAGAGAAAAACAAAGAGGGAAGGAGAGGGAAAGAGAGAAAAATAGAGAGAGAACAGCCAATAAAGAGAAAGAGAGAGGCAGTGAGAGGTAGAGAGAGAAACCAATAGTTGAAATCAACAGGAGATCTGGAGAGAAAATTCAAGTGTGTGTGTGTGTGTGAATGAGAGAGAGAGAGAGAGAGAGAGAGAGGGAGAGAGTGGGGGGAGAAAGAAAAAATCAATAGGAGAGAGGAAATCAATTGGAGAGAGTTAAAGAGAGGAGCCATGGCGAGAGAGATAGATAGACACAGAGTAAACAAAAGATGAAAATAGGGAGAAAAACCGATGGCTACAGGTAGGGAAAGAAACCAATAGAGAGAAACAGAATAAGAAACCAAGAGAGATACGAACAGAGAGAGAACGAAAGAGAAAGAAACAAAGAGAAAGAATGAGATAGAAACAAAGAGAGTTAAAAAAAAATGAGAGATAGAAAGAAATAGAACGAAAGGAAGAGAGAGTGGTAGAGGGAACCATTTCTATCACGTGATTAAAGTGCTTTACATTTTTATGTTTTTAAATTTCGATATCTTCATCCCGACTCTTTCGGAATTAATCGTAATATTCCGAACCGATTAAGTCGACCCTCCAGTTGGGAGAAAATCGTTTCCGGCAACCGGTGAAAGAAATGCAGTCAGGCAGAACCGATTTTTCCGTTCCAATTCGCTTCAAAACAACCACCGAACGAATTAAAAACGGAATAGAGTCCAGAGGCGAAACACGAAATTGAAAACGAACAAACGATAAAGCATTTCGCTTGAATGAGCTCAAAGATTGGAGAAACGTACGACAGGCGGGAAAAGGTTTCTACCTCTTTTCAACAAGTTGACGGATCCTGGAATTTACCGAGGAATGTCTTTCTTATCTTAATTATCTTTACCAGTTTTAACCCGGGAAAATTTCACGGTTTTCGTATTTTAATATTCTGATTCTTAAGTTAATGATTGTTTAAATCGGACCCCGACTTACCGCCTGTCAAGATGAACGGATACCTCGCTAAGGAGGCACGGTGCCTTGAAAGAATATTCAGCCTCAAACTCACAGCTGACCTCAAGTGGAACTCGTACATAAGATCCATCACTAAATATATAACGATAAGCATTCATATTTATGATTATTATCGTAATGAACGGATGTTCCCTCAGGGAGGCCCCATGACTTGACCGCTTATTAGTAATTAAAATCTCCCAGACTTCAAGGGGAACTCGTACATACGATCCATTGCCAAAGATGCTGGAAAAATGGTTGGTTCCCTGTGTCGCTCCTGTAAGTACCTGACTCCTCTTACTATTCTCTACATGATCCAGATCAAGACGAAAATGAGGTACTGCTGACATATATGGGCAGGAGCTGCGCAGTCTTCACTTTCCAGTCTTGATAGAGTCGAAAAGTGATTCCGCGTCCTTGTGGGTGACGAATTATTTTCCATCCTAAAATCCTTTTCTTATAGACGAGACGTCGCAGACCTCTAGCAGGCTCTATCGCTATTTCCATGGAAAGTGCTCTGACGAATTACATCCTATAGTTCCACGAGTTCTAACTTTCACGGCTAAGAGCTTCTATGCCACGCCCATTGTAGGGAAACACCCGAAATCCCTTCGTATTTCATTATTCCATAATTCCATTTGGGTTCTTTATATTCACTTACGCGCACGGTGGCGTAATAGATAGCCGCTTGGATTGTGGAATAGGAGAACCGAGTTCGAATTGCAGTCGAATCCATTCTATTCATTTATGTCCTAATATCCTTGGGAAAGATATAAATCCTCTTTTCTTCCCATAGGTAAATAACAGGACAGAATGGGTTCTTTAGCCTTGGATGGCAACCGGTCTAGGAGAAAGTAACTCTGAATTCAAAACTGTATGTAAAAGGAATCATTGGCATGGGCTCGATGATCCCGACTGCGGTCGACAATTGATGACGTGCAAATAAACTTGGAAAAAGTAGGAATCAACTTCTTCCCCCAGCTATGGGTTAATTAGTTAGAAATATATCACTCAACAGTTAATATCTCCGAAAAATAAAATAGCGCACAAATTATTTAAATTTCGGTATTAAATAACACATATGCTGCTAAATAAAAGCATGCAGGTAATCAAGCGTTATGTAGCCTACATTAATTCCTTCCTCTTCTTACGCCCTTGCAATAAGCTCATTCTGCAACCCTCTACCTTGAGTGGCTCTTGGGCCTTGTATTGAGTTAAAGATACATAAAATCAATTTTAAAAAAATGGTATTTAGAATTTTTCATATTCGCTTGCTCGCAAATACAATTTGGAAAAGTATTAATCCAATTCTTCTACGATAAACTGCATTCGGCGGCACAGTCGTAATCAGGAGATTGGAGGTTTTGAGGACAGTGGAACCACCTCAATTGCTGTTGTTCCCAGGTTCCAGGCTTTTAGGGACTCAGTTATAGACAAATAGTTAACCCCCGAACTGGAGCCAAAACACTATGAAAGTATAAAACAATTATAGTAAAAATACCAGCAATAAATTTTAATATTAAAAATGGTTAGCTAGCTTCTCTCACTAGATCATTTACGACTGAATAGTGAGTTCGATCCTCACTGGGTACCCCATACTTTCGGTCTTGTGCCACATCTAAGCGACACTTAGTAATCATTGGACACTTCGACGTGGTGTGATGTTTAACGAGCTTGTCTCGCTAGATCAATTACGACTGAATAGTGAGGTCGATTCTCACTGGGTGTCCCACACTTTTGCTATTGCGCCACATCTAAGCTACTCTTAGAAAATCGTCATACTAGATAAGCAGTCATACTTACCTGGCCCAGGGCTCCGTCCCTGTGCTGGTGGTATTACGGCTACGACTGTCTTGGATTGGCTCTGACCAGTTTGAACCAGCTATGACAAACCAAGACCAGCTATGGCCAGCTAAGACCAGCTTAGAGCAGCGGCCCGAATGAAAACACTCGGATCTCCACGTTAAAAACTGACCTTGTGTCATAACCTGACTCAGTGGGGGGTCAAGTAAATCTCTACTAAGCAGTGCGCCAGTTGAGGGTGAATTGAAATAAATATGTTCATCGCGCCGGCACCTGTATTTGCTACACAAAAAATAAATAGTTCACTCCATTACTGGCACCAGTGGTCGTAGAGAAATCGATGAAAGTTAGAATATCGATTAGGCGGGTAACGACAACCGTGATCTTGTGATGGTGCATCTGTAATTGCATGCAGATAAAAATGGAAGCTCGGGAGTAAAAAGAATGGTGAAGCCGTTCTGATTACGATGGCGGTGACCCGCTGAGAACGAGGCTCGCGTAATCAATGAAAAAAAAATGTGAATTTGATATCGATCGGAAATATTTCAACGTTTGTGGATTTAAAAAGAGTGGAAAGCGATTGAAATATTTTAAACTCATATAATTTTTATGCCTGAAATCGTAGATCCGACATCTGGCCAGTCTTAAATATTTTATCGTCTGATGCTATAAATTCCTCTGAGTACTTGCGCATAAAATCAATAGCTACCACGTTTTATCTATCACACACACACACACACACACACACACACACACACGGTTCCCAAGATTTTTCTCTGGGCCGCATTTTCCGAATGAGAATTTGCTCGCGACTCACCGAATTTTATATGGAGATATGCAGATTCGGATCGCTGCTCTTTGTTCCTTCTTGGTGCACACTGCTAGTGGAGCGGCCATGTTTACACTGTAACTGCAGAAAGAAAACTGGCGCGATCAAGCTCAAACTTCGATCACGTGATCAAAATTGTACCAACTATAAGCATGCACGAGCAGAAGCAACGTGACAAATGTAATGATATGTTATGGCGAAAGTTCGGATAATTTTTTAATTATCCACGCATATATATATATATATATATATATATATATATATATATGCATGTTTCATTAAATAATATAGACAAGTTTTGTCTGTCTATTTTATTTTAAGTAAGTTCCCTTCATATTGTCTGATAACCTTAATAATATTATTATTGAAAGACGAAAGGAAATCACCATATTGAGGCGATTTTCGTTTCCGCGTCTCGTATACACGAGTTTGTCAGACTAAAACAGACTATCATTGTTGTTTCGTCCGTGTGAGAGAGAGAGAGAGAGGGAGAGAGAGAGAAACGACCAATCAAAAAGTATCGTAACAGGTGCTATAAAAAGAAAACTACAAACTATATCAATTCGCCATTTAATCTCCTTCGAAGTAGTCCCCTCCTGAAGCCACACATTTATCCTTCATTGTTTCCGTTGATGAAAGCATTCCTGGAACTTCTTTCTCTTTAGCGAAAAGCTACCTCGTCGCATTCTCTTCGATTTACTCAACGTCTTGAAATAGCGTTCGTTTGAAGTGGGTTATGATTTTTGGAAAGGAAAGATCGCATTTGGGGGAATATGGTGGTTGTTGCACCTGAAGAATGTTGATGGGCCAAAAACTGCTACGCAAGCCTTGGCCACTGATGGAACGTCTTTGGTGTGGTGAGCCAACCACACTCTACACACCTTCCTTCCAAACCCTGCTATAAACAACGAATGCTAGCGAAAACACTTTATATATATAAGTGATATACTGACCTCAATATCAAGTGACGACAGTCCGTTTCATATTTGAAAGCAATCCTCAGACCTGAAGATTGGATTCAAATTTAAAGAAACATTGAAAAAGTATTTTTTTGGTTGGTCATAAAGATAAGACCATGTAAATAAAATAGAAAATACAGAACAAATAAGTCCCAACGACAATTACAGTTTGTCCTTCATTTTTTGTTTGTTTTAACTAATCAATAAAAAGCTTACAATTTTCACTTGTTTCTTGATAAACTACATTTTATAACTAAATATTAATGTTTCGTAAATATATTTCGATTGAAGTAACAGTATTTTATATATTTTTTTAAACCCTTTTGTATCTGGTCTTAAAATTTTGACTAGGAGTATATATATATATATATATATCTCCGATGCGATGGGGACGAAAGTAATATATAAATTCCAACGTTCACAGCATTAATCCAAAAGAGGGCTCGATACCGATAGTAGAGTGATAATTATTTATTTATTATAATTTTATGCAACTTGGTTTCAGTGCCTTTCAACTGCACTTCGACCATTTTCGATTCTCACCCGTCGAAGTGCAGTTGAAATGCACTGAAACCAAGTTGCATCTTTGTAGAGAGTAAAATGTTTTTGTCTATATGATAAAATTATAATATATATATATATATATATATATATGTGTGTGTGTGTGTGTGGTAGCATTGGATAAGTGACCATCCCACAAAATGTTCAACATCTAAAAAAAAAAGCACTAAACTAATTGAGTTTCATTTTTACAGATTTCCGGATAAAACGTTTAGCCAGATTGACTCCATTTGTCGTAGGAATCACTGAAAAGCCCTAAATAACTAAAAAGATAACAGGTTAAAATCGTTTTGTGTCTGCCCCACTATGTCTTCCCAACTGAGAAATGGTGTTAGGAAAAAGATCATTCCGTAATGGTACGAACATTCATATTCTGGCTTCATCTTCAAAGTCCATTTAAGAACCGTCAAGAGAACGGTGAATTAGTTTTAAAAAGAGGGAAGAAGAAAACTGGATCAGGAAGTCACAACAGCAAGAAGGATCACCATTTCAATTTAGAGGTAAATATATACTTATTGTTCAAAGTAGAGTCCAATAGTGTTATAAAAACCTTGGAGAGTTCTAGTAAGATATTTTTAATCATTTCTAAGATACAACAATTCAAAGTTTAATCTAACATAACACAAAATAACACTTCTTTCAAAATGGCTAACAATAGCCGTGAGTGCTCAGAGATTGGGCAAATTATTTTTAAATATATATCTGAAACCAAAAACATCATCCGATATATAGAAAAATAAAGAAAAATCCGGTTAATGAAAGAAATCGATTGAGCATTTATTGATTTATTTAATATTGATGCTCTACTTATCAACTGTTTAATTTTTGGCAACATTTTCTGCTGACCTTAAAATACATTAAATTCTAAAAAAAAAAAAAAACACACTCATATCAGAGGTATCTTTGAGCTGTATTATTCATACGCTGAATCTTTATAAATAACGAGGCCTTGCATAAAATAACGGAAAAGAAAACAAGGAAAAATCCGTCAACGAAATCCAAAAGCGCATTGGGATAGGGAAAGTTGCCTTTCAAAATCTAAGCAAAAAAGAGGAAATTTTCATTAGAAAACAAAGAAAAGAGTACTGAACTGTTATGTAATATCAGTCCTCCAATATGGCAGTGAATATTTGACAATTTCATCACAAATAAAGAAGAGACTTGAGTGGGGGGTAGTAGTTCCACAGAAAGGATTCTGAGAATACTATGGTTTGAGCATATGAGCAAAAAGCGAAATTTTAGAGAAATTGAAAACAAAAAGGAAACTTATATTTAGCCACAGAAAGAGACAGTTGAAATTTCTAGGACCTTCAAAGAAAAACATCTACCACAAGGTACGGCTTCCGAAGAAGTTATCAAAGCAAGGGTATCCTAAGAAAAAGTCTACCAGAATGCAGGGCCTGACAAGAAAGACATCTACCACAAGACAAACGTTCCAAGAATGACATTTACCACAAAGAAGGGTCTACAAAGACATCTATCACAAGTCAGGATATCCTAAGGAAAACATCTATCACAAGACAGAGCCATCCAAAAAAGACATCTACCACCACGCAGGACTTTCTAGAAAGACAATTACCACACTGCAGGGTCTTCGAAGAGAGACATACATCAGAAGGCAGGGCCTCCGAGGAAAGACATCTACCACAAGGAAGGGCATTCAAAAAAAGAAAAAAAAACTTCTACCACAAGGCAGGTTCTCCCAAGAAAGACATCTACCACAAGACTTGACCTTCCAAAATTAAACAAAACCATATACAACAAAGCGGGTCTTTCTAAGAAAGTATTCTACCACAAAGCATGTAAGAAAGAAAGTTTAATTTTACACGCTCTACTCAGAAGCAAACCTATGACGCAACACGGTCTTCAAATGAAATTCATGAAAAAAGCAGGATTTCCTAAGAGGGAAATCTAGCACAAGGCAAAACTTTCAAGAATTACATTTACTACAAGGAAAGGCCTACAAAGAAATACATCTACTACAAGACATGGTATCCTAAGGAAAACATCTACCAGAGACAGAGCCTTCCAAGAAAGACATTTACCACAACGCAGGGCTTTCTAGAAAGACATTTACCACACGGTAGGGCCTTTGAAGAGAGACATAGATCAGAAGGCAGGGCCTTCCAAGACAAACATCCACCACAAGACAGGACCTCCCAAGAAAGACATCTACCACAAGGCAAGACCTTCCAAATAATATATACCACAAGTCATGGCCTTCTAAAATTAAACAAAACCATGTACAACAAGGCGGATCTTCCTAAGAAAGGACTCTACGACAAAGCATGTAAGAGAGAAGGTTTAATTTGACACGCTCTACTCAGAAGGAAACACGGTCTTCAAATGAAATTTATAACAAAAGCAGCATTTCCCAAGAGAGAAATCTACGACAGGTTTGAACCTTCTAAGAAAGAAAGTTTAGTATATGAAGTACCATTACTTAGAATCTGGGTTAACTACAGTACTGCTCAAACTGAGCAGAGTACACACTTGATAATTGCTATTCTTAATTTCTTAGTCATTGTATGTGGCCTTAAGCAATGATAACATGAGATGCGGATAGATTTTGTTAATTCTGCAGACACGTGCCTAAGAGATAAAATTACTAATTCATATTTACAAATGAGAGATCCGTCTTGCACGAAAACACGATGTAGGGGAGCTGGTGGGTATATTTGAAACTTTAGTCATATATATATATATATATATATATATATATATATAATGAATGCAGATTCCTTAAAAATTCATTAGGTCAGGTTATAATTTATTTCGTGGACCTCACGTTCATCTCTTCAGACCAGTTTTATATAAATTATAATGTTACTTATAAAACGCAGATTGTGTGTGTGTGTGTGTACGTTTATATATTGGATCGTATTTCCTACATTTTTCAACCGATTTCAACAAAACTTCACAGGACTGCGTAAAATTACCTTACGGTGGTTCTGACAGCGCCAAAAATTGGAAAAACACAATTGTTCATACACGAAATCAATTTGAAAACACGATAAAACACGATTCTCTCGCAAGAATGACAGGGAGACAACTCATATCGAGTTATACTTATTATAAAACCCAGGTTGTTTGTGTGTGTGTGTGTTCGTTTATATATTGGATCGGATTTCCTACATTTTTCAACCGATTTCAACAAAACTTCACAGGACTACGTAAAATTACCTTGCGGTGGTTATGACAGCGCAAAAATTGGAAAAACACAATTGTTTTTGCACGAAACCAATTTGAAAACACGATAAAACACGATTCTGTCGCCAGAACTTATATAGAGTTATACTTTTTATAAAACCCAGGTTGTTTGTGTGTGTGTGTGTGTGTGTTCGTTTATATATGGGATCGGATTTCCTACATTTTTCAACCGATTTCAACAAAACTTCACTTTTTTTGGCAGGTAGTGTTTCTTATTGTCTTGCACACTTTTTTCTTTATTTTTACATTCAGAATGCTTTAAAAATTCCATTTACAAGACAATTGTTTATAATAAAATTCTATTCAATCGGTAGACTCATAACGATTGAAAACAATGTTTTTGTTTGAGTTTGGGTTTGACCAATTCGTAAAAAAAAACAAAAAAAACAAAAAAAAAAAACTAATTAAGACATGTGTGTCCGTCAACCTTAAACAATAATCTTTGTCAATTTTATTTTTCAGTCTTTGTGATGGTCGATACTTGATCTATCACTTACTGTTACATCCCCGGGCAACGCCGGGCTCTACTGCTAGTTAATTATAATCTGACCTGATGGATTTTAAGGATTCTGTATTTATTAATATATTGCTCTGTTCTTATATTGAGCTCTCT
>OZ010604.1:17644844-17652344 GCA_963932145.1 Acanthosepion lycidas
GTGAGCTTGTGACCCTGGGTTTGACGCTTTAGCGATCGTCAGACAAACTAATTATAATTAATAACTAATAATTATACATATATATATATATTTATTTATTTATATTTATATACACACACTTTCACACACACATATATATATATGTATATATATATATATATATATATATATATATATATATGTTTTGCAGATAAAGAGGTGTGTGAATGATGGGGACAAACAGTTTGAACATTTGACAGATTGATATATTTATTATTGATGTGTTTATTATTGAGATGTTTATTATTGAGATGTTTAGTATTCATCTGTTTATTATTGATATGTTTATTATTGATGTGATTATTATTTACATGTTTATCATCTATATGTTTATTACTGAGATGTTTATTATTGTTATGTTTATTATTGATGTGTTTATTATTTACATGTTTATTATCGATATGTTTATTACTGAGATGTTTATTATTGATGTGTTTATTATTGATGTGTTTATTATTGATGTGTTTATTTTTTACATGTTTATTATCGATATGTTTATTACTGAGATGTTTATTATTGATGTGTTTATTATTGAGATGTTTATTAATAAGATGTTTATTATTGATATGTTTGTAAAATCAATGCAATACGTTTTGTTTTTCATTACTATATACCTACTTTTGCATCCCTATAGCCCACAATTAACAATAACAGTGTTTACGGACCATTTCCGCTTAACGCTAAGACCAAAAATGGCCAGGTGTAAGGCATACATGTCTGTCTACCTCGTTTTACGAAAGACCTACATTAATGTAAATTACAAATTACGATTAGTTTATATGTGAAAATATTTTGGGCGTTCTAAGATCCCCACCTAAAAATAATCTTTTATTGAAACGATCGATTTCCGGATAGCAGGTACAAACTTGTATAAATAAATACTTACCATTTTCACAGATTTAAAAAAAATCTATTATAACTGATTTAACAAAGGGGACATGTTTTTTTTCAAAATTCCTAATCTAAATATGCTGTTTTCCTGTATACCGATATCTATATGGGTCATTTAACAAAGTAGCGAAAGCGTATTAAACATGATTTTTGTGGTTTCTGACAGAAAAAAAGAATCAGTTTTGTGCGTACACACATTTGAAACCCGATATATATATTTATACAGACATATTAGATGTAGGAAGTGAACGAAAAAAGTCGTTGCTCATTTCTTAAAGACGTCGTTTCGTTTGTAAACGAAATCACGTCTTTAACAGCAGTAAATTTGGATTCAAACGATATCCCTCATATCTTAGGTAGTTTTTTTCAATTTTTAATCTAATTCCTTCACAACAGACGCTTGTAAGTTTGACAGATAGTAGGATTTTAATATTATTGTTATTGTCGAGCAAAATTTCATTAGAAACAATTAAAAGAGTACTGAATTATTACATGATGTTAATCCTCTTATCTGTCAGGGAATGCTAATCTGCTTACAGTTGAAGAAGCGACTTGAAGAAACAGAAATGTGGTTCTACAGAAGGATGATGAGAATACCATGGACTGAACATGTGAGCATCGACAAGGTTTTGCAAAAAATAGAAACAAAAATGGCACTTGTAATTAACATCAGAAAAAGAGGGTGGAAATATCTAGGGCACATAATGAGGAAAGCGGGCTTGGAAAATCTGATACTTACAGGACAGATTGAAGATAAGAAGAAGCGAGCAAAACAATGGATAAACTAATTAAAATCAGAAAGAGACATTTGAAATATCAGAGGGCATATAATAAGGAAAGAGGGTTTGGAAAATTCAAGTGAAGAGCATGGTTTGGGATAGAAAGCCAAAAGACAAATTTTATTAAGAGCTGCTACAAAGGACTGGACATTGTGGAGAGGAAAGAGGGCTTGGAAAATGTGATACTCACAGGACAGATTGAAGGTAAGAGAGACAAAGGGAAAAACGCATATCCTACCTGGCGAGCATGAGTGAATAGCTGTCATAACGGTGACTGGGAGAGATAGCAAAAATACAAAGTTTACTAAGAGCTACATGGACAGGAAATTGTATCGTGACATCATCGCCAACGTCCTGAAGGGACACGGCACGCAGAAGATGTAGGCACACTTGTTTCAATGTTAAACAATTCTTAAGGTTGGTTTGGTATTGTCAGTGATGCTGACAATTCGGTTATTACAAAACGAAATAATAAAAGGCTTCCCGGAACTCAAAAGTCTTCGATTAATAAGGAAGAAAAAAAATCATATGCTGAGGTAGGTTAGATGTACAGTAAAAACAAATTTGTCACATAACTTTTATTAGTCTATTGTTATAATTAATCTTTTTTTATTATTAGTTATTATTATTAATCTCTTATTGTGCCTAATAAGATCTTCGGTAAGAACGAATCTTCTATCCGTCACATAACTTTTATTACAGTCTATATTGTTATAATTGATCTATTTTATTAATAGTTATTATTATTAATCTCTTATTGTGCCTAATAAGATCTTCGGTAAGAACGAATCTTCTATCCGTCACATAACTTTTATTACATTATATTGATATAATTGATCTATTTTATTATTAGTTATTATTATTAATCTCTTATTGTACCTAATAAGATCTACGGTAAGAACGAATCTTCAATCTGTCACATAACTTTTATTACGGTCTATTGTTATAATTTTTATATTTTATTATTAGTTATTGATTTTAATCTCTTATCGTGTCTTATTTACAAAGTGAACTCGTCCAAATAGTGACACAAGGTCGAATTTATAGTGAGATTTGGTAGCCATGCCAAAACTGTTCAAGCTCCCTGGGTACTTCCACTTTTGGAGAATCCTTAAGTGCCAGGTAATGACCTCAGCTCCGTCTTAAAGGAGAGGAATAATGCTTGTGGGAATTAAACTTTATCACAGGTATACACCAAGAGGCACGTATTGGTTTTGGTATTATCATGATTTCAGACATTTACTCAGGGGGTCTTGGAACTTATTCTCTGTAAATAAGGGGCACTATTTTCATTTAACATCCCCCACACAAACAAATACAAAAAAGACAAGAAACAAAAAAGACAAGAAACAAAAAAGACAAGAAACAAAAAAGACAAGAAACAAAAAACGTGTTTTACAATTCTTCTCGAGTCATGAGCAGAAAAACGTAAAAAATGGGTTACTGCTGTTAATATTCATCAAACAAGGTCAAAATTAAATATTTTTATATGTCTATTATTACACCTCATGAAACGTGTTAGCACATCACACAATTCGTAGAAACATCTGTTCCTCAAAGCTTGACTTAGCAAAGACACAAATCGTAAAAACCCATCTGGTCTGAATTAAAACATGTGATAAAATACACGTATTACTTTCTGAGGAGGAATAAAAAAAATTATCATATGTGGGCGCCTACCAAAGTGCGATAATTATTAAACTCATTTTGCAAGCGAATTCGCCAGTGATGTAATTTTGATCTTCACTGGGAACCCCCAAAAACGTGCCCTTGCTCCATATCTAAGTAAGCTCAATGCATTAAAAGTCTACCTCATAACTGAGCTAGTTGCAACCAGTGCGTTCGAATTCAGATAAAAGCCATGATTTCGGACGCTGATTTTGAAAGACAGACCCGGCCTACTACGAAGATTGTCTTGCGTCAATCTCCCATTTATGCAATGTAGTTGTTTGCTGAACCGTTACGCTTATTGCTTATATGAGAGGGAACCAACGTGTCTACCTGATGAGACACGGCTTTTACGCTGTTCAACTACTATCGTAGCAGTTTGGTCGGATTCATATGATTAAATGTAGACAATAATTTTGTCTGTTCGAATATACAATACAACTTGTTTGTCATTAAATATTCGTTGTCAACTCTTTATTTTTTTATGCCCGAGGTAAAAAAAAACGACATTTTAGGTACAGGTGTTGGTAAGTCATCCAGTAATGTTTTTAAGAGTGTTGAAATTTAGATTCAAAACTCCTTAGGAAAAAAATGTTTTTATAATATTGAGTAATGTAATTCGAAGGCTACTTAGAACTTTTGGAGGAATTGATTCAGAATATTATTAAAAGAAAATAGCTAAACTTTTCATGCAATAATTGCTAAATATAATGAAGGTGACATATTTTGTTGAATAAATATATTTTTACAAAGCGTGGCGACGTATAGAAAAATAAGATTGATATTTAAAAACTTCAATATACCAATGTGTTATTTTAAAACGTTTTGTGTGTGTGTGTTTTTAACAAAAACGACATCGAAAAAAGTTTTAAATAACGTGTCACGCGAGAAAAATGTCAAAGCAAAAATAAAAATTCTTTTTTTTTTATAAACTTAGTTATTTGTTTTACCTTCTGTTCAGATCAAAGAATTCGTAAGAATTATGTCACGTCGTTCAACAATACAACGAGTTGTTACATCAAGGAGAAAGAAATAAGTCGATCACCACGAAACAACAACTGAAAGCGAAAGTAGACATTTAAAGTGAAAGTGAAAGTGAAAGTAAAACTTTGTGAAAGTAAGAAAAAAAATACATAAATTCGTTACCTTTAGAGGATGCCATAACATCTTCCTTTTCATCTGACATTTTTCTTTCTAGCGCTTCTTCCACGTTACTATCCTGTCCGAACGATATCACTTCTGCATCAGACATCTGTACAAAATTGCAAAAGCTGCTAGCCCTTTACGTATTTAAATTCTTAACACGCTCTCCTTGTTAACACATACACACACACACACACACACACACACACACACATATATATATATATATATATATATATATATATATATATTGAGAGATCTATATATTTTTGCAAATGCTAAAACGACACTTGTCTTTGTGCAGGTATGTTTACATATAGTGTTAATAACAAGTTGTAGAGATGCAGTTTTGGACAGAATCCGTGCTATAAAGCAGGAATTAGCTAACACACGCGCGTGTTTTTCGATTTTCCTTTTCTTTTAGAGGAGTTTTTGGAGAGGTTAAGGGATGAGTCCCTGTTTTTTTTTTTTTTCTCTCTCTTCTTCCAAACACCCAGACAAGGCTGACAGTGACTACTGTATTCAACTGGAGAATGCTGTCAAGACCGCAACAGTCAGCCCTCGACTGTTGTGGATTCACTCATCGTCGTTTCCTGCGCTATTCCTTCGATCCCCTCTTTATCTATCTCCACCCCCTGGCCTTCTCCCTAACTCAACTTTCACTTTCCCTTGTTCGCCACCACTCTCGCTCGTGCATGCCTCTTTCTGGCAAAACTTCAGCTGCTGCTATCACTACAACTACCGCTGCTACTGCTACACAACAAAAAGCCTCGCTACGTTCGACGGTGCATATGACAGAATCTTTCTCACCCACATGCTACCTCAGTCAGTCATACTCCATTATTTATAAGTTTCTCCAAATTATTTTTCTAGGGCTTACGATCATCTGTTAAGCTACGAGTTTTTACATTGTCTGGCACAAGGCCAGAAATATAACGCGCTTCTGGAAATTCAAATAACTACAATAGCAAGTTGAGAGAATTTCTACGCATCACGCTCGAACATTATCTTAGTCTGGCACAAGGTCATAAATATAGAGCGCCCACTGAAAACCAAAATAACCACAGTACTTGTTATTGTACACGTAATTGCTACAGATAACACTCGAAAGTTAATAAGTAATCTTAGCTTAGTCTGGCACAAGGCCAAAAAATAGCGCTCCTACTGAAAACCAATATAATTACAATAGCAAGTTGGTCCGCAAGACGGAATTGCAACAGATCACACTTGAGAGTTATTTATTAAGCTTAGCATAGTGTGGCACAAGATCATAAACATAGAGCGCCATCTGAAAGCCAAAATAACTGCAATGCTTGATATTGTAGACAGAATTACTACGGATCATACTCGAAGGATATTACGAAGCTTGACTTAGTCTGGCATAAGGCCACACTGAAAACTAAAATAAGTACAAGAGCAAGTTAATCCGCGAGATGATCTCGTGAATTATTATTATTATTAAACTGAGTCTGGCACAAGGCTACTAGTATGGATGCGAAATGAAGATCATAAAAATTATACATGTTTATATCATTTTATAAGGTATGAATAAAAAAATTGTAAGTGGATGATACAAGTTTATATTCATACACCAATAAGAAATGTTGATTTATTCGGGAAAGATATTACAAAAACCCGGATCTTCTGATGGGGGCAAACCGTCTGCATGCGGATGTAAAATGAGCTGGGTGGGTACAGAAAAATAGAAAAGCAGCATAAGACAAGGATGTGTAGTCACCCCTAAAGCGAGGCGATCATGAGAGAACTAGAACACCTACACTTACCTCAGTTGCGTCTTCGGGCAGGGTGCGGTTCAGTTGTGGCTCTGTCCGCAAACAGAGACGCACCTGAGGAAAATAAATACTGCGAGGTGCCCGGTCCCGGGTAATAGCTGCCCCAGGCCGCAATCGCCATTGCACTAGAGATGGAGGATCAGTAGTCGCTACCGAGGTCAACGCAACTGACGGTCACGGGGGCTGGGTAGTCTTTATCCTTTGCCCCTGTGTACGCGCTCGGGTCCTCCCCACAATAAAACCAACCCTGTGTCACATCGCGTCTCTGTAGGGAGACAAGGTAAATAATACTACAAGTCCTAGCGTGGTATATGTTCAGATGCCAACCAAAGTTGACAGTCACTGACTGTCGTCCTGCTAACTCTGGCAAACAAAAGACTGCAGCTTTGCCAAAGTTTCGTTGTTGCATCGCGTTGCCCGTTATATAGATCTAAATCCGAGATCAATAAGTAGACAGACGGGAACAAATTGATATCGAAAGATATTATAATCAAAGCTATTTTATCTAAAACTAAAACTTGTATTAGTTCCTGACCACTGACAATCCCTTTCTTCCTGATTTTCAATGCATTCCTATAGTAAAATCATTAGCAATGCATTTCCATTATACATATAAGAGCCCTATTCTATCAGTAATGCTTACATTCATTCCTGACCAATGACAATACCTTTCTTCCTGATTTTCAATGAATTCCTATAGTAAAATCATTAGCAATGCATTTCCATTATACATATAATAGCCCTATTCTATCAGTAATGCTTTCATTCATTCCTGACCACTGACAATACCTTTCTTCCTGATTTTCAATGCATTCCTATTGTAAAATCATTAGCAATGCATTTCCATTATACATATAATAGCCCTATTCTATCAGTAATGCTTGCATTCATTCCTGACCACTGACAATCCCTTTCTTCCTCATTTTCAATGTATTCCTATAGTAAAATCATTAGCAATGCATTTCCATTATACATATAATAGCCCTATTCTATCAGTAATGCTTGCATTCATTCCTGACCACTGACAATCCCTTTCTTCCTCATTTTCAATGTATTCCTATAGTAAAATCATTAGCAATGCATTTCCATTATACATATAATAGCTCTATACTATCAGTAATGCTTGCCATAAACAGAGTATTAAGAGACAGAAAAATTTCGTTAGAAACAAAGAAAAGAGCACTGAA
>OZ010604.1:17662344-17682344 GCA_963932145.1 Acanthosepion lycidas
GCTGCTGCTTTAGATGCATCACTCATCGAAAGAATTGAGCTATATGGCGAACGGTATAGCGTTTATATACATCACGTATATAATGCGTTAAAAATTCCATTTCTCTGCCGTGAGCTAGTAGTCTAGGGATAAGGGTCTCTGACTCATATCAAATCGGTCGAGTTTCTATTGCGGCTTGAAACAATCGGATGTCTATTCACATTGATGATACAGCGAAACAGTCTGTCTGTGAATGACTATAATTATTTCGGTTGAGCTCTCTAAGTATAAAGTGTGAGTTTTTATAAAGTGACTATTACTGCTACTAATGCAGTACTTTTCAATAAAATGAATCAAGTTCTCTCAGTTACTGGTGTATTTATCTAAAAATAAATATGCTTAAATTTACTTTCATCCCTGCCGTGCGCCAACGGCTTAGAGGTAAATTCTCTGACTGACGCCAATTCAGCCGGGTTTCGATCCTAGCTAGAAGCAACCAGACGTCTAGTCACACTGATGAGCTGTGATACAGCGAAACAGTCTGTCCGTGGATGACAATATATATATATATATATATATATATATATATCGTAAAACAAGTGTTTTTGTGGATTTACTTTCTTTGTTCACTTCCGGGTCATCTAATTTAATAATTGTATTTGGGCAGCATTCACTCTTTTATACATGTTTCATTAAAAACGACTGACAAGATACTGCGGTTAAGATTTTTAATTTCCCTGTTGTTGACGGATGATGTAATTTAATAATTATTTATTTCGGCAGCAATCCCTGTTTTATACAGGTTTCATTGAAGATGATTGACAAAGCACTGCGATTAAGCTTTTTTATTATATTTTCCTTTAATATAATTATTTTTTTGGTCAACAATAGAAATTTCTTGTACGCATGCAAGAAAAATATAATAAAAAGCTTAATCAGAGCGGTTTGCTAGTCGTCTTCACTGAAACCTGTATAAAAGAGGGATTGGTCAGTACTTAATCATTATTGTTTCCATTTATTTTATATTTCATATTATTTTATTTCAACACAACACTGTCAATATTTTTTTCGTATAAATTCAAATTATTTCTGTTCGAATGCAGAAGTTCTTTTTGATAAAAATTATAGCAAAAGCAAATAAAGTATTTTTAAAATTCAGAAATTATGAAACTCTCAGAAATTTAAATACGGATTTATTTTACACTGTCAATAGGTAGCATTTATAGCTTTTTATTAACAAACATATCTTTCATCACAGTACAGGGCATTTTGAAATGTGTCTAACATATACAGACGCTAACAGAAAGAAACGAACAGACAGGAACAGAAAAAAACGAACGGAGAGACAAACACGAACGGAAAGGGAAAAGATACAAACGGAAAAGACAGACAAAAAGGAAGTAAAAGAGACTAACAAACAGGCACGAAAAGAGACAGACAGACAGACACAAAAAAGAGACATGCATGAAAAAGAGACAGATACGAAAAAAGTACCAGAAAAATTGACACGAAAAAAAGACAGACAGACACAAACGGAAAGAGACAGAGATGAAAAGAATGAGACGGCCAAGAACAGAAAGAGACAGACAGACAGACAGACACGAAAAGAACAATAAGTGGCATACAGACAAGAAGAGAAAGAGTCGGACAGACTGACACGAACAGAAATAGAGAGACAGACAGACGCGTAAAGAGACAGAGAGACGCGAAAAGAGGCAGGCAGACGCGAAAAGAGGCAGACACTAAGAGACAAAAACAGACACGAAAAGAGCCAGCCAGATATGAAAAGGGACAGGCAGACGAGAAAAGATACTGACAGACGCGAAAAGAGCCAGGAAGACACGAAAAGGGGCAGACAGACGTGAAAAGAGATGGATAAACGCAAAAAAAAAAAAAAAAAAGAGACAGACAGAAAAAGGTGACAGACAGGAACTGAAAGAGACTGATCATGCAATATCTATAAATCAGTATTGGTTTATTGAATCTGTAATATACTTCTTTTTTATTAATCATTTCACACCAGACAAGGCAACAGAGCTACTAAGACGCTGGAGGTTAATGGGTGTGAAAAAATATAAGAAAAACATTATTAAGGAGAGAGAACAATAAAAGAGCAGGAATTAAGAAGACAGAAAATAATGATTGACATTGCATTTAAATTATTGAAGATCAAATCTGACTGGGAAGCAAGAATCCGGAAGAGAGTTCTATAAGTGAAAAGCGCGATAGAAGAAACTGTTAGCATAGAACTTACGGTTACATTGAGACATTTCGACTGTAAAATGACCTTGCCACCAATCTAGAACTGCGCTTAAATTCGTAAAGTCGCGGTACCATAGGAAAGTTCATCAAAACAAATACGATGAAAGTATTTATAAAAAAAAAACACAGAGGGAAGCAACATTACGTCGGTGGGAAAGGGACTGAAACTGAGATGCCAGGTCAGCACGAATAACATTGCTGATTCTTCTTTGGATTTTATCAAGATTTATTTTGATATTTTGATGTTTAAAAGCTTTAAAAGCATTTTAAATGACATACTATTATATATATATATATATATATATATATATAGTTTTAAGGTGTGCTATATTTATGGGATAAAGTCCTCAATATCAGAGATAGAGCGTATGTAAATATAAAAGTGAACATTGAATTCAACACTCAGAGGCGACAGGCTGTTTCATGTTAAACGCAATCGTCAGGTGGCCTGACAATTGCATCTAGCATGAAACAGCCTGTCGCCATTGAGTGTTGACTTCAATGTCCACTTTGTGTATATATATATATATATATATATATATATATAGAGAGAGAGAGAGAGAGAGAGAGAAATTTGTATAGATATATGTATAGATTTGTTTAGAAACAAATTCGCCTTTTAATGAAATGCATTATCGGATATATTTTTAAACAAATCTACTTTCCTGAACGTTTACAATTGTGAAATTTAAAAAAAACTTTGTCCGTATTATATATCTTAATTTTAAAACATACTGTCGACACGGAAACACATGAATAAACAAAAAAAAAACAAAAAAAACAAATCTTTTACTTTCTACCCCATTCTGAAAGATTATATGAGTATTTACCTTGGATCCATTTTTAGAAAAAAAAAATATAAAAATAAAAAAAAACTCTTACCTTCGAGCCATTCTTATGAGAAGAGGTTGGTGCAAAAATAATGACGTAATAATGTCGTTTTTTAACGTTAAAAATACGTCAAAAAACGATATTATTACGTCATTATTTTTGCACCAACCTAATACCTTTAATTCGATACAGGAAAGCTGGGAAAATCTATAACAATTTTCGACTCGAATTGAGAGTAAAGAAAATAAATGTCAATGGCTTTTTTTTTAAAAAAGTCAGTCATTTTCTGCCTTCTTTAACCATGAGAAACTTAAGGAAAATGTACTGAGATTTTATTATTTAAGCATACAGAAAAAATACAACATCCAAGCATTTCATAATTTCGATTTCGAGTCTGATTATGTTTTAAACGACGACATACATTATCGGATATATTTCTAAACAAATCTTTCATGAACGTTTCCAATCGTCTAATATATAATGCGAAGCTCTTCAGTAAAATAAATGGAGCACTATGGCTGCTTGGCGTTTGTTTACGTTTGTAAAAAATCAATACGCTAGATTTGGCTGATTCATTCTGTCGAGATTTAAGATGGCTCAGTGGTAGAAGCTCTGACACCAAATCGGTTGGGTTTCGATCCGAGCTTGAGGCATTCGGTTGTCTAGTTGCACTGACTAGCTATGATACAGCGAAACAGTACTGTCTGCGAATATTTACATATATATATATATATATTTGTGTATTTAGGCGGCAATCCTTCTTTCATGCACATTTCATTGAATACCACAGACAAGGTGCTTTCATTTAGTTTTTTTTATACAATTTCTCATGCGATCTAAACACGGTCAAGATAATGTGTCCATGTTCATAGTTGAGATAATGAAAAATGAAAACATTATATAAATACATACATGCAACAAACTATTCCTTATCTAAAAGTTAAAATATTTAATCCTTGAAAATGGTTAAATGTATAGCCGAAAGCGCTCGTATTAAAAGAACATTCGGACAGTTTTTATATAATTTATCATCTGAAAAGAAAAGAATTATTAGATCGCATGAGAAATTGTATAAAAAACTAAATCAAAGCACCTTGTCTGTCGTATTCAATGAAATGTGCATATATATATATATATATGTATGTATGTATGTATGTGTGTGTGTGTGTGTTGAGGAAATTGTAAGACAAAGTTTACTTGAGACGCGTTTCATCCGTTAGGATTTCATCGGACTGGGTTTGTTGACGCTGTATCAATGGACATGCGCATTAACGAGAGACGCTGGTAGTTTTAAAAAATTTAAAGAACTTTTTGAAATAATCATTTTCAATCTATCCATATTCGTTCTATATTCTTTCAAAATTTTGAAACTACTAGCGTCTCTCGTTCATGCGCATGCGTAGTCATAACAGCATCAACAAACCCAGTCCGATGAAGTCCAAGCGGATGAAACATGTCAAGAGTAAACTTTTTCCATTTTGTCTTAAATTTTACACAATACTGTTTCTTGAAATATATAAATATATATCTCGTTATGCCACATGTGTGTGTGTCTGTGCGTGTGTTGTGGAGTAGCTGAACACCCCACAAAATATAGATATAAAAAAGTCATATCAAAAAGAAAAGCATGATAAATTAATTAACACCTTAAAATGTATTACCGTTATGACTAGTTCGTGCCTTTCCCAGAAAATAAGTTTTGAGACGGAAATTACCAGAAAAATGCAGCCGCTAAACATTCAGTTCATTTCAATTCTTTAATATCGTGAAAAAATAACGACGGGATCTAATTATAGCCAAGTCGCATGGATGCTGTCAAGCTACAGATGTCACGTTAATTTTTCTTCTAGTATTTTGTTTAATCAATTCACTCAAAGCAAGGCAATGGAGCCACTAAGACACGAGGGTTTACTGACTGTGACCGAATAAGAAAAAAAATCACTACAGTATTTGTTGTGAACATTCTTTTTTCATTCGGTTTTTCCAGTTACGAGTACTTTTTTAAAGCTGATCGTTTTGTGTTCATTTTGTTTAGTTCTTTTTTCGTAACAGATTCAGAGCTTAGAAAAAATTCGCAGTGTGAGATATGCAGGAAGTAAGGCATGTAGCAACATCAGCACGGCAAAGGACACTCCTTTAAAGGCAAGGAAAGGCAAAAATATTTTAAATCAAGTGATAGCGATTACTTGATGAGTCGTACGATTTTTGAATCAAGCACGGGCAACGCCAGGCCTTGCTGATATATATATATATATATATATAATTTATTCGAAAATTATAACATAAATATGTTATAAAATGACTAGAAAAATAGCCATCACTTAAGACACCAGAAGTGTTGAAACAAAATGGCTACTTTTGTATTTATTTTATAACATAAACATGTTATAATTTTCGAATAAATTATATTTGCTCTACTCTATATTGAGCACTCTTATAAGAATAGTATTTTTAGTTATGGGACTTTATTCCGTATACACCAATCCTATACTTGGATATATATATATATATATATATGATGCCATTAATAAAGGCATTATTTAGTAGCCTGAAGAAGTCCTTTTAAAAGACGAAACGTGTTATTTAGAATGTTTTCTATTTTGTTATATAATTATCCGCAATTGTTCTGTTCTACTGAATTTATGCATCAGATTCTTTCATAGTCGTGTTTTCTGACAGAACGTGATCTTCTGCTTTTGGCTGCAGACCTTCCTTACGTTTATGAATATCTGTTCCCTTTTTTTTTTAAACTGATACTGATTCGAATTTCTTGGCCTGAACATGCTAAATCAAGAACACTATAGACTTTTAAACAGTCCCATTTACGATAAAGTAATATAAAAGAAAATAACATCAAAGAGATGAGCATAAAATCGATATTCTATTCCAGGCGGTCCGTTGATTTATTGTTGAGCTGGATGCAAAACGCGCCCGTTTCCATGGAGATATTAATGATTGGCATACTTAATAAAAGCAAGCGAACTTCATCTATCGGGCAGTCACACTCATAAAGTAACCGAGAAAATTCTAACAGTGATTATTAAAGGAAATAATTTCAAGTATTTGACTTCTTTTTATAAGTTGTATAAATACTAAAGATACTCTTTTAAAAGTCGATTTTTTGGACTATGATTTTCGGATTAAAATCAAGGCTTAGCCCTGTGACTCTCAACCTTTTTTTTTTAACCATGGACCACTTTTACTCCTAATTTTTGGGGATGGACCCCCCCCCCCAATAACCATTCGAGGAAAAAAAAAAAGCTTATGTTATTTTTTACTAATAGGTAATTTTAAGAATTGTATTATAGAAATAGTAAATGTATATGCTTTATTTCAAAGTAAAACTAATTTAATGGAGATAAACCTGTATTTAACAACTAAATTCTATGGAAGATTTATGTACACTAGTACAGAGTGGATGATTTTAGCAGACATTGTTTCTGCTGCTGGAGAGGTTAATACTGTTATTCCTTCATTTATATATAATCCTTATTTAATTCATACATTAAATTTATTTTATTATTAATATTTTAATTTTTTAAAATATTTTATATTAATTAATTTCATATTATTTTATTTTATTGAAATTTAAAATTAATATAATTATTTATTATTAATATATTAAATGAATTTATATAATAAAATTGTAATCTTTATATAATTTTCGTTTATATATATATATATATATATATATATATATATATATAATCCTTCCTTTATATATCCTTCACATTTTTTATTCAACTTTTACCATCAAAATTTCCCGTAGAGTAAAAGGGACGCTACTTACATCGCTTGATTTCGTTCTCTGCTAGTTTTAGAGTTGTTTTTCTATTTTTAGTGTTTTAATATGGCGTAAATAATAGTAGAAATACCAATTCTCAGTTGTAACAACCGTTCCGAAATGAAATTGCACTGTAGACCCCCAATTGCCTATTTTTCTTTGGTGTGTAAGCCCCTAGTAATGTTACAAGGACCCCGGTTGAGAACCCCTGGCTTAGATGAATATATACAGAGGTATCAGTTTAGGTAAACTATGATATAAAAAGTAGGATTTTCCCGCCAATTATTTTGAGAAAAACGTTTCATTTTCAGACGAATGTCTTTATTTGTTTTGAATATAGTTATTAAGAAACCTTAAGGTACCCTGAAGTACCCGAGCGGTGGCTAACAACTCTACCAGACATATGAGTTAACAACTGAACTCGTTTCAAGCCCAGAAAGTCAGAAAAAGAATCGAGATCGACGTACAAACACGTCTACAGCCGTTTTTGGACGTTATATTTTTTGGACGCGTCCATCTCTCCGTGTCTAGGCCGGGGGGTTTAGGACAGTTGCGTGCTGGACATTTGCGTCCCGGACAAATGTGTACCAGACAATTGCGTCCGTGGACATTTGCGTCCCTAGGCAAATAAATGACTCCCTGGATAATTACGTACCTCTGATGATTTTTTGAAGCTTTTAAAGGCAATTACGATAAATTTTGAAAAAAAGCAGAGGTAGTAATCATAATTTTTTAAAAAAGAAATAGAAGGAATAAAACAAAAAAGCTAAAAAGTTCATTTTTGTTTAAAATGCAATAACAGATTAACAGTGTTGTAAGATCGCTCTACACATCGCCATTATGATTTTGTTTCATTGGCATTTTTATTGATGACTAGCAGTAGAGCCTGGCGTTGCCCGGGGATGTAACAGTAAGAGATAGATCAAGTATCGACCATCATAAAGACTGAAAAATAAAATTGACAAAGATTATTGTTTAAGGTTGGCGGACACACATGTCTTAATTAGTTTTTTTTTTTTTGTTTGTTTTTTTTACGAATTGGTCAAACCCAAACTCAAACAAAAACATTGTTTTCAATCGTTATGAGTCTACCAATTGAATAGAATTTTATTATAAACAATTGTCTTGTAAATGGAATTTTTAAAGCATTCTGAATGTAAAAATAAAGAAAAAAGTGTGCAAGACAATAAGAAACACTACCTGCCAAAAAAAAAAAGTGAAGTTTTGTTGAAATCGGTTGAAAAATGTAGGAAATCCGATCCCATATATAAACTAACACACACACACACACACACATAAACAACCTGGGTTTTATAATAAGTATAACTCGATATAAGTTCTGGCGACAGAATCGTGTTTTATCGTGTTTTCAAATTGGTTTCGTGCAAAAACAATTGTGTTTTTCCAATTTTTGGCGCTGTCAGAACCACCGCAAGGTAATTTTACGCAGTCCTGTGAAGTTTTGTTGAAATCGGTTGAAAAATGTAGGAAATCCGATCCAATATATAAACGTAAAGACACACACACACAATCTGCATTTTATAATAAGTAAGATAGTGGTAGCTGTAATTTTCCTCATCCGAAATATTTTTCCACCAGTGTTTGATTTTCACAACTTAGCCATGGAATCTAAATAAAAATATAATCTATAAAATCCAGAATCTGTTAGGTGTTTGAGGTACGCACTACTGGAGTGAACTGAAACTGCTAGATTAATTTATTGGAAAGCGCTACTGCACATAACATTTAATTTAAAGGAAGGCTCCAGGCAGAGTAGAGCTAAATATTATTTATTTTAGGATATTAAAACTTATTGAAAATCGCTACAAAATTGCAATTATGTGTCAACACATAATGTTTGACATGTTTGTTCAAACGTAATTGCAATTTTGTAGTGATTTTCAACGTGTTTTTGTATCCTAAAATAAATATATAATACCAAATTGTACTTGGTATGGATTATTCCAAAGATGACTATTCAGTCCATATGAGAGCTCAATGTATGATACAGAACAAATTATAATAATAATTAGGAAACAATCTTAATTAGTCAATAATAAATTGAGTTCGATGAATATAAGCATATTCTGACCAATTACATCTTATGAAATGGAATCAATATATCCCAGACAGACAGATATACAAAGAAAAAAAAAAAAAGAAAAAACAGAAAAAATAAATTGACTTTGGAAAGATTTTTTGGGGGCATAATTTATGAAGAGAGAGAATAGAAACACGATTTAATATAAAGGGTAAAGGAAGGTAAAGTGATAGGAAGGTTAAATTTAAAAGTGAGTTACAACAATGTGTTAAATAAAGTTCATAAAGGGTTTAAGATAGTGTTTATTTAAACATGTTCATCATATAATCATTTACATACTTATTATGATGATAATAAAAATTACAATATACTCATAAGAAATATATATATTTTAAATATAAAAAAATTAATAAAAGGCACCGTATATATATATATATATATATATATTAGGTTGCTGCAAAAATAATGTCGTTTTCTCACATAGTAACATATGTGAGTAAACGACATTATTTTTGCACCAACCCAATATATATATATATATATAAATCAAGAACATACATCTACACATACAGACACACACTCCTATATATATATACGCACATATATATAATGTATATATATATACACACATACATACACACATACATATATAAACAATTATATATATATACACATACATATCACAACAAAAAGTAATAACTAAAATAATAATACACACACACACACACACACACACACACACACACACACACACACACATATATATATATATAAACAGGATGCACGGTGGATTGAGAAATCAGAGAGCCGAATTCGAATTCCAGTCGAATCCATTACATTCACTAATGTGCTAATACACTTGGGAAAAGTATTAATGCTCTTCTCCCTCCTGCTATGGGTAAATAGCAAGACAAACTGGGTTCTATAGCCTTGGATGGCAACTAGTCTAGCAGAAGGGCAACTCTCAATTCAAAACCTGCGGAGGGTCGTTTAGGAATCTTGTGGCACATAGTGCACCAGGTCTCTGAATTCGGTCCTTCAAAAAGTGAGGATGGTTCTTCACAAAACCTTCACCACTATAATCAACTCACATGGGCTGGTCTATGGGCTGTCTGTTTCTAGGAACTGAGCTGCTTGACCTTCATACGTCGAATGCGACGGGAGAATCGAATATATATTTAGGTAACAGGTTTGATTCCAGTTGGCGAAGCACATATTTTCTACGAAATTTCACGAACCTTCATGTCGGTAAATGTAATTTATACTATTTATTTAAAAAACGGAGAATTTACTCAAATAAATTGTATCTATTTAAAATAAAATATAAACAGAAAATAGATTAAATAATTTAAATCAGTTTCATAATATAGGTATGTATATATTCAAATGTAGTAGTCACATCCTAACCACGTGGTGAAGGAATGTATATTTGTTTTCAATGTAGCAAGGACGGGTTAGCCGTATAAGGTCGCCAGTTAGTCATGCAAACATCGCACCGGCCCTGACGTACATACATACAAAATTTGAATGAAACTGAAAAGAGATTCGTGTGGTGAAACCATTTCTGTCTGGCAACAACCCCTGAGTAAAAGAAAAAGAGTATAAACCGAAAAAGTTGTAGCTCTGAAGTTTTTTATGACACCTTCTGCATTTAAACTGAATATATTCTCTAATAAAACAATCCCATGTTCTTTCTTTCTTATATATATATATATATATATATATATATATATATATATATATATATATATATATATATATGACACGTTATATTAGGTTGGTGCAAAAACAATGACGTAATAATGTCGTTTTTTGACGTATTTTTTAACGTCAAAAAACGACATTATTACGTCCTTATTTTTGCACCAACCTTATATATATATATATATATATACATATATATGACATGTTATATATATATATATATATGACATGTTATATATATATATATATGACATGTTATATATATATATATATATATATGACATGTATATATATATATATATATATATATATATATATATATATATATATATGACATGTTACATATATATATATATATATATATATATATATATATATATATATATATGACATGTTACATATATATATATATATATATATATGACATGTTACATATATATATATATATATATATGACATGTTACATATATATATATATATATATATATATATATGACATGTTATATATATATATATGACATGTTATATATATATATATATATATATGACATGTTATATATATATATATATATATGACATGTTATATATATATATATATATATATATGACATGTTATATATATATATATGACATGTTATATATATATATATATATATATATATATATATATATATAGTAAAGGTAATAAATCCGTTGGTTTATAATCCAAGTGGGTCCTCGTAATATAAAATATTGAAACTGATCTATATCTAAAGCTAAATGCAATATAATTAATAAATAGTGAAATCCCAAATAACCTCATATGGGTAATAGCCTATTTCGGCAGACGAAGATATCGGTCGTATGTCTTATCGACCCCGGTGTGGACCGAGTTCGTCTCTATACAGTTAGTGGGGGGACAGGAAGTAGAAGTTAACTGTGAAAGCTTTCGTCTGACTGAAACATTGAAATGGATAAATTCTGTATTAGTTTTTCGACATTATGATTTTTTTTAGCTTTCACAGTTAAATTGGATGTTATTGTTTATCAATTATACATGAAAGATTTTAATGGTCAGAGTTGAATCAGACCAGGAAACAGTAGTATTAAAAAGTACCAAGTGTGAAAAAACATAAGTAAAAATAACATGTAGAGCTTTTAACTTTAAAAATCAGGAGGTCAGTTGAATCCGCTACCTTGGTTTCAACCTTACGGTACCCTCAGGCAGTTTTATGAAATTACCACCTAAGACATTTTTATTTTTTTGAACTAAAGAACGCTACATTATTATTTTCAAAAATGAATAAACAAACGCACGACGTTGGGTGTAATAGAAAGGGTGGAGGAGTATGTGAAGAAGAACAAAGAAGAAGAAGAAGAAGAAGTAAAACAAGTGTATTGTAAATGGATTGGTGGGGGTTAAATTAAATCTTTTATCTAGCCACAGATGCACTTAAGAAAAATTTCTGCTATGTAAGCAAAGACTTAAAAAATCGGATTTCTGGTTTAAAAGGTTCTTTGGATCCGGAAATGTCATAATCGCTAATTTTTCCTATTGGCAGAAGTTGCAAGTATTGTCTTGATTGTTATATATATATATATATTACAATGAATCATTCATACAAAAAAAGTAAATTAGTAAAGTTAATGATATAAAATGGCGAAATCCCTTCGCTAACAAAATTTTAAAGAGGCATTAATCCATCAATCACTCGATGAATGTTATGATCCTGATTTTTTTTTAAATTATAAGCTCTATAAGGTCTTTCGACTGTACATTCAGTCATCTTCAGACATGGAAATTATTTTGTTTTTAGTAAAATCCAGGTAGCATCCGAGACGAAAAAATATAATGCGAATCTAATTACAGCTTATAATTAAAAAAAAAAAAGGATCATAACATTTATCGAGTGATTAGTAGGTTAATGCATCTTTAAAATTTTGTTAGCGAAGGGATTTCGCCATTTTGTATCATTAACTTTACTAATTTACTTTTTGTATGAATGATTCATTGTTATATAAATTGAACTGCAACACATATACACACACATTATATATATATATATATATACACACGTAGGATTAACGCAAATAAAATTTGTCACAGTTGATTAATGTGAAATTCAGCTTCTCGACTCTAGAGTTTCGTAGATTAACTTTTCTTGTTCAATCCACTATTCAAGAGGTTTCACCAATTAACAGCTGTTTTTTTTTTTGTGCGTTTTCTTTATAGTCATTTTGATATAATCAATTCATGCGCTAGTTGGGGTGCTTTTATTATTGGCCTTACGTTATTTTTTCCCTTTTTTCCCGTCAGCGTGTATTTGTGTGTGCATGTGTATGTGTATGTTTGTGCGCGTGTACATGTGTTTGTGTGCATGTGCATATATGTCAAATGTGGTGGTTATGTCATCTTTTCATTGTTTTCTTATCTCCTTATACTTTCTCCTTATTCCTTAGCCTTCTTTTTCCTTTTCGGCTAATATAACAATGGTGCATTTTTAAACACGTTTTTTTTTTGTCAACCGTGGCCAACATTTTTAATTAAAAAAATAATTATTTCAGGTGAGAACACCTGTTTCTAACTGTGTCAGGTGTCAAATGACAAGACTGAAGAGAGGATAATGAATTGGTGTCACTCACCTGTTTTTAGCCTTGACGACAGCGCCGGCGACAGGGAAAGCGAATAGTTATTCCACATGGTAAATAATCCGTTTGTATAAATACGACACGCAAAGGGATCGATCTCTTACCCTTTAATAAAGAAACAGAAAGAGAATTGTATGAGTTGGTGTCAACACTTAACAGAACAAAAAAGAAAATGCCGAAAAATAAAAGACGCCATCAGAATATAAAATAGACCTCACATAATTCCTAAAATTAAAAGGAAAACAAAATGAACTTATAACATTTAAAAGCCATTCATGTTCTTTCTCTATATCGTCTTCTTTATGTGCCGTGTCCTTTCAGGACGTAGGTGATCATGGCTCTCCACAACTTCCTGTCCCTTGTAGCTCTTAATAAAACCTTGTCCTTCTATTTCTCCCAAGTCCTGTTCCGTCATCCATTTACTTAAGCTCATCAAGTATCTGTCTATATTTCTGAGATGAGGTATTATGTACATTATTTACATTATTCGGACTATTGTCCTCATCTTTGTTGCCATATTTTTATAACATTTCGGCCTTTCAGTATCTGTCTATATTTCTGAGATGAGGTATTATGTACACTATTTACATTATTGGGACTAAGTCCTCATCTTTGTCACCATATTTATTACAACGTTTCGGCCCTTCAGTTTCTGGCTATATTTTTGAGATGAGGTATTATGTACATTATTTACATTATTCAGACTATTGTCCTCATCTTTGTCGCCATATTTATCACAACGTTTCGACCGTTCAGTATCTGTCTATATTTCTGAGATGAGGTATTATGTACACTATTTACATTATTCGGACAATTGTCCTCATCTTTGTCGCCATATTTATTACAACGTTTCGGCCCTTCAGTATCTGTCTATATTTCTGAGATGAGGTATTATGTACACTATTTACATTATTCTGACTATTGTCCTCATCTTTGTCACCATATTTATTATAACGTTTCGGCCGTTGTACGCCACGACCTTCTTCAGGTGATTAGACTGTCGAACTGAACCCTTTATTTCGCTCACTGGGGTAGTCTGTTCTAGTTACACGTGCCATGTTTAATGGATGTCAGTTATCAGTTATCTCCTGTTAATTTCCCTCTGAAAGCTCTCCACTGCCTTAACCGAAACGTTGTAATAAATATGGCGACAAAGATGAGGACAATAGTCCGAATAATGTAAATAATGTCTCATCAAGTATGTAATGTGTTATCTTCTTCTGTCTCTCTTGCCCTCTGTCTGTCCCGTGAGTATCAGATTTTCCAAACCTTCTTTCCTCATCATATGCCCTAGAAATAACACCCGTCTCGTTTCTCTATAAACTTCTATAAAAATATATCAGTAGATCATATACAAAAAGAAATGACAGAGAATTCTGGTCAAGCAAAGTTCGAATTACTGCTTTTAAACACATATGTTCGCGGATCTTTCTCGAGCTATCATATCTGCTCTGATTTTCTTAAACGAAAGTTCTCTGTGGCTGAACGGTCATAGCAAACCAGGCTTAATGGTGGTTCCGTATAGGATACAGGTTCGATTCCTGTCGGAGGACATATTTTTTACGAAATTTCTCGAATATTCAGGCCGGTAAATGTAATTAATACTGTTTAATTAACAGAACAGAACATTTACTCAAATAAGTGTATCCATAAAAAATAACGTATAAATAGAATACACACACACATACATATATATATATATATATATATATATATATATATATATATATTATCGACATAGATGCATAAACAGAAAATATATTTATTTTAGGATATTACATCGAAAACATGTCAAAAATCGCTACGCAAAGATTATATATATATATATATATATATAGACAGATAGATAGATAGATAGATACTAAAATAAATAATATTGCTCTACTTTGCATTGATCCTTTTTTTAAATTAAATGTTACAAACTTTGCAGCTGTACTCTATTCGTTCTCATCTTACCTGGATATATATATATATATATATATATATATATATATATATATATATATGACGTCACACATAATGAAATGGAAAAAGTCCGACAATTATTTTTTAAGACATTTTTATGTTTATACATTCTTTTTATAGATACAAATATTTAAGTAAATGCTCTGTTTAAATCCACTACTCGACCTTGCTTCTATATAAGATTGTTTTAAATTGCTTTAAATTTAAATTGCTTAAAATCATATTATTTTTTTCTATATAAAAACTAATTGATAAAACAACCCTAAAGGAAAATTGCAAATTTAAATACATGTCCTATGAGAAGAGAATCTTTTTGACATCCTGTCCGTATACGTCCGAGCGTATATGTGTGTCTATGAGAAAAGGCAGAGAACATGGAGGCTTTTATACACAGAGAGATATATAAACAGTGTGGATACAGAAATCAACACTTCATGGGGAGAGTCAGTTTCACACTGAAGGCATGAAACAGCCAGTCACCATTTTTATGTCGATGCCGTTTTCTATCTGCGAACGCTCTGTCTGATATTAGATATTCTTTCTGCTATGAATATAGCAAATTTCAAGCAATGGAAACGATAAAAGACGGACATATATGAGGAGAGATCATAGATTCATATGAAAGTGACAAGACACGTTTGACATATGAGAAAAGCAAGTGGGAGAATTGTATTTTTTTTTTTTTTTTTTTAAAGTAGTGGTCACTTACCGTAGCGACGTTTTATTCCCAGGAGCGCTCGATTTGCGTGACTTTTTGATAGACGAAACTCCGTAATATATATATATATATATATATATATATATATATATAGACTGTATAAATCCGGACCAAGCCCAGAAGGTAAAAAGATCAGAATAAAGGGATTCCCTTGAGAAAGCAACAATGATTGATTTAATCCATGGCATTCATCAGAGGCGACTGTGACAGTCAGTTCTCCCTACCACTGTGTGCATGTGTGTGTCTGTTTCTCGCTCTCTCTCCCCCCTCTCTCTCTCTCTTTAGCATTCAAAATACTATTTCTCTGTCTCGTTAGCATTCAAATTACTGTTTCTCCCTCTCGCTCGTTTTCATTCAAAATACTCTTTCTCTCTAGCATTAGCATTCAAAATACTGTTTCTGTCTCTCTCGTTAATATTCAAAATACTGTTTCTCTCTCTATCGTTGACATTCGAATTACCGTTTCTCTCTCTCTCTCTCTCTCTCTCGTTAGCATTCAAAATACTGTTTTTTTCTATCTCTCTCTCGTTAGCATTCAAAATACAGTTTTTGTCTCTCTAGTTAGCATTCAAAATACAGTTTCTCTCTCTCTAGTTAGCATTCAAAATACAGTTTCTCTCTCTAGTTAGCATTCAAAATACAGTTTATCTCTCTCGTTAGCATTCAAAATACAGTTTTTCTCTCACTCTCTCGTTAGCAGTCAAAATACTGATTTTTTTTCTCTCTCTCTCTCTCTCTCTCTCTCCTATTAGTATTTGAAATATTTTTCTCTCTATCACATTAGTGTTCAAAATAGTTTTTCTTTTTTACGCCTCTCAGTTACAGAGCAGTTGGATAGCAAAATTCTTACTCCAAAGTAGTACATTCGACTACTTCTAAAATCTTCTAATAGTTACATAGCTTTAGCATCTCTTTCAAGTGTTTAGTCCTCCTCCATCTCTCTCACTTTCAATAAATAGTAGAAAGCTGGGTTTAACCGTTGCTAGGCAACTTCATACACGCAGGTACTTAAAAGCTTTGTGTTTGTGGATAGTTTTCCTTAAGTCTTATGGTTTATAGAATAATCACCTTTAAAAATAATTGATTAAAAAATATGGCACATTACAGTTGCTAATTGTTGTCATGTTTTAAAACGGAAACGTATTCTTTGCAGTTAATTGTTCGCCACGGTTATTCACTATGCTTTTCAGTCAATGCTGAATGTCACGGTTGACGACTCGAAGACAAGAGCGATAGATAAATTTAGAGCTTTGCTCCGTGACTGTCATTTGCGTAAAAATAAAACAAAAAAAATCTATTTTAAACAATAAAGAGAGAGATAAAGAGAATTAAACGTCTGAAATAGATACTGAAGCTATGTAACTATTTGAAGACTTTACAACAAAACACTTATTCCTTCTGATTAATATACGACCAAGCAAATTTAAGTTTAAAACCAATATTCTTATATTTCTTACAAACTCCAAACTTGAAATAAATTTAGCTGAACTCACTATGAAAATTATTACTAACACTTTAAAACCATTTTTTATAAATCGGTATCACCCTATACAAGTCAATAAAGCCACTAAGACACAAAGGGGGTTAACTGGCGTGAAAGAATTAAGAAAAGATACAATAATGATTTAAAAGAGGAAAGAGTAATCAAGAGGACAGTAGATAGCGATTAACATTGCATTTAAATTTTTGCAGATTAAAGTTGGCTGGAAAGCGTGGAGCTGGGAAGGAGTTCCACAGGCGAGAAAAGAAACTGTTAGCACTGAATTTACGTTAAATAATTTAATCAATGTAAAACAGAGAATTAACTTTCCATGAAAGGCAAGATTCTATTAAATACAATGCAACAATGTCCCTCAATATACATTGGTGAAACATGCCGAGATTTAAAAATGTAGAACATTATGTAGGTAATTGAATGACAAATTGTAAAAAATATCTGAGGTGCTTTTTGTCCAGGAAAAGGACTTTATATTTTACTCTGAAGTACCTTTGAAGGGCGAAATACATTATATAGAATTTTTTTCATTTTTCTCATTCATTAAACACACTACCATTCGTATGATATATGGAGTTTAAATAATATCTCTCCCATATTGTTGTGTAGGGGTACAGAAGACGATTATCTCCCTTTGTGTAGAGATAAGACACACGGGTCACATGACGACCGCTTAGTGACGGCACTAGATACAGTGACACTTGCGGCAGCCAAATTTCTGTTCATTTACAGCAGACAAAGCGAAAGGTTGCTTTCTTTAGCTTAGGCCCCCTTGGCCCGGACAGAAGTTAAATCTGACTCACCAGCAGCTTACAAGTTCATGGTACCGTTTCCCTTTCGGAATATATATTTCCCATGTATAGAAAGAATCTCCAGATTGCAGTCCTCAGTTTTGGAAGACCAAAGATTCGCTGTCTCCCATTCGTAGAATATGACCTCACCTGGACAGATAAGACAGATAACCACTCTGCCGAAATAGTGTATCCCCCACATGGCAGTAGAATTACTAACAATACATATTATAAAGTAACCGGCAATACATTTTCATAGCAAAATGACCAATAATACATTTTATAGTAGAATTACTAAAAATACATTTTATAAAGTGACCGACAATACATTTTCATAGCAAAATGACCAATAATACATTTTATAGTACAATTGCTAACAATATATTTTATAAAGTTATCAACAATGCATTTTTATAGCAAAATGAGAGTCAATACAAGACTAAAATCGTATAAAAATACATTTTTATAGTAAAATTTACAGCAATACATTTTTATAAAAAAATTTCCAATAATACATTTTGTAATGAAATTAACAATATATTTTATCATTTACTTAAATATATCTAAAAAAAAGCGCTGAAAGTATAAAATTGCGTTCAAAACATATGTAGTTGAAGGCATAAAACTGTAAAAAGTTGGAGATAACAAAATCAAACAAGTGCGGAAACTTAACTATCTGGGACGCGTTTTAACAGAGGACGGAAAGTGTGACACTGAAATCCGAAGGCATATTGGGTTAGCCAAGGAAACATACCAAAAGCTAAAGAGGAAGTAGAAACAGGAAAATTTTGTCAGAAACAAGGAAAAATATTAAAATGCTACGTGATATCTGTCCTCCTGTATGATGGCGAATGCCGAACAATCTCCTCAAAGATGAAGAAGAGACTTGAAACAACAGAAAGGAAGTTCTACAGAAGGATGCTGAGGATACCGTGGACTGAACATATGAGCAACGACGATGTTTTAGAAAAATAGAAAACAAAAAGGAAACTGATACTTAACTTTAGGGAGAGGTTTCTAATGAGGAAAGAGGGCTTGGAAAATTTGATACACACAGGGCAGATTAAGGGAACGCGGGACAGAGGAAAGCAGCGTGTAACATACTTGATGGGCTTGAGGAAATGGATGGCAAAACAATTTGGGAGAAATAACAAAAAGAAAATTTATTAAGAGCTATAAGGGACAGGAAGATGTGGAGGGCCATGAAAAGGGACACGGCACATAAAAGAAGAAACGTGCCGTACTAATTAGTAGGAAAAGATTGAGCCCAAAATTCGAACTGAAAATCGTAAAGACCAAAATCAAACAAGCGCGGAAATTTAAATAACTGGGACGTGTTTTAACGGAGGACGGAACGTGTGACACTGAAATCCGAAGACGGAGGATTAAGATAACCAAGGAAGCTAAGCAAGGTACTAAGAAATAGGAAAATTTGTCTAGAAACAAGGAAAACAGCACTAAACTGCTACGTGATATCTGTCCTCCTGTATAGCAGGGAGTACTGAACTCAAAAGATGAAGATGGGACTTGAAACAACAAAAATGTGTTCCTACAGAAAGATGCTGAGGATGCAAGGGGCCGAACATGTGAGCAACGACGAAGTTTTGGAGAAAATGGAAATTATTTACACTGTTCGGACTGGTGTCATCTTTATTGTCACATTCACAGCGTTTCGACCATTGTACGCTTTGGCCCTCTTCAGGTGATATACGTTGGAATTTCGAACCGAAACCTTTTATTTCGTCTACCGGGGTAAATTTTTCTAGTTCCACGTGCCATGCCTTTTTTTGGATATCTCAGTT
>OZ010604.1:17689844-17694844 GCA_963932145.1 Acanthosepion lycidas
TATTCCTTAGAGACCGGAACAACTGAAATAGGAGTAGATAGGTTCACCTATCGCCCCGTTCACACTCTTCTATGGTCTTTTGAACAGAAGTAGAGGTTTATCGCTTGTATATCCTGTTTAGTATTGGGTTTCCGGATCCTTCTAAAGTCTTCTGCCCTTTCGCTTGCGTTGGTCCTTGTACCTTGGTGGTGTTATCACCTTACTTTTACTCTGTAACCCTCTAACTCGAGTGGTTCTTGCGCCTTGTACAGAGTGAATATTATTGCGAAAAAATCCGAAGAAGACAAGGTAGGAGAATACGGTGGGTGCTGGGGTGTTTCCCATTTGAACTCTTTAAGCTACTGCAAATTCTGTTTTGCAACATGCTCTCTTTCGTTGTCGTCGTAGAAAATGGCATCTTTTCGATTTACCGAAATTGGCCGTTTTTTCTTGAATAGCCGCATTGAAATTTCTGGGTTGGTCGCACTAATTCTTTGCAGTTCTTGTTTGGCCGGCTCACTAAAAGGACATCGAAACCTTCACTGGATGCAAGCCGGCTTTCGCCACGGGATTTGCACATTCACAGGCTTATTTCCAGCTCATTTTACGTCGAACGTTATCATAACCTGCGCATTTTCGTCCACCAGAGTATATTTTTCTAGTTCCACATGCCATACATCTTCTGGATGTCTCAGTATTAGTTATCCATCTTTAATTCATCTCTCCAAGTTTTTGTTCACCTCTGCTGTGGCGAGGTATTGAAACCACAAGTTACTGTATTCAGTCAACGCTTTTATCCACTGGGCCATGTGTTCTCAAGGACACAAACGTCATCGTACCAATCTTCGGAAACGGCAACATGCAGATTGACTATTCTGGGCTCAGTTCGAAATTCAAACATATCCCCTGAAGAAGGCCGGAAACGTCGTGAATATGACAACAAAAAATAGGACAACAGTCCGAACAATGTAAATAGTGTAAACAATTACAATACCTCTTCTCTGAAATATAAACAGATCCTGAAGAAGGTCGGTGCGTACAACAGCCGAAACGTCGTGAATATGGCAGCGAGGACGAGGACAACAGTCCGAGTAATATAAATAGCGTAAATAATTACAATACGTCTTATATGAAATTTCAACAAATCCTGAAGAAGGCTGGTGCGTACAACGGCCGAAACGTCGTGAATATTGTAGCGAAGATGAGGACAACAGTTCGAACAATGTAAATAGTGTAAACAATTACAATACCTTATCTCTGAAATATAGACAGACCCTGAAGAAGGCCGCTTCGTACAACGGCCGAAACGTCGTGAATATAGTAGCGATGATTAGTACAACAGTCCAAACAATGTAAGTAGTGTAAATAATTACGAGCTTGATCTGTTCTATCAAAAAAGTGGCCATCACGTGTCGAGTTTGGAAACGACTCCAAGTCTTTTCAAATGGCGAAAGGAAGCTGAGATATCGATTTTCAAACTCTTAGCAATGTCTTCTGTCGAAATCTTCGTTTTATTCACCACGATGGCAAGCAGAGCGTCTTTACCGATATCGTAAAGGTACCCGGAGCGTGGTTAATCGTTTAGGTGAAAATCACTCTGATGAAACTTTCTGATTGTTTTCTGCCGCAGTTCTGACGCTTAATCTTTTCCGAAATTCACAGAGCATAATATGGTGAAAGGGCAACTTTTCATCCCCTATTTTTAAGGCATTCATCTTTAGACAAAACGTCAACATTCAACAAAATCCGCCATGCAACTGAACGATGCAAGGTTTCAATCTAGAACACACCAGAAATCGGCAACAAAAGAAAAACCAGAGACAATTAAAGGTCATTTTATATTAACCATAAAAATCGAGAACGGCCTTTTGCAATGATCTGATATTAACATATGCTACACAGTTTTATCATTGCTGATGTTGGAAGTCTTCAAGTGATGTGGTTTTTGTTTTTTCGTAAGGCTCTTTCTCCGTTATTCTGTTGTGCTAGTCAAATGAAGAATTATCTTCAAGTCTGAATTTCTGGGATGAGGAGTTATCATTATTTACTATTCATTTTTTCCAGTGATTGTCTAGAATCCGTTCCTTCACGAGGGCGTGTCCTGCTTATTCCTCTACTCTCTGTGTTCTCCCAGACCTGGCCTTGATTGATAAGGCCGGTGGAACCAGCTTTCGGACTCTACATTTGTATATGAATGTCATGTCTGTGCCGATTTTTGGAGTTTTCCCGAACGCTGGTATATCACATTAATTCTCAATGATTTGACCAGTTCTCTCTAAATTTCTGGGATGGAGAATTATCACCATTTACACGATTTACATAACAACATTTCATGGCTATTGTTCCGATAAACATTCCTTTATGGTACCTAGACTTTATGAATTTAAACATACGACTAGACTGGCAGCTACCTCTCATTCTTTTACAGTCGAAATGAATTGATGTAACCGTAAGTTCTATTCTAACAGTTCCTTCTTTCGCAATTCTCGTTTGTGGAACACTCTTCCGACATTTAGCTTTCCAGTCAAGTTTGATGTTTAAAAGTGCAATGTCAATCGTTATCTTCTATCTTCTTGCTGCTTGTTTTGTTTTTTTTTTTTTTTTGTTGTCCTCTCTCCTTAATAATGTTTTTCGTTTTTTTCATATTATGTCACACTCAGGAACTCTTTATGTTTTAGTGGCCTTATTTGTCTTTCTTGGGGTTAAATGATAAAAAATATTTAGGTTACCCTAAATTGATATTGCTGTAACCTAGGGAAGCTTACAGAATAGAATAATCACATGAAGATTGGTAACGAACGATAACGCTTAGGACAAGAACATAACTTATAAGATTCGCCAGCGGCGCGTAGAAGTAGTCAACTGCTAGAAGTGAGTCAAGTAAATTCCACAATGAATCTCCAGCTGCAGGATAAATACTAACCTCTCTACGCAGTCAGATGTGGCACAAGGTTGAATTTAATGTGGGTTATCCGAGGCCGTAGACACGGCCAAAAATTCCCTGTACACCATGTATAAAACGAGGTCGGGTAGCTGTTTCCCGAGACGAGACTGCCTTCGACATAGCCTCGTTTGGGAATCTTCTCTGGCTGGAGGCAGAGATTTTTATCGGCACAGCTGGAGACGAATCTCTAACTGCAGACCAACAGTTTTTACTGTTGTATTTACGTGAATGGGGGCACACCCATTATCGTCCGTAGGTATGCTACAACAGATATACACCTGATGAAGGCTGGAACCGAAATATTGTGATAACAATAATAATAAGAGTGGTTTCAAGGGAAAAAACATCTTTTTGACACTCCATTTTTTTTTTAGGTCACAAAGGTTCAAGAATGCCATTCTTTCTTATTCTTACCGTATATTTACATGGTAGCAACCCAAAAGGGGGAGATGATTTAATGAAATGTGCCTTTTCTGTTTGAATTTCTTGGATGAGAAATTATTAGGTTGATGCAAAAATAATATCGTTTTTTGACGTTAAAAAAATACGTCAAAAACGATATTATTTTTGCACCAACCTAATATTTACACAATTTATATTCGGTGTATTGTCCTCATGTTTGTTGCTTTTATCACAATGTTTTGGGCGGTTTGGATTACAGCATTGAGCCAAGTGGTTTTTACTTGGACTCAGCAGAAACAGGCAAGCAACTACAGAGCAGTATTAAAAATAAGAACTAGATTATGTATCCCTAGACATGAGCAATGGAATGAAAACAGTCGAGCCTCAGAAACTAAATAAAGAGTTCAGTTCAGAATACCCAGTAGGTTACCCAGATTGATATACACCTGATGAAGGCTGGAAGACACAACAGCCGAAATGTCGTTATAACAACAAAAATGAGGACAATTGTCCGAATATGAATAGTGTAAAAAAAATGTGACTTCTAATCAAAATGCTTAGTGATTCAAAAACTAAAAAGGACAGAGACTGCACTATTGATGCATATAAGCATAAATAATCGATGACTGATTTTGAATGGTAAAAATTTGTTTGAATTGTCTGTAGAACAAAGTTTGTATTTTTTATTCTTATTGTAAGAGTTCTGAAAAGTAAAAGCTAAAATGATGCACAATAGAAAATATATATGACAAAACATAAACACGAATAATGTTGAGTTGATCTTGCTATTAAGAGGCATGTAACCATGTCATATTCTCATACATAAAGGCCTACAGGGGGTGCTGATATGTTGCTCAGCAAAAACGACCAAGTAATCCGGTCTGGTGCTCTTGCTATATATTTAGAAATTCTTGGTAAAATTCAAAGAATCTGCAATGTTATTAGACCTGGTCTGGCATCTTGGTTTCAGTTCCTTTCCCCACCGCCTTAATGTAGCTTCCATGTTTCTTTTCTATATATACTTTCATAGTAATTATTCTGATCAACTTCCCTCTATGGTACTTAGACTTTATGAATTTAAGTGCAGTACTGGATTGGCAGTTAGGTCTCATAATTTTACAGTTGAAATGGAAACGCAAGTTCTATTCTATTAGTTTCTTCTCTCGCATTTCTCGTTTGCGGAACTCTCAAATATTTAGATTTTTTATTTATTTTGTCAACTTGATTACTTAACTGAGTAAACCTATTATCAAGTCTTTGTTTTAAACCATCGATCAATATCTCAGCAAAAAAAGAACGTTGTTTCTTGACTTGAAGTAATTTGTCCTGTCTTCCTGTCAAGGATAATCTTTAAGGATTTAAATACGTCAGCCATTGTCATTTTTATGTCTGGATTTCTAGGATTACGAATTGTCATCATGAACACTATTTGCATTTAGTCTTTTGTTCTTTTTTTTTTCTTCCTCAGCTGTTATGGAGAATTTTTTTTCTCTGCCGAGGGTGTGTCCTGTACATTCCACTAACCTCTGCGTTCTAGAATTCTCTTGATAAATTTAGTAAGGTTTTCTATTTGTATAGGAATGTCAGGTGGTTCGTACCAATTTTCGATGGAGTTTTTCCGACCGCCTCCATTGGTGTATCACATCGGGTCCGTAATGATCTGATAATTTCAGTT
>OZ010604.1:17699844-17844844 GCA_963932145.1 Acanthosepion lycidas
ATAAAATATCTCTTATATCCGGGTTTATCTTATATTCGGGTCTCTTATGTCCGGGTTACACTGTATATGTAAATCTTTATTTGAAATATTTTACATGCAGGCACTTCAAACTTTATACTTTGAGTTAACATTAATAGGAACTGAAAAACATTATTCAGGTAAGAAAATCAGGTACTGAAAATTGTAATTAAAAATATTTGAAGGGTACTATATATCCATGGTTAGTGTTCTAGGGTTAAGGATTTCATACTTGAAATTCCTGGATGTCCTACGTGAAACTCTTTTAGCATACGTTTTTGCAATGATGCTGGTATCAAATTTCTTTCTGCGTACATAAGTACATTGTCACATATTGAAAATGAATTGCTTCCAGTAATATTTTAATTTTTTCTTTAAATCTCAATTGTTTCTTCATTTTTATTATAAAGTCGTCATTTTCTGCTTTAACTCTTTTTTCCTCTAATGTTACGAGCAGTTCTTTCCCTGTATTCTTAATTTCATTTTCAGCCCTTATCGCTGCGATTACCGTGTACTCTAGTGGTGCGCAGAATTTTGGTATTAATCTAGACAGCCCGTCCTCATGACTTAATTTTTGGATGGTAGAAACACCATTTTATAATTGCAGTTTAATAAGATAGTACCCCAGCGCTGCAGTCTATTTGCTGTATGCGTGGGAATACCCTTTTTTTTTTTTTTATCCATAAATGGACAACAATGGACGATGATCTGTTTGTAGTGTGAATTGTCTACCATGAGTAGCTATTTCCTGGAGAGTCCATTTTGAATCCATCTCTAATTTAGACCATATCTTAGCTCTTATTTCAGCATCCTTATTAGCAGTTAAGCCCTGTACAAATATTAGGCATTTGAATAAATCCGGTGTTAATTCATTCAATTTAAATTTCTCACATTCCCGGTTCACTACTCCAGCAGAAGTGACAAAATCTTTATTGCCATTCTTTACTAAGTTAAGAAATTACCAACGTATGTAAAAGTTTCCGATAGAGTTTCATCAAAATTTATCTCACATTTTTTTTTTTGGCAAAATAAAATTCACGCAATTTTTATGTTCCGCAGAAGACAGTTTTCTTAATAAACGAACGTTTTTTCCATCATCCCAGTGCAAACATCCTTTTTGAAGATTTCTTCATATCTTCTATAATACGCTGGAAATGTTATTCCATCATCTGGATTGTATAAAAATTCGCTAATTGAATTGGCGACAGCATCTGAAGTGAATAAATTTGACGTTTTTTTTCCAGTGAAGGTCTATGTAATAATCATTCTAGAACTTTCTGTTGATGTTGCTGTAATTCATGTTTCAACATTTGAACCATGAGAGACTAATTCTTCCACTATTTACATTATTCGGATTATTGTCCTCATCTTTGTCGCCATATTTATCACAACGTTTCGCCCGTTGTACGCTCCGGCCTTCTTCAGGTAGTTGGAATATCGGACTGAACACTTTATTTCGCTCACTGGGGCAGACTGTTCTAGTTCCACGTGCCATGTCTAATGGATGTCAGTTGTCAGTTATCTCCTGTTAATTCCCCTCTCCAAGTCCTCCAGCGCCTTAACCAGGACACATGGCACAGTGGTTAAAGGCGTTAGTTAGATCCGGTGACAGGACCCAAAGAGTGCGAGTTCAATACCTGTTTAAGGCGGTGGAGAACTTGGAGAGGGGAATTCCAACCACTGGAAGAAGGCCGGAGCGTTTAACGGCCGAAACGTTGTGATAAATATGGCGACAAAGATGTGGACAATAGTCCGAATAATGTAAATGGTGTTTAATTCTTTCATTTTGCTGTAGTCCTCCGAATTGATTTTTGGATATCCTCACTAGTTTATATATTTATCTTCGAAATTTGTATTAGGTTGGTGCAAAAATAATGTCGTTTTCTCACATAGTAACATATGTGAGAAAACGACATTATGTTTGCACCAACATAATAGTTGCCCGTGTCGTCACTTTTCTGAAGTGGTAAATATTTATCGAATATTATGTTAAGATGGTTTTTTTTTTTCTTTGCATGAGTTTAACGCGAATTCCTCGTCGCCATTTTTTGTGACGTATTGTGGCCGTTATTTATTAACGGCCACTTTACGTCACAAAAAAATGATGAAAGTAGAACAATTTAATATGTCGGAAAAAAAACGATTCTTACCCCACACCAATATTACTAGGGTATCCCATTGTTCTCGGTCAGTGAAACTTTCCTCCTCCCCACCTACGAAATATTGATATTCTGATTTCGCTTCACATTTGGTTAAAATCTCACCCACAGACTTCTTCTGCTGTATATTTTTCGACAATGTCTTTCTGTTTATTTTTTTTTTATTGTTCGAAATCTTTCATGCTTTTTTATTTTGGGGTTTCAACTATTACTGAAAATTTCCGAATTAATACAGTTTTAATATACTTTCATCAAAATTTGTCTCACATTTTTTTCTTTTGGCAAAATAAAATTCACGTTCATTTCATGTTCTACAGAAAACAGTTTTCTTAATAAAAAGCGAACTTTTTTTTCCATCATCCCAGTGCAAACATCCTTTTTGAAAATTTCTTCATATCTTCTATAATATACTGGAAATGTTATTCCTTTGTCTAGATTGTATAAAAATTCGCTAACTAAATTGGCGACATCTACAGTGAATAAACTTGACGTTCTTTCCAGTGAAGTTCTATGTGATAATGATTCCAGAACTTTCTGTAGTTGCTGTGGTTGCAATTGTTGTTCCAACATTTGAACCATGACAGACTTCCATTTTTCTGTAGTCCGCCGAAATGATTTTTGGATATCATCGCCAGGTTATTTATTTGTAGTTCTGCGAAATTCGAATATCCATGTGTCATGGCTTTTTTCGAAATGGTAATTGTGTAGGCCTCCCTCTGTCAGCATTGACCATGGGCAGCATCTAAGTTGTCTGCTTGGCCGGAGCATCGATGTCTGTGATTGTAGAGGCCGATGCGAGAGTGACAATCTGTGTTGCAGAGGTCGCACGTGTTTTCTGTCTCTGGTCTGTTGGAGCTGTCACTTTGTTCTCTGCGGGCCCGACTTTCCGTGGCGACTTGTGTCAGGTTCTCCTTCCTTGACTTGAGGTCATTGATCAGGGTTCTTTTCAATTCGGTCGTATGGCAGCCAGGCTCTACACAGCTTTCATGTCGCGTCTCACTACATCGCTGTACCGCAGCCGTGACCGCCTGGTAGGTCTCCTTCCAGCGGCCAGCTCTCCATACGAGAAGTCTCTGGAGATGCGGCCGTCTAGCATGCGATGGACGTGGCCCAACCAACGGAATCTGCGTTCTCTGAGCAGTGTGAACATGCTGGGCAAACCTGTTCGAACAGGACCTCAGTCTTGGGCACCTTATCTTGCCACGCTATTCCCAGGATGCGGCGAATAGTAATTATTCACTGAATATCCTGCTAAGATGTCTTTTTTCTTCTTACGTAAGTTTAACGTTAATTCCTCATCGCCACTTTTGTGGCGTACTCTTGCTGCTAATAATTAAGTATGACTCAAGACTTCAATGTTAAAATAAAACAATATTTAATTACAACCGCAAATAAACACTTAACAAGAACAAAGAAGTAAAAGTCAACCAAAAATAATTAACCATTTCAGTGAATACCTTTTTAGTGATTTTCTAAGCTCGGCTTAGATGTGGAACAAGGCCGAAAGTATGGGGCACCCACCGAGGATCGAACTCACTACTCAGTTGTAATTGATCTAGTAAGACAAGCTTTCTAACCATTACACCACGACGAGGTGTTAGTAGCGCGGCTCGGCTTAACGTCCAGTAAAATCCAACTCAAAACCCAAATCATCGACGCACAATAATTCACACTAATTCGACTGGATAGTTCCACTCAATAGTCACTCCAGTCAGTAGCCTGACACCGCTATTTATACACCTGGCGGAAAACATATATTCATAAGTCCATAGTATCACGCTCGAACCCCGGTGACGGTAGTTACTCATTTTCTTTCTATATGACATTATATATATATATATATATATATATATATATATATATATATATATTGCGTATATTTTGGTAGCATGTTTTCATTAAGACATGTCTCATTGAATAATTTAGACAAATTTTGTCTACTTATTTTCAATAGGATCCTATCATATTCATGGACAATCTTAATACCCTTATTAAAGGAAGACAGAAAATTACCATGTTGACATATAGTCATTTATTCCAAGTACTTTCGACATTAGCATGTCATCATCAGTGTGTTGTTTTTTGTAAAACAAAATTGTGTTCGTTTTAAACTTAATTTTTTTAACTGTGGAAGGAAAACCGCTAAGTTTATGTACCGTATGGTTTATATTTCATGTTTAAAACTTCAGGGGAAGTAACTAATTTTGAAATGTTCCTATGTTTTTAAAAATTATTAGTTAAAACATAGATATTCTAAACTCTCTACTGTAAACATTTTAAAACATTTGTGCAATATTCATGATTAGTTCTATTATGGTTTCATGTTTTTTAATATAGATTACCTTTAAGAATTTTATGTTTATTTAACTTTCAGATAAACACAACAATTTTTTCTTAAAAATGTTGTACTGCTTGATATTCATGCCGGAAGCACCAATACGAATATTTCAGAGTGTTTGAGTGTTAGTCTGGGGACAGTGCAGAGGACTCGGAAAAGTTGGATGAGTCTAACGGTGATTACGAAGGTACGGCAGCTTCGAAAACTCACTCTGATCGTTCTGATAATAAAATATAAACTTACACTAATGAAAACGGCAAACAAGAAATATAATTAGTAAATTACTGATGCCCCCTGACGAATGGACAGAGTGATTTATGGAAGGTTCGTCTACGAAACTCTGGAGTCGGAATGCTGAAGGTAACAGCAGTCAATATAAGTGATTATTTTTATATTTGTATATATATATATATTATATATATATATATATGTATTATATATATATATATATATTATATATATATATATATATATATATTATATATATATATATATATGTATTATATATATATATATATATATATTATATATATATATATATATATATATATATGTATTATATATATATATATATATATATGTATTATATATATATATATATATATATGTATTATATATATATATATATATATGTATTATATATATATATATATTATATATATATATATATATATTATATATATATTATATATATATATATATATATATGTATTATATATATATATATATTATATATATATATATATTATATATATATATATATATGTATTATATATATATATATATATATATGTATTATATATATGTATTATATATATATATATATATATATATATATATATATATGCGATCAAATCATAGTTATAAAGTAGGGTATATTTATGGATTAAGTGCACGATATCAGAGACAAAGTGTACGTAAAACTAAAAGTGAACATCGAAGTCAACACCCAGAGGCGAGTCTCTTTTTTTATGAGAAACGCTACTTGTCATGGCCTGACGATTGCTTTTAGCATGAAACAGACTGTTACCTCTGTAGGTTAACTTCAATGAGCATTTCGTTCTGAGAAGAACTCTCGAATTTGTTAGACTCAACACTGAGGCCTAAATCAAGTAGCTTGAGGAGGTAGTGCTGCCCTGGATCAAGAGGGTGGCTGTTTATGTCTGGCAACAGGACTACATCATGCCACACAAGCAGGAGAACTCAGTCATAGCTGTCAGACAATTTCAGCGACTACATCACCCCTTACATAGGGACACCTATCTACCCAGACTGCAACCCCCTTGATTATTATGTGCGGGGCGCATTTGAGAGAAAGACCAGCAAAACTCCTTGTAACACCAAATATGAATTGAAGGCAAGAATTATGGCAGCATGGACCAACTTAAACAAGGAAACCGTCCAAAAGAGTTGCAGGATATTCCGAAGTCTTCTGGAGACCGTGGTTGAAGCCAATGGCGATTTTATTTAGTCTTTTAAGATATTTTTATGTAATTTTGATAAATATATGTTAAAATGAGACGCTACAGTTATTTTCATTTTTGCATCATTTGACCACAATTTATCCATCACCCCCCTCTCATATATATAGATATATATATATTGTAATTAACTTATATGCTCTATAATAAAAATTATATTGAGCTCACTTTTGTGGATCATATATATATATATATATATATATATATATATATATATATATATATATATATGGTATAAAATGACAATTGGGAAAAATCTGAGACGCTTCTGTCTAAACCATTTTCTGGTTAATGCAAATTAAGTAAAGGTAATTTGCATTAACCTGAAAAAAGGCTTAGACAGAAGCGTCTATCTTTTTAAATTTGGATTTTGTAATGTAACTATAACAACAAAAACATTTCGATTTCATTTTTGCTTTGAAAAAGTCGGAAGACGAAACGCGTCGGCAAAATCTAAGATTTTTTTCCAATTGTCATTTTATACCAATCTGTCTTGTCCACAGAATTGATCTGGGAATTTAACTATATATATATATAAGATTTTTGTTGTTGTCTTTTCTTTTATTCATATTGTCGGTATAGATATATCTTATTCATCAATGAATTTTTACATATGTCTGTGTGTCTCCTTTATTATCAATTTGCAGACTTGGCAACCTTAATTCAAATTTTCGGAAAACTCCGGTTTACATCGTGCTTGTTAAATCGTCATCCCTCACAGGCATTTTTTTTTTCGAGTCATTATTTTTAAAGCGCTAATTAACCTGGAAAAAGAAGAAAAAAACAAGCTTAAAAACCGGTTTCCCTATCACTTTCTCGACAGCACTGTACTTTGTTTCCAACACACCAAAAAGTTTACATCAAAAACAGCCCCACCGTATCTAAAGATTAAAATGTATCAGATACCTAGGATCCCTCGTTCATTTGAACAACGCCTGCCACACTGACGTTATTATTTTAACCTATATTTTCTTAAAGAAAGATCACTTTTTTCTGGCTGTAATCTGTTTTAGATTTATTTAAAAAAAAACTAGTTTTCGCCAGTGTAAAAACCTAGAACTTGATTTCAAGTTTCTTTTATCTACACTATCGCTTTTATCAAGTCGACCACAACCTTGAATCCAAGCAAGCATCTCTTTAAATTCCAGCAGTCACGTAAATATCAATGGAAGAGTTAATATATATTTAACCATATTCACTGAATGACAGTTTGTTATAAATATAAAAACTAAGTCATCGTTGTCAGCTAATCTTCCAAGAAAAAAACATCTTATCTGATGGGTCGTTTTCTTAATGATAGCATTATTTGCGGTTACTATTTTATGTTACGAGATGACAAGTTGTTGAAAAGGTGTGATAAGGATATATATTTAGTAAAGAGATATAGTGTAGTAATTTTATTTGATAGGGGATGCATTGGTTTTATTACGTCGAAACACCAGTTCTCGTGACATTGAGCCTGGTCAGTACACAGTTAGGTTTGGTTTGGTTTACGGCATATCAACGTCAATAGGTTATTTATTTAATACCGACAAGATTTTATTGATGGTTTGTTTTGTTTTACGGCATATCATCCTCAATGGGTTATTTAATACCGACAAGATTTTTATTCCTGGTAATATTTTTTTCAAAAATGTATTGCTGGTATTTTTTTTTTCAAAAATGTAGTGCTGGTAATATTTTTTTTCAAAAATGTATTGTTGATAATTTATTTAAAAAAAAAAATGTATTACTGGTAAATTGCTGGTAATATTTTTTCTTAAAAATGTATCGCTGGTAATATTTTTCTTCAAAAATTTATTGCTGGTAATAATGTTTTGCTAGCAACAACTTTTCTTTCAAAAACGTATTGCTGGTATTAAAACTTATTTTTACACTTAGTTAATCCCCAAATTGGGGTCAACACACTATTTGACAATAATTGGGACCAAACAGGTGCTACCACCCTGGGTCAGGGTGGACCTGGGAACACCAGCAATTAATAAAATCTCCTGATCAGGGGCCTTGCTGTTGGACGTAGTTTATCGTCTTACCCAGGACAAGGATGTAGTTTATCGTCTTTCCCAGAACGCGGATGTAGTTTATCGTCTTACCCAGGACGCGTACTCAGATAGACGACGCGATAGGCCTAGCAATTCAATAATGGATAAAATCTCTACTTCAGTGGTTGCTAAACTTTTTTTCTCTGGGCAGCATTCTCAGAAGGAAAATTTGTTCGCGCCTCTCAAATTTTATGTGATAAAAGGTACATTAAAAAAAAAAAAAAAAAAAAACAGCGTGAGAGAGATAATTGCAGACTCGAAGTCAGAACATTATCCTTGTATTCTTAATACTTGATATAATGCAAAAATATGACAACGATAAAATCAATCAATAATTATTTATAACTATTTATACTGGGACTCATGCATGCAATTACAAGTAATCTGTAATAATATTTAAGATTTTGAAATCGTATTTATTTTTGGCATATGAATTTTAAAAAAATATGTTTCCAAGTCTTTGATTGTCTTTCAATCATTCCACCTCACCTGCCATCCTCTTCCGCCTAACCTGCTTTACCTCTTCCGCCTCACCAGCTATCCTCTTCCGCCTCACCAGCTATCCTCTTCCGCCTCACCAGCTATCCTCTTCCGCCTCACCAGCTATCCTCTTCCACTGCAACTATGAAGAGCGCCGCACCGTTTGGGAACCACATTACTTATACTAACAGAAGACCCCGATATGTGGAACTGCTTCCGGATTGTCAGGTCGCAACACCTACCTGGAATTGGGTGAACGCCACTTCAGACCAAAAATGGAGCTGCCCAGTCTTCACTTACCTGTTTTGTCAGAGTTAAAAATCGCCTACGCGGCCTTGTAGGTGATGAATTATTTTCAACACTACAATCTCTTTTCCACAGATGAAACTTTACGAGCTTCTTGCTAGTCTATCGATATTTCCACGGCATGTGTTCTTACGAACAATATTTCTTAGTCTCACAGACCCTGACCTTTACAACTGGGACCCGCCATACCATTAATCAACGATTAATCATTCCCATTTTTTCGTCTTCTATTAATAGGAAGCAAGTTCCATTAAGGAAGCAAAGTGGAGCAATTGATAGCGGCTCTGAATAAGGAATCGGAGAGACGAGTTCGAATTCCAGTCGAATCCATTACCTTCACTTACATATGAGTCCACTTCTCCACCCAGCTGTGGAAAACTAGCAGGACAGACCGGATTCTATAGCCTTGGATGGCAACTGGTCTACCGTAAAAAGAAATGGCAACCTACTGCAGGAAAACATCTGCCTCATCAATCATGTATCGAAAGATACATGATCGCCTAAGCGTTTATCACGCATAGCACATTACTAACTGAAATTCACTTACGTGCTAATACCATTTTGAAAGGTATGAATCCTCTTCAACCATCTATGTGAAAATAGCAGAACAGACCGGGTTCTATAGCCTTGGATGGCTACTGGTCTACCGCAGAAACAAATGGCAACCTACTGCGGGAAAAAATCTGCCTCGTCAGTCATGTATCGAAAGATACATGATCGCCTAAGCGTTTATCACGCATGGCACATAACTGTCTGACTGAACTTCCAAGAACAGATTCCGAGCCCCCCTCCGATAACATCGAGTTTATATCCCCAAAATATTTAATCAGTATATTTACTGACACATTTTAAAATGTTGTGACAGACATCTTTTCTTTCTTTTTTTTTTTTTTTTTTTTTTTTTTTTTTTTAAGTAGTTAACTTTACATACTTCCGGTGACTTCACACCAACAAGAATCTTATGAAAGGACGAAATTGTTTTACTTTACCGAAGCTGTCCTCTTGGTGCTGCCATGTTGGCTGACTTCCGGACCTGCGAGACAGACGGCTAACTGTAAGTTGTTCTCTAAGCTTATCAAAACGAGATTTATTCAGATTAATAGAGAACTCGACGCTTGTGTGCACTTTAAAAAAGATGAGAGAGATTAACTTGACATTTACGCGTATATATCGACAGATGGGCGAGTCGCATCACTATATGTAAATGAACTCACGCAGGGCGACCGTTGTATAAATATGCGGGTTTCTTGCGAGAAATTACGAGAGTTGTGAATGGGACACACAAATAATACTGACCTTGTAGCAAACTAGTCAAGTTTGACTAGTTTGCTACAATCGGGCCGCGGGCCATGACATCACACATGACCACGCGAGAGTGAAAACGAGAAGTGTTCAGTATGAGAAGCCGTTGGTTTAAACCAATGGCTTCTATTATCAATTATAGGCTTTTAAGTATATTTGTGGAGTTTTCATAGTTTATTTTGTTCAGGTTAGGTTTCAACTGTTTTATGTATATAGCTTCAAGAATTTTTAATTTTTGTTTTCAACAACGATTTTCCGGAATTGTGTATGCGTCCAGGCATGTGAAAGCGAGTTTGTGGTGTGGCCAACATAAATATGATATATATATATTTCTTTCACGGCATATCAACCTCAATGTGTTATTTGATGCCGATAAGATTTTTATTGTTGGTAATAATTCTTTTTCAAAATTCATTGCTGGTAATATTTTTTTACAAAAATGTATTGCTGGTATTAAAACCTATTTTTACGCGTTTTAACCCCCAGTTTGGGAGTTAACTATTTATCCATAGCTGAAACCATAACAGGTCCTACCTCCCCGGGTCAGCGTGGACCTGGGAACACCAACAATTAAGAGGTGCTTCCACGCTCTCTCTCTCTATATATGTATATATACACGTCCTAGGTAAGACGAGAAACTGCTTCCGACAGCAAGGCCTCTGATCAGGAGGTTTTGAGAGCGTGGATTATTCTTTTGGAGTCGGGTCCGTAGGTTTAGGACTTGATAGTTTTCCGAGAAGATTGGCTTAGAACAACCACGAAGTAAAGTGAACAATGAGTTATTTTTTGTTCTGGGCCCAAAACTAGGCGTTGTGTATGACTTCTGTCATGTCAACAAACTTTGATAGATTTTCAGCAGTTTTCACTAATACTTCTAGCCCAAATCATGGCTCGCCATTTATTTTTTCAATAACATCTTGCCTGCAACCATATCGTAGGTAAACCGATTTTTATTATTACTTAGATTTTATTATCTGTCTATATTTCTGAGATGAGGTATTACGTACACTATATACATTATTCGGACTATTGATCTCATCTTTGTCGCCATATTTATTACAACGTGGCTGACCACATACGGAGAGAGAAGGGAGATCACCACTTTCTGTGGGATCACGTTGAGACAAAGAACACCATTGGAAAATTCGTAAATTTAAGCAATCAGCACATATACTAGGCCACAAAAATCTCCTGAGCCGACCAAGCATAGAAATAAATACAATATGGGAACCAGTAATAAGGAGTGCCAGAGAAAAGCAATAATAACATGAGCTCTGGTAAAAACATGTAATGATAACAGCAAAAATTTCAATTTGATCACTGGTAAAAAATGATTGTTGAAGACATTAGGTTTATAATACCCAGAAATTCATAGAAAGATGTCCTCAAGGACACATGACACAGTGGATAAATGCGTTAGTTAGATCGATTGACAGGACTCAAAGAGCGAGATCAATACCCGGTTAAGGCAGTGGAGAACTTGGAGAGGGGAATTAATAGGAGATAACTGATAACTGACATCCATTAAACATGGCACGTGGAACTAGAACAGTCCACCCCAATGAGCGAAATAAAGGGTTCAGTTCGACATTCCAACTACCCAAAGAAGGCCGGAGCGTACAACGGCCGAAACGTTGTAATAAATATGGTGACAAAGATGAGGACAATAGTCGGAATAATGTAAATAGTGTAGATTTTATTAGTAAAATCTGCGAGGAAAATAATAGCATAGATTTCTAAAAATAATAATAATGATAATGGTTTTCGATTGTGTTATATAGGAATAATGTGTCGCTACTGACACTTTTGTATGGACATAGATCGCCAGTTAACAATCAATTTTTTTAATGGAAGTTACCTTGGACTTTTTGTCAACCTTTAAAGTATGGAGAGGAATTTCTGCTGAACTCTGTATTTGTTTGGTTCAGGGCAACGCTTGTGGAGTAATCATTGGGGATAGAAATTGCTACGCAATTCTGCTTGTGCTAAGCTTGACCTCAGGGCGAAACGGCACACATGTGGTTTTTATCAACCTTGGCAGACGATGTGAGCGAACGCATATGAGTTCCCCGAGGACCAATAAACTATTCGAATGATTTCAGTTATCTACGACGCTATTTATTTCTTCCAGGAGAGGCCGTTGCTATGAATGTGGCAATAAGTATTAACATGAGAAATCCACATCCGGTTTATTTATTTATTTATTTCGCCACTAACCAACTTTAACTGTTAATAAAAAGGAAGGTGTCGTGGAATTAGTGCAATGGTTACATCGCCAGAATTAAAACAAGGTTACTAGTTTCTAAATAATCTTTTTTTCTTAGTCTTGTTTCTTCAAGACAACCATCACACACACCTTCGTGTCATCTGTACCGCTAAATAACTTTTGGTTCTTTGCAATCTCACTTTGTTCCCGCTCAGCTATCCATCCATTTTTTCGTTCGACATTTTTCATCCGATTTTATTCCCCCTCAGTCATCTATTTTTTTTTTTTATCTGTCGTGTCCCTTTGGTACATAGATGATTATGACTCTTCATTGCTTCCGGTCTCTTGTAGCTTTAAGCAACGTTTGAACCCTTACCAACCCACTGTTCCCGCACAGCCATCCATTTTCTTCTTTTACGTGTTGTGCTCTTTTAGAGATCTTACATCGCTAAGCATTGTTTGAGGTTTTACCATCGCTCTTTGTAACCTCTCATCCATCCATTTTCTTATGTTTCCTGTCCCTTCGATACATAGGTGATTATGGCTCTCCACTGCTTCTGGTCTCTTGTAGCTTTAAGCAACGTTTGAGTCCTTACCATCCCACTTTGTTCTCGCTTAGCCATTCATGGTCTTCTTTTACGAGTTGTGTCCCTTTAGGACGTGGGTGATTATGGCTCTCCACAGCTTCCTGTATCTTATATCGCTGCGCATCGTTTGACGCTTTACCATCGCTCTTTATAACCTCTCATCCATCCATCTTCTTTTGTTTCCTGTCCCTTCGATACATATAGGATTATGGCTCTCCACAGCTTTCTTTCTCCTGTTGCTATAAGCGACGTTTGATTCTTTGCCATCGACCTTTGTTCTCGCTCTTTTCACAGAAACTCGCTAAGCAATCATTGTATTAAAAACAAACATTGCCGAAGAGTGAAGGGAGTTAAAATAAATGGGTAAAATCGTCCCTTTGGCACTCCATCTTTTTGCGGGCACGAAGATCCACATTTGCCAAATAATAATTAAAAGCCTTCTAAGAATTCACGTAATTGAAGACCTAGCGTTAACATCAATCATAAATTATTATTTATGATTGATGGTAACACTAGTAATTATTAAATTATTAATCCGTCAAGCTCAAAGAAATTATAAAATTATTAAAACGACAACGGAAACTTTTCCCCCCACTTTTCGTAATTTACTGAGATGAGTCGGACCAGGGACAAATCGTAACGCTCTTGCGGAGAGAACGGTGGAATGTCTAAATTTTAACCATTAAATTCTTTTTCTGGAGCATTAGACAAAAGCTACATCCCGCCAGGTGATGTTACGACAGTTGCTGTATGTTTTCTTAGGTTGAAGTTTGCGAGCACCACGCTCAACAGGTTTTAAATTTAGAGTTGTTCTTCAAACTAGACTGATTGTCAACGAAAAACAGAGAGTCTATTCTGCGCTGATATTTAACAGGTTTTTTATGGACGGGGCTTGGGTGAAGAAGAGAGAGATGCATACCTTTCACTATACGAAAAGAAACGAAATGGCCTCGACCTGAATAAGGACTCAGTCCGCCGTTCTCAATCTTCGCATCGATAACCAGAGCAGAAAACAGATCACATGATGTGTCATCTACTCTATTGACCAATGAAAATGCTCTATGATTCCTAAGGCTTCTTTCAAATACCCATCCCTAACAAGAGTAGAAAACATCACATCACGTATCATCTAATTTACTGAGCAATGAAAAGGCTCCCTTAACTAAGGTAGAAAACAGATCATATGACGTATCATCTAACCTCAGTAGAAAACAGATCACATGACGTATCTAATTTATTGAACAATAAAAATCCTCTATGATTCCTAATGCGTCTTTCAAATACCCTTCCTTAACCAGAGTAAAAAAACAGATCACATGACATATCATCTAATTTATTGACCAATGAAAATGCGCAATGATTCCTGGTGCTTCTTCCAAACCACCTCCCTTAACCAGAGGAGACAGCAGATCACATGACGTATCATCTAATTTATTGACCAACGAAAATGCTCTTTAATTCCTGGAGCTTCTTTGAAAAACCTTCCCTCGACAAAAAAAAAAGCAAAAAAAAAAACCACTAAAGGTCTAGGGACCAAACAAAATGTCCTTTTCTCTCAACGGCATCCAGAACCACACTACAGCGTACTTTATGTCGCTTCAGGGCGTGGATGATCATGACTCGCCACAACTTCCTTTTCTTTGTAGCTTTACGAAAAACTTGTTGCCTACATATCACTCTAGTCCCTCTTTTCCGTCCAATTACACAAATTTGTTAGGGCGGTTACTTCATGTTTATCTCTGTTCCTCTTGAGCTTGAATATGCCCTGTGAGAGTCAAATTCTTTTCTCGTGAGTCGCAGAAATTTCAACTAGTTTTTCCTAGGTACAGGCGTCATTTTTGTTCAAATTGTCTTTTAAACTTTCTCGTCGCTTCCATGTTCTATCTATGGTATTCTCATTATCGTTCTGTAGAACCACATTCATGTTGCCTAAAGTTTCCCCTTCGTCTCCGAAGAAATTCATTCACTGCTACATAGGTGGACTGATTGTGCGTTGCAGTTGAACAATCTTCGTTTCTTACGGAATTTTTCCCATCTTTTAATACTTAGTTTAGCGTCAAGAAGTCATCTTTAGAGACATCTCTTTGGTGCCTCAAGTTTCCTCTTCATCTGTGAGGAAATTGTCCAGACATTTGACGCTGTCATATTGGAAGGTTGATACAACACAGTGTTAGACATTTTGACGGTCGTCTTCGAGTATAGAATCCAGAGGTTAGCAGTGAATATTTCGGAGACAATAGGAAAGCGTAGTTCAGGTTAGCAGTGGATATCGCAGCAAAGTAGCAGAGCGTAGTACTTCCTTCTGTCATCTTCGCCTGACAATTTGGCACTGGTCATTCGGGTAGGGTAAACAAAAATGGCCGCCTTTATACACGACGGATAGAATGTTCTGTGGCTTCTGATTGGTTAACCTTCTATTGGTAGACTATAAAGTGAGTCCAGGCATTTAGACTAACTCACTAGTTACGTATATATACACAAAAAACTGCAACACACAGCAATTCAGTACTCTTTTCTTTGTTTCTAACGAAATCTTCCCGTCTCTTGATACTTTGTTTAGCTTTTGGAAAACATCTTTCCCTATTTCAATGCGCCTTGGGATTTCTGTGTCATACGAACACCAACACGTCACCACGATTCCAGTGAGAGAGAGGTGGAGTGAGAAAGGCGAGAGACAGACAGACAGACAGACATATATCGATACAGTTCAGGTTATGTTCACAAACATTTGTTAATAAATCGTTACACCAAATCAGAAACTGAAAAAAAAAAAAAAAAAAAAAAAAAAAAAAACAATATAAATCACGATTTTACAAACCTGGGATTTTAAAAAAATCCCCCCCATGCGAGGCAATAAAGCCACTAAGACGCAAAGGTTCCCCGAGTGAGAAAAAATATGAAAAAAAAAAAAAAAAATTCAAGCATGCTTCCTGATCCTAAGTACAGCTTTTTCTATTCTCATTTTCCTTAAAGCTTTCGCTTTCCTCGCATGTCCCGTCATTGGTATTCTCAGCATCCTTCTGTCGAGCTACTTCTTTGTTGCCTCAAGTCTCCTCTTCATCTGTGAGGAAATTGTCCAGACATTTGACTGTCATATTGGAAGGTTGATACTACATAGCAGTTCAGTACTCTTTTCTTTGTTTCTAACGAAATCTTCCCGTCTCTTGATACTTTGCTTAGGTTTACGAAGACATCTGTAGAACCAGTTCTTTGGTACCTCAGGTCTCCTTCTCATTTGTGAGGAAACTGTCCAGAAATTGGTCACTGTCATATTGTAAGGTTGATACCATCAATAGTTGAGCACTCTTTTTTCGTAACGAAAATTACCCGTTTCTTGATACTTTGTTTAGCTATTGGCAGGCATATGTAAAACGAGCTCTTTGGTACCTCAAGTCTCCTTTTCAGCTGTGAGGAAGTTTTACAGAAATTTTTCGCTGTCATATTGTAAGGTTGATACTACACAGCAATTGAGCATTCTTTCCTTTTTTTCTAACGGAATTTCTCTGTCTATTTGTATTTTTTTTTTAATTTTTGTAGCCAGCTTTTTCTATTCCAATGCGTTTTCAGATCGATATTTACATGATTCCGACAAACCCAATTTGTAATTTTCTATCTTCGGCTGTCCTTCTTTCTAACGACCATATATTTTGTCTTCTTACATTTGATGATGAAATATCGAATGACGGAAGACAACAACGTACAAAAAGAAAACTAGAGTAAACAAATAAATATTGCCAAGTTTATTTTGGTTAAAGAAAAATACAAAAACAAAAGTAATCTTCGTGTCAACGTGGAAGAAGAAAACTCTGCGCGCTTATGTAGAGGGTGAAAAATAGCGTTGTCCTGAGAAGGACAGTTTCGTGGTCACTAGAAAGTGGATGACCTGAGGAGGACAGATTATTGCATATCGTTGGCAAGTATGTCTGGAGGGCAAGAGCTGGAAGCCTATTTTGAGATGGCTGGAGCAGAAGCATCTGGACATGGTTGGAGCGACGGTCGATGACGAGCGGGAGATGATGATGGCTAGATAGCTTAAACTGCTGCTTATATCTGATGCCCAGGGCAAATGGCCGGCTACTATCGGAAAAGATACTACACTTTGATCTTAGTCATCTGGACCGCGAAAAGCAGTTATCTGCCCACTGAGACGGGATGCGACACAAGGTCAGGCAAGGTTACGTGGGGAACCCGATCCCATACATTCGGCCCCGGTACAAAAATTCCCCAAAAACCCTCAATCGTCGATTGCACTGGCCTCGATAACGAGCACCGATCCCCCTCTCTAGTGCAATGAGAGGGTGCAACTTTGGGCAGCTGGTCCTCAGGACCGGTCACCTCAAAGTATTTTTTTCAGCTGCGACGATGTCCGCAGACAGAGACCACAGCTGTCGCACTCTGCCTAAAGAGAGACGCAACTGAGAGATGATAATCCTCCACGGCTTGGGCCACGGAACACCACCACACTGGGGTGGGAGGCGACACAAGGTCAGTTATTTAATGTGGGAAAACGGAGCGCGTACACTTGGTTCATAGTTCAAAATTTACCCAGCCCTCGCTTACGGAGTATCGTGTACAAAGCTTCTCTTAGCTGGCCATGGCTGCGGTACAGATTCTACACATTCATCATAGTCTCTGGGCCACGGAATTGGATATTTACCCATGTCTCCCTACCGAAACGGAATGCGACACAAGGTATCCGAGCGCGTACACACACGGATCACTGGTCATTTTTTAACCAGCCCCCGCTTGCACGGGATCGGACACAAAGATTGTCTTCGCTGGTCATGTCCGTGGGACTGATACTACACTTTCATCATAGCTGCATTCCGTGACCCAGAGACTATTTACCAATGTCTTCCCACGGAGATGGGATGCGACATAAGGTCAGTTATTTAACGTGGAGAACCCGAGCGCGTACACACGAGTCATTAGTTAAAATTTACCCAGTGGGTTTGGGCACAAAGCTTGTCATTTCCACGGAACTGATACTGCACTTTCATCATAGTCTCTGGGCCGCAGAACGTATGGATATTTACTCATGGCCTCTACACTCGGGTCATTGATCAAATTTTACCCAACCTCAGCTTACGCGAGATCGGACACAACGCATGTCTTAGCTGGTCATTTCCACGGAACAGATACTACACTTTGATCATAGACTTTGGGCTTTTTTTTTTTTTTTTTTTTGCTTATGAATGAAGTCCTTTTTATATCCTGAACCAGAATTACAATAACGCTGGTTAAGCCTTTTAAAAAAATGTGGGAGTGCCGACAGGATATGACATGCTTTTTCTTCTCGCACTTTCTAAAAAAATTGTCCCTGGGTTCTATGCTTTTATGCTTGCCATCAATATAGTGTCTTCTGTGCCCGCAAATAATATTTTTTCTCGAAATTATGGTTCTCGGAATGGAGCTGTATCGTTCAGATAAATCCGGCGATAAGACGCATCCTTGTCTTACACTCTGTTGTAATAAAATTTATAAGTCACCTGAATTCACATTAATTATAAGCAGCAAAAGAACTAAATCTAAAACAGTGGCATCGAAAGATTGCGACAAACCTTTCTATTTAGCAACTGTAGTCGACAATTATTTCGAGTGAATCTTGAATTGTATTTCAAGTTGATGTCATATTATCTAACTTACGACCCCACCCCTTTCTATTTTTGTGTATTTGCTGAATTCATTATCAGTCTGTATGCAGGTTCTTTTTTTCCCAGTGTAAGTTATGGATTATTCTAGTATCTTTCCCAAATAATTTGAGTTTACCTAGCAGTTCAAATAGAACTCTGTATCGTCTAGGTTCATTAATTCAGCACAAAAATTGTACTTTGGCTAGAAGAATAACAAATTAATCTACGTGATTGATTGATAGTTTTATTCTTTCTCAAATTAGTTTTTTCGAGGAATTCACTTAAACTGAACGAACTCTTCTACGAAACAGAGATTCTCATTTGATTATGTATCTACAGACACTCGCCACGAATATGTCTTTATCTAACGACCATCGCCACGAAAGTATCTTTATCTAACGACCATCGCCACGAATGAATCTTTATCTAACGACCATCGCCACGAATGAATCTTTATCTAACGACCATCGCCACGAATGAATCTTTATCTAACGACCATCGCCACGAATGAATCTTTATCTAACGACCATCGCCACGAATGTATCTTTATCTAACGACCCTCGTCACGAATGTATCTTTATCTAACTACCATCACCACGAATGTATCTTTATCTAACGACCCTCGCCACGAAAGTATCTTTATCTAACGACCCTCGCCATGAATGTATCTTTATCTAACGACCATCGCCACGAAATTATCTTTATCTAACGACCATCGCCACGAATGAATCTTTATCTAACGACCCTCGCCACGAATGAATCTTTATCTAACGACCCTCGCCACGAAAGTATCTTTATCTAACGACCATCGCCACGAATGAATCTTTATCTAACGACCCTCGCCACGAATGTATCGTTATCTGCAGACAGTCGCCAAGAGTGTATTCTTTTCTACAGACCCTCGCTAGGAATGTGTGTCTTTCTACAGACTCTTGCCACGAATATATCTTTATCTGCAGATATTCACAGTGAATACAGCTTTATCTAGACACTCATAGTGAAAGTATCTTTATCTACAGACCCTCACAACGAATGTATCTTTATCTAAAGACACTCATCTCGAATTTACCTTCATCTACAGACACTCAGCGTGAATGTATCTTTATCTACCAATACTCTGAATTAAAATTGTTATAAGGCGCGCTTATTATTATGTATCTAGCCGACCCTTTTTTATTCAACATCTTTTTCATTTTATGTGCGTTAATTTCTTCAACTAACACTAACTTGCGAGATCTTCAGTACTGACGAGCATAAAAGAACACTGTTCGAGATTACCATCTAGAATACCATGACTCACACTAACGGAAATTTATTGTGAGGTAAGATTCAATGAAGACAAGACGTTGTTATTGCCTCGGGCAATATACAAAAATATTAATCTCTATATTCTATTGCATACGTAAGAATTAGTATGGCTTTGTCCTCATAGAGAAAGAACGCATGAGGAATAATTGTATACTGTTAACATCGGTCTCCTGGTGCTTCTATGGCTGTCTTCGGTTGTCGTTTTCGGGTAGTTGTCTTCGGCAAATGCCTGGTTTAAATGAACAAGCAAGAAACCATGGTAGCTACGTTGAATCTTCTGCTCAGAGTCGAATTGGTGACATCTTTATATAGCCGGTGTGGCTCAAAAACAAAGCTATTGGTTGAAGCTGCAGGAATCGTTTCTGATTGGTTAGAAAATATTTTTTATGACTTAAGTTGTTTTTTTTTTGTTGAAACCAGTGAGTGTCATTTGAACGCTAGCTGTCGATGTGAGCACTTTTTCGTTGAAGAGTGAGAGTGTCGACAGGCTACAAGTCCTTTCGTCTGTTTTCAAATTCGGAGTCTTTCATAGCATTCTTTTTTTTTTGGAGGGGGGGTCAACTTAAGAAATCACATGCTTGCACCCACTGCATTATTATAAAAATTTCTAGTGATCCATAGCCCAGCAATTTTTTCTTAGACTAAACGAAAAATATAAACTTTGCATTGTACATTTTATGTTCAACGTTGATTATCAGCAAAGTGAAATAAAATTATCATTTTTCTGCAAATAGTTCTTAAAGTTTATATCCGCACCGGTAATTAATTTTCATTTTTTTCCCAAAGTTATGTTCCCACAAAATAACTATGGGAGTTTTCGTATCATAATAATAAAATGAAATTATATTCCCTCAGGGCTTCCATAGAAAAGCATTTTGATGAGTTTACAGACTTGGTGAGAGAAGCGAGAGAAGCAAAAGAAGACGAGTTAAAAAGAAAATTAATTAAAAAAATAAGACGAAAGAAAGAACGTGTCCATTTTTTTTTTTTTTTTTTTTTTTTTCCTGTGGACGATTTATCGTCCGTATTTAACCGATACTTTTTATTTGCTATTCACGGAAAAATGGCGTACGTCATGGGCGCCGTTTGTTTTTCCTTGTCGACAGTCGATGAATGAGACTACGAAACTGGTCGATAAAAATGGCCGCTGAATGCGGTTAGCCACCTAAGCGACAACAGGTATTTGTGCTGGACGACGAATCACGGTGCCAGGAAGCCATGTCAGCCCTCATAATAAAAAGCCTACGTAAATATGCTAATGTGACCCGATCACTTAGTTGTTTGAATATATTTACATAGTAATTACTACTATTCTTTCTGTAGAAAGAGGTCTTCGGCCAGTTCGGACCATTTTTTTCATTTGCTTATTATTATTATTTTCAAATTTTTAAATTACGTTTTTTGTTTTAATAGAAACGTCGTAAAATTTTGGCGTTGACGAATAAGAAAAAAAAAAAGAAAAAAATTATCGACAAAAAATATAATTAAATCTCTCTTGAAGAATTTAGATAATTAACTGGCATTATGAAAACGAATCCGATAATGGATGAAAAATAGGAAGGCGGGAAAAGATGGAAGCCCGTTCAAGCTACGATCAAGACCAATTGCAAAATTGTGCCCGCGATTTACGCTTTTAAAAATAAATAAGATAAACAATACACCAACAAATGAAAGTCCCACAAAGAGTCAATATATATATATATATATATATATATATATATATATATTATAAATGTTATTTTTATTGGAAACCTGTACTTGAGTAGACGTAGATTGGAGAAAGACAATTTTGAATTGCAAACTGCCGAATAGGCAGCGGGAAACCACTCCACTATCTTTCCTGAGAAATCATAGCAGTTCACATATAATAAAGAAAAGGAATCTGTGGAGAAGGCAATGGGAAACCACTCAATATCTTTCTTAAGAAGTCATGGCAATTCACAGATAATAAAGAAAAGGAATCTGTGGAGACCCATCATCGCTTACGTCCTTGATGTAGTGTTATGGTAATTTACCCACTCACGCATGGTCTCTCCCAGCTATAAATAGGAGCAGGTACTGCCCTTTTAGAGAGGGAAGTTTTCAGCAGTTAGCTCTGATACTCGGACGGAATATTCTTGCTGTAACATCTTCGTTTGTATATGATTGTATTACTGTTTATGTTAATATATTTGTTTAACTCAATTCCTCTCTTTGTGTCTTTATTTCTGGCCCTAACAAGGCCACAACATGTCGAAAGACTACTCTGAATTTCAAACTGCGGAAAAGGCAACGGGAAAGAAGTCATAGCAATTCACAGATAGTAAAGTAAAGGAATCTGTGGAGACCCATCATCGCTTACGTCCTTGGTGTAGAAAGACTACTTGATATTCCAAACTTCGGAAAAATCAACAGGAAACCATTCCACTATCTTTCCCAAGAAGTCATGGAAATTCATAGATTATAAAGGAAAGGAATCATGGAGAGCTATTGCCGTCTACGTCCCGGAAAGAACATGGTATTCAAAAAAAAGTGTGGGAAAAACGAGGGCAAAACTCTTAGGAACTAAGCTGTTCTTTGTTAGATTAAAATTAACGAAAGAAGAATTATAGTCTTCTGATTACTGACAGAAGCACGTTATAAAAAGGGGCGTGCTATATTTAACGGTCAAACACGTTGCACGCGGAAGTAATAATTTTTATGCTGAACAAGGAAAGAGAGACAGACAGACAGAGAAAGATAAATAAAGAATTAACATGCTTGTGAGATGCTATCAGACGCGGCACATCACTTTAAATATCTTAAAGAACAGTGATATTTTTTCAACCTGACATACATTACATGCTTTCGTTCACATACAGGTTGAGATGTATAAATTGTCGTCTAAATGACGCAAAATTGTAAATAACACTGACTTTCATTTTAACAGATATAGTTACCAAAATTACATAAACATATCTCGAAATACTAAGAGAGTAAATATATTCAATAAAATCGCCATTGGTTTCAACCACGGCCTCCAGACGATTTCGGAATATCCTCCAACTTTTCTGGACGGTCTCCTTGTTTAAGTTGCTCAATGCTGCCATAATCCTTGCCTTCAGTTCATATTTGGTGTTACAAGGAGTTTTGTTGGTCTCTCGCTCAACTGCGCCCCATACATAATAATCAAGGGAGCTGCCGCCCGGGGAATTAGGTGGCCAGATGTAAGGGGTGATGTGGTCGCATAAATTGTCTGACAGCTATGACTGGGTTCTCCTGCTTGTTCGGCATGGTGTAGAGTCCTGATGCCAGACATAGGTTCTTCCAACGGCCACCCTTTTGATCCATGATAGCACTACCTCCTCAAGGCCTCGGTGTGGTGTCTGAGGCCCTGTGGGAAGATGAACGGAGGCATAACGCCACTATCACTAGTGATCACTCGAAACACCTTCGTAATCACCATTAGACTCATCCAACTCTTTCCGAATCCTCTTCATTGTCCTCAGATTGACATTCAAACTCAAGTGTTCGTATTGGCGCGAATATTAAGCAGTACAGCATGCCGTTTTCAAAATTCTGGCGGAGTGAATTGCGTCATGGTGTTCTTTTTTTCATAGACATGGCTCATCTAACCGTACTATACTGTGCAGTCGACAAGATAAAAAACAAACAACGCGCATGCGTGAAATCAAAAATATAAAATGGCGACAATTTTCCCATCGCACTCTGTATTACCACTAGTTTTAGATAGAGGATGTTTACTCATTTAGCTTGAGGATGTTAGCTTATTGGCCCCTTTTATTTCTGTCACTATTTTTTTCTTTGGTTTAATTCCCCATCCTCTTCCTCGTTAGGTGGTCAATGATACCAGATCTCTGGTGGATGCGGGGCGCCTTTCGTTTCGACTGTGATTTTCGTATTTGTTGTGTTTGAATGAGTGTGTGCTTGAGTGAGTGCTTGGGGTGAATGAATGTTTGATATTAAAATTCCCGCATTGATTTCGTCTAGTTAACTGATGTTTCTGCCACATTTACGGATTGTGTGTGTGTGGGGGGGTGCTATTACTAACATTATTTTGTTTAGTTCTTTGTAGATCGGTTTTATACATTTTTTGTAAATATTCACTATGGTTAGATTTTTAAATTTATTGTTTTATTCCCCTCGCAACACAGACAATGAATTGTACATATGGAGACTAGTTAGGGTTACATGGAGTTTTTTGAGGCATTATGGCGGATGATATAAGAATGATAACTAAGATTGCGTTGTTTTGGTGAAAGGAATATTGTTATATGTGTGGGTCAGGGTTTTGTGCCTAGCTAAGTTTAACGTTAAGGCAGAAGACCGTCTTTTTCCCCCATCCCCCTTTTTGGCCTTGTGCCACATTTTGTATCATTATACATATCAATAATGTATTTCAACAAATATTTCCGTCTTTGCCTCGACCAAAGTTTCACACATCACCAAAATATCTGTCTATATTTCTGAAGTATTGTGTACACTATTTACATTATTCGGACTATTGTCCTCATCATTGTCGCCATATTTATTACAACGTTTCGGCCCTTCAGTATCTGTCTATATTTCTGAGATGAGGTATTATGTACACTATTTGTATTATTAGGACTATCGTCCTCATCTTTGTTGCCATATTTATTACAACGTTTCGGCCTTTTATTATCTGTCTATATTTCTGAGATGAGGTATTATGTACACTATATACATTATTCGCACTATTGTCCTCATCTTTGTCGCCCTATTTATTACAACGTTTCGGCCATTGTACGCTCCGGCCTTGTTCAGGTGGTTTCTCGAACTGAACCCTTTATTTCGCTCACTGGGGTAGACTGTTCTCGTTACACGTGCCATGTTTTTAATGGATGTCAGTTATCAGTTATCTCCTGTTAAGGACACATGGCACAGTGGATAAAGTCGTTAGTTAGATCCAGTGACAGGACCCAAAGAGTGTAAGTTCAATACCCGGTTAAGGCAGTGGAGAACTTTGAAAGGGAAATTTTAAAAACTCTTAACGAATAATATCCCAACGATTACATCAGACGAACAGCATTATCTTTCTTTTATGGAGTTCAGATTTTGCTGCCGTTTGTGAAGATTTACCCTTGTAGATCAACTACCTTTTTGTGTTGAACATTGTTTTATACAACCCACTTTTCATCGCGTGCTATGATATATTGAAGAAATGGTTAGTTAGGATGATACATTTGTCATTACAGTTGGTTCCCGAAAATGGAAATAACTTAGAACTCCACCTAATAGTTTCGATTGCTTCGTTTAAGCTGGTGCGTTCCTCAAGACTTCCTCTTCAGATGGAGCATTGTCAGGATTCCTCAAAACACATGGTGCCCCATGAAAAGAAACAGGAAATTTGGTACAGTCTATTTAATTGTTGGAAATTTTGTTAAAGTTATTTGAGACAAAAACAAAATTTAGTAGCTTAAAACAGAGGAAAAATCACACACATTTAAGATGTGGCGTTCCAACTAAGAAAATTAACTTTTAGTTAAATTTTTTTATCACATCCAGTTAAACCAGTTGCCAGGCGTGATAGACGCTTAGGCGATCATGTATCTTTCGATACATGTCTGACGAGGCAGATTTTTCCGCAGTAGGTTGCCATATCTTTCTGCGGTAGAACAGTTGCCATCGAAGCCTAAAGAACCCAGCCTGTCCTGCTATTTACCCATAGCTGGGGGTGGGGAGAGAAGAAGAGGATTCATACCTTTCCCAAGGGTATTAGAACGTAAGTGAATGTAATGAATTTGAACTCGGTTCTCCGATTCCTCAATCCAAGCCGCTATCCATTACTCCACGTGCCCCACTCTGTTAGCCATTACTCCACTCATTTACCCATAGCTGGAGGGATAAGAAGAGGATTCATACCTTTCCCAAGGGTATTAGCACGTAAGTGAATGTAATGGATTCAACTAGAACTCGAACTCGGCTCTCCGATTCTTCAATCCGAGCCGCTATCCATTACTCCTCATATAGTAAATCTGGGGAAGCCTGTATTTTGTTTAATATAATCATTATTATGCTTTCAAGGTTTTCCTGATTTGTCGGTGTACACGTTACATACTAGTTTAAAAGCCTGAATAATAAAATAGATTCTTGACAGTATCCCTTTCTCCGCCGATACTTAAGAGAGCAGATAGTAAGGAAAAGAAAACAGGTGGGTTAGTCTATTACTGGAAGATGGCGCTTTTAAGCCAATCAGTCGGAACAATTATATCAATATACTGTAATAAAAGTTATGAGACGGATAGATTAGAAACGGGTCCGAGAGGACACCTCACTGGTTCACCCGGCACTCCATTCCGTCAAGGAGTATACGGATCAGAGACGCGAAGTGATCCGGAAAACAAAGCGAGCAAGAGTGGCCCACATTGCTGGTCTTGGGACTTTGTCGAAAATCTTCTGGAGATACCAGATAATGAACAGTGTTTTTTGCTGCTCACGACGCTTCACCTGGAGCTGTCGGAAACAGAAGACCACGTGACTCTCGAAGGCCGGAAACCACATTGGTAGAAATCGTAGATGAATTTTCCTACCTTGGCAGGATCATCTCGAATAATGTCTTCTGCGTGAGCGACCTTGACAACGGGATCAAAGCAGCTCATATTGTGTACGAAACGCTATTAGATCGGTTCTTAAGCAATCACGGCCTCACCATAAAAACCAAAATCATGGTCTTCTGGGCCGTGGACCTCTCCACCCTTTTGTATGCATGCGAGGCATCGACTTTGTATCGTCGGGGCATCAAACGTCTAGAGCAGTTTCAGAATTTTCGAGGAATCCTTCGCATCAGTTGGGAGGACCTCATCACCAACACTGAAATCCTCTCTCGTACATATCTCCACAACATCGAGGCTAACAACCTTCAAAATCGCCTCCGCTGGGCGAGTCCCATGTCTAGAATGTGTCCCACTCAACTTCTATGTATCAAAGATGAGGATATTAGTGTGAATGTAAAGAATGATAACTCCCCATCCCAGAAATTCAGACAGAAGGCAATCAGGTGATAGTTGGACTTTGTATTGTCGGGACATCAAACGACCGGAGTGGTTCCAGCAAACGAAGCCCCCAAGAATCCTTCGCATCAGTTGGGAGGACCGCATCACCAACATGATCCTCTCTCGGACATATCTCCCCAGCATCGAGACTACCATCCTTCAACATCGCCTCCGCATGACGAGTCACGTGTCCAGTATGCGTCCCACTCGACTCCCACAGATCATCCTGGCTGGAGAACTCGCCAGCGGCAAGACGCTACGCGGTGACCCAAAACGACGCTTCAAGGACCAGTTGAAAATATCCCTGACACAGGATAACATCGACCCTGAGACGTCGGAAACCGTTGCTGCAAATCGGCTTTTCTAGTTTAGGACCATCCGAAGGCGGGGTGTTGGGATCGAAACTTTCGCGTCAACCAGCAACTGTAAATGATCTCCGATGTGCTGTCAGAAGGGCCTGACTCTCTCAGCCGCGTCCACTATCCACACTCCTCTGTGACTTCTGCTCTTGCCTCTTCAGGAGTAAGCTGGGCCTTCACAGCTATCTCTCTCACCGCCACCAGAGGGGGAGAGAAAGTGGAATAAAGAGAGAGAGGATGAAGAACGATTAGACAGATAGTAGTTCTACAGAAGGATGCTGAGGATACCATGGACCGAATATATGAGCAACGGAGAGGTTTTAGAGAAAATGGAAACAAAAAGGAAACTTATAGTTAACATCAGGAAGAGACTGTTGAAAGTTCTGCTCACGTAATGAGGAAGGAGGGCTTGGAAAATCTGATACTCACAGGACAGACTGAGGGCAAGACGGACAGATGAAAACAGTGCATAACATACTAGATAGTCTTGAGTAAATAGATGATAGAACAGCGTTTAGGAGAAATAGCAAAAAGACAAAATTTATTAAGCGCAACACGGGATAGGAAATTGTGGAGGGTCATGATCGCCTACGTCCTGAGAGGGATACGGCACATCAAAAAGATATTTGGAGATAATGATTGATTTATTGGTCTTTTTGGGTTATCAATTTTTTGCAGGTTTTTTGCTTACAGTCAAATACCGATGAATACACCGGTTCTCGTTCGATCACCGAAGTTAAGCATCGTTGAGCCAGCTAGAAGAGGGACCGCTTGGGAACACCTGGTACTGTAAGCAGACCCCTACTGCCGGCGTCCTGGGTAAGATCATAAACTACATCCAACAGCAATGCCTCTGTTCAGGAGATTTTGAGGAGCGTGGAACCACCTCTTAATTGCTGGGGTTCTCAGGTCCACACTGACCCAAGGTGGTAGCAACTGTTAGGGTCAAAAATTCCGAGACAGTATCGACTACACCAGTTACACATCCAAGCTTACAGCATATGGTATTCCTAAGCAATCACCCATCGAGGTACTAACCAGACTCGACGTTACTTAACTTTGGTGGTCGTATGAGAACTGATGTTTCAACGTGATATGGCCATAAACATTCTGGAGCTATATAATAATAGTCGATGTGCACATTTTGCTGTCGAATTTTGCTTTGATGAGATAAAAACTGATGAACTAGTTTAGTTGTTTTAAATCGATATTATATTTCTTTCTTTCATTCTTTCTTCCTTTTTTCATTCCTTTCTTTCTTTCTTTCCTTCTTTTTTCTTTCCCTCTTTCCTTTCTTTCTTTCTCTTCCTTTTTTCTTTCTTTCTTTGTCGCCTTACCGTAGTCGATCTCTCCCTGCTCTCTTTCGCTCAAATCTCTCTTTCGCGAGTGCAGCTCGCTTTCTCTCTCTCTTTCTGCTTTCCGTCTCTGCCGCCTTGCTGTGGCCGTTATTGATTATTGATCTAAAAAATACGATTTTCATTAACTTTAATTCTTTCTAACACTATCTGACTCAACTCTCTCTCTCTCATCGGTTGTTTTTTGTTTATTTTAATTTTTATCTTGAAAAATATCCCAGATAACCCTCTCGTTTCATTTCCTCCCCGCCCATTTTCTCCGGCCGTGGCTCTCCCTATATTCCTCTCTTTCTTCTTGCCCTACATCTAAAGACAAAGCTGTCTTTATCTAAGTCGTTAATAAAACTAAGCAATGGGAATTTGCTTCCCGCCTTGTTCACATATAACAAAAGATGAATTCGGAGCAGTAAATACTCATTGATAACAAGACTGGATTCTCGAGTCGACGGCTAACCCGATGTTATCTGAGCGTCTTCGTCTGGTTTTCACAGAGCCACGAGATGTCCGTGGAACGCCTTAACTGAGATTCCTCTGTCAAACGATTCTTTATACGCAGCGACACCCAATATACGAAAGCATGCAAAAAGGTTCTCGGCTCGACGCATTTCCCGAACTTCTGACCGAATAACCGAACAGTTTTAGAAACGGCTTCGGTATAGCCACTGTATACCGGACAGTGGTAACAATTTATCGGTTGCCTATTAATTGTCTGTTTATTTAACGAAAAATTAAATTAAATTCCCCGTGTCAAGCCTTTATTTGTAAAACAAGAAAATGCTTATTTTTGACAGCCTTAAGACTATATCATGTTCAAACTCCAATTCCCGTACGTTCACCGGAGTTAAGCACCATTGAGCCCGGTCAGCACCTAGATGGGTGATAACTTGGGAATACCAGGTGCTGTAAGCTTGGATTATCGGATGGTATAAAGGGCTTACGGCCACTTCACGTTGAAACTCCGGTTCACGTACGATCACCGAAGTTAAGCAAGGTCGATCCTTGTCAATACCTAGATGGGTGAATTTTCGAAATATTTGTAAGCTTGGGTGCTCGGGTGGTGTAGTGGGTAATGGTTCTGAATTGTTAATCGTCGAGCCGAGTTCTAATTCTAGGTAAGTCCATTATATTTACTTATGCGCAAACATCCTTGGGAAAGGTATGATTCCACCTCTTGCCCCGCTTCCATTGGCTTAATTAATAAAAATTTATTTACATTATTCGGACTATTGTTCTAGTCTTTGTCGCCATATTTATTACAACGTTTCGGCCGTTGTACGCTCCGGCCTTCTTCAGGTGGTTGGAATGTCGAACTGAACCCTTTATTTCGCTCACTGGGATAGACTGTTCTAATTCCACGTGCCATGTTTAATGGATGTCAGTTATCAGTTATCTCCTGGGTAATTTCCCTCTGCCAGATTTCCACTGCCTTAACCAGGTATTGAACTCACACTCTTTGAGTCCTGTGACAGGACCCAAAAAGTGTGAGTGCAGAGGGGAATTAACAGGAGATAACTGATAACTGACATCCATTAAACATGGCACGTGTAACTAGAACAGTCTACCCCAGTGAGCGAAATAAAGTGTTCGGTTCGACATTCCAACCAACTGAAGGAGGCCGGATCGTACAACGGCCGAAACGTTGTAATAAATATGGCGACAGATGAGAAATAATGTACATGATGCCTCATTTCAGAAATATAGACAGATACTGAAAGGCCAAAACTTTGTAATAAATATGGCGACAAAGATGAGGTCCGAAGAATGTAAATACTGAACCCATGGTATGTTTTTCAGGCACTTTCCAAAAGGTGCCGTACGCTGGGATCGCCACCTCAAGACCGACAACATCAATCCACCATGGTGAGATTCGAACCCGGGTCTCATGGTCACGTGCCCATTCCAAATTATAACTTCAACAAAAGTACAGCATTAAAAAAAAACACATATCACCACCTCTGGTAATCATATCTCCACAAACATTTATATGCACAAAATCTGAGCATCATCAACCATGTACTCAACTGTGAAAGGAGAATAACATATTTTTATTACTTTATATCTCCAAAAAAAATCAAAATTTTCCATTAAATGATGTGCCGTTCAACAAATCAATCAATGATAGCGTTACAATCGTAGAAAACAGAACAATGGGAAGAAATGTCTAAAATTTAAGGAAATCAACATCTTTTATGTACGATTTCATTTCAGGACGTAGGCGGTTATGGCACTCCTCGACTGTTTTACGCTTTGTTGCTTCAATTAAGCTTTACCATATGGATGCCATTCATGGCTGCAAAGATGTTCAGGGCTATCTAAACTGCCCGGTGTATGCAACCGGTTTTTTCAAATCAATAGTGTCCATAATAGATCTTATTCATATAATCAGTTAAAAGCATTTCAAATTAAATATTGTCCTAGTTTTATTGCATATTTTTATTTTACGATTAACATTAAAAAATTCAGTAACTATGGGTCCTGTTTTACAGAAACAAATTAGTGATTTAAATTCTCCAAGGACTTCTGCTTTTAACTAATATAAACATTAAGCTCTACAAAATTTGTTTTCATAAAGTTAAATTAATGGTATGTGTGTGTGGGGGTGGGGGTGGGGGGGAAATAGATGTAATAAAATTAATATGATTTTCTAAAAAAGAAAACATTTCTAGAATAATTTCATCCATTTGTGAATAAATCCTGAAAGTTTCGTTAAAATTCGATAATTAATTTTTGCGAGAATTTCCAAATCGATGTGTTTTTCACTGCAAAAAACAAAAAGACTAAATAAAGGCTAAAATTTCCTCTGCTAATCTTTGCACCCATCCACTGCTAACGAAACGAAAAAAAAAAAAAAAAAAAAAAAAAAAACCCAAAAAACAAGATTTTTAACCAAAGTTATGAATGTTCTAAAAATGATAAAAATATAATTTAATAATAAAAAATCCTTTCCTTTTAATAATAACAAAGATTTTGACGATGAAAATTTGTTTACATTAAGTTTGGGGTATTTTTTTATCATGGTGTGCAAATTTTTTAGTGTATCATTGGTGGTACCTACTTACAATAATACCAGACATGTTCTGGTAAGAAAAATTGTCTGGCACGATCCAGTGAGCCAACTTTCGTAGCAGCAGAGCTAGCAACTGATTCTGTATAATTGTTCAGATTCATTAAACCGACAAAGCGGATGTTGTTAAATATTATGTCCGTCCATTATAAATTGTAACCCATGTCTCATTGGTTGAATTACTTTGTTGTTGTTTTTTAAGCATTTCCTCTGAATTTGGGTTTTTACGAGTGTACACTCTTTACTGACACGCTTAGTAAAGGGTCTATATTTTTTTGGCTCTTCTGAATGGCAAGAAGACACAAAGATCTGTAGTCTTTAAAGGAATTGTCCAACTGGGCAGTGAAGGAAAGCACTGAACAAACCTTGTCTGCGTCTCGTCTCGAGAGATAACAAACTGAAAAAGGCCAGTGTCTGCGGGGATAAGGCATAACACTATTGATAGTAAAAAAAAAGGCAACGCTAGTCTGCCATATTTCCCATTTCATACAGTCTGAGTATTGCGAACAAGACTCTTCTTTTAGTGTAAAGTTATCCGACCTAAAGACAAAAATGCTTGGGATTTCAGAGCTATATAGAATTATAACCACCTGATATGGTTTTACGTTGAGATGACACTCTCTCTCTCTCTCTATATATATATATATATATATATATATATAATGAAAAACAAACCACTTTAAAGGTACCATTACGATAATTTATTTCACCCAAAATCCTTTTTTAAGGATTCAGGATCATCAGGTAAAACTTCCAACAACGAATTGAGAGGAAAAATGGGATTAGTAATTGGTTCCTTATAACTTAGATATATATATATATATATATATATATATATATATATAGTCGAGGAATCTAAATGGAATAATAATAAAAAAAAACGGAAGAATATTAATCTACAACCCAGTGTGTCTGAAGATTTTAACTTTTTAATTTTTTTTTATTGTTCAAAATATAATCATGAACAATGGACACGGGACTGAACCAAATGCCGACGACATAACAACAACAGAACCAATAAACACCGAATTATTGGCTATCCGTATGAATAGAGCAACCAACAAATTGGCCAGGTATGAATGACATCAGGAATATATTGGGATATGCCTCAAGGACCAATTAAGTACCAACCAATTTCAGGATTGATTTGGAACCTTCAATAGGTAACCACAATGATGCGTTTCTAGCATCATGGTACCGTAAGTTAGAAGATTTCTCCAGGGAACTCATGAAGGACACCATGCAATTCTGCCAGGAAAGCATAACAGCAACAACAGCAGAAATTAACCTGCTCGATGAGAAAATAAAAAAACAAACGGACACGGAAGAATATACCAACATAAAGAATGTCATAACAGCTCACACAGACCAAACAGTGAGGGAACTACAAAAAACAATAACTGAAAAACAAAGAAAATTAAAATGGAATATTTCCTCCAGACAGAGGAACAAAAAAGAAATGAAACCAAACTTTGAAAAAAGTGAACGACCATACCCCAAAAGAAAACAACAAAACACTGCAACTACACTGACCACCACACAACCAATGCAAACACAAAACAGACCAAATAAGTACACCAACAGACAATCAGCAGCACCACAACCAACAATAACAACACCGCCACCATCAACGATAGCTAGAACCTCAAAACAAACGCACACACAAAACAAACCACTAACTTACGCGGACATCCTTAGGGTGCCGTACAAACATACACAAACCAAATCACAGCAGCCCTTCTACAGAACGCATAACCCCATTAGACATCCCAGACCACCTAGATTAGCCCCTAGTAGACAATCAACAACACACTCAACCTTAAAAAAAACGGAATAAGCCCCCAACCAGGACGGGGTTATAGCATCCCTAATAGGAGATATGATGCAAGCTTTCGAGCTTTTACAAAAGAACTTCGCCATGCTTGCAAATTCAAACTTGATCCATACGGGCGAGTTATAAATTTAAGTAACAATAAATTTTCACTCAATACATTCAGGGTATTAAATAAAGGACTAAGCTTTTGCCCTAGTCCCCCAAGGTTTGATAAAGACACCTTGGCAAAGGACCTGAAATCCTTCTTCAGAAGAATACGGTTAAAAGCCCACTACGGGGAAAATGATCATACACCTTCCATACTTGAGACATTAAAAGAGAAGGACACTACCTACACCCCCAAAAACACAGACATGACTATACAGACATTTGAACTAGCCGTAGCAAATGACAAAGAAAACAACAGCACGTAAGTTGCTACGTGACAATATTACTGAAGGGGAACGTATAGCCCTCGATACGCTGACACAGAGATGACCTAATCATAACACAGGCTGACAAAGGTGGTGCGACAGTGATCTGGGTTATCGAAGAATATATTAAAGAGGCCAACAAACAACTAGCCGACAAAGAAACCTATAAAAGCATACCTACAGATCCCCTTCCAGAACACCAAAAAGAATTAACTAGCTCACTAAACATAATGCTTCGCAACAATCTAATCGACAAGGAAACATACACAGCACTTACACCCACAAACATTACACCTGCTCGTTTCTATCTCCTTCCTAAAATACACAAAAGCAACAACCCAGGAAGGCCGGTTATTTCATCGTTCAACTGCCACACGACAAAAATTTCCAAATACATAGATCCTTACATACAACCGCTAGCTAAGGAAGTAAAATCATACATCAGAGACACAACAGATCTACTGAACAAAATTAATCACATACAAACAGTACCAGTGAAAGCTACTCTAGTGACTATGGACGTTAGGTCACTCTATTCAAACATTAAAAACATCGAAGGGCTAACCGCCCTTCAGGAAGCACTTACTAAAAGAAGAAAACAAGACCCCCCCACAGAAGTCATCATAAAACTCATGGAGCATGTCCTTACATTGAATACTTTCAACTTCAATGGAGCACACTACCTTCAAATAAGAGGTTGTGCCATGGGCACCATAGCAGCTCCATCATATGCTACAATATTCATGGGAAAATTTGAGGAGACCCATATCTATCCAATCATTGGTAGCGACTGCGTATTTTATGCAAGATATATCGATGATATATTCTTTGTATACACGGGTAGTGATGACAAACTTACCCAATTCCTTATGACCCTAAACACAGTGCACGACTCAATTAAGTTTGACTATGAAAAATCCACAATATCAGTAACATTTTTAGACACCCGCATTTACATAGATGAAAACAGGAAACTACAAACGACACTACACACTAAAATCACCGACACCCACAACTATCTACACTTTAAGTCTTCCCACCCTAAACACCTCAAAGAGAACCTTCCCTATTCACAAGCACTTAGACTCAGAAGGATATGTTCCAAAAATGAAGAATTAAATAAACACATTGAAAATCTGGAGCATCAATTCACAACACGTGGCTATAAACAACACCTAATCAGGGAACAAATAAATAAAGGTATTTCCACACCTAGAGAAGACACCCTAATGTACAAGATTAAAAATAAATCTAGCCGCATCCCTCTAGTAACCACTTTCAACCCCACTCTGCCTCCACTATCACAAATAATCAAACGTCGCTGGGAAATACTACATCTCAAACCAGACCTAAAAAAAACTGTTTAAGGAACCTGGCCTTCTTACATATCGTAGACCTAAGAACCTAAAATAAATCATAGGTAGTAACCACATTTCAGGGGACAAGGTAATCCGTAATAAACTAAGAACAAAAACAACAGGATTTTCCCAACCATGCAACAACAAAAGAAGTTTATGTTGCAACCATATTGAAAACACGAATTCATTCACTAGCTCAGTCACTAAATCTACTTTCAAAATCTACCACGATTCTAACTGTAGAAGTCATAACATAATTTACCTCCTAGAATACACACTATGCCAGAAACAATATGTAGGAAAATTTGAATGGCCCTTTCACTACAGAATTAACAATTATCGTAAACGAATTAAGTCGACTCCCTATGAAAAATTATTATCTGTAGAACAACATTTCCGCCTGGAAAAACACTCATTTCAAAACCCATGCTAAATTCACTATAATTGAGAGAATAGAAAAGTTAAGAGCAGATAAAATTAGAAAGATTTTAGAGTCGCATGAAAATAAGTGGATACGTCTAAAAACAAAATATCCAGCCGGGCTAAATCACAAATTTAACAATATATAGATATAACTCAACAAATAAAAAAAACCTACCCACATTTCTCACCCACACAAGACAGACGGGCTTACGGAGGTGTGGTGGCCTCACACTTATACACTCACCCACACGAATATACACACTTACACACATCATACGCACTCACTCCCTAATGAGCCAAATGATAACACACACCCACAGCAATACACACGCTTACACATATCATACTCACTCACTCCCTAAGAACCAAATAACACACACACAAACACTAAACAGAGACACATCCCCTCACCAAGTCCAATAAAACTGTCAAACTGACCAGAGCAGCATGTATCTATCCAGCTCTTATCTCAAATAACAACTTAAAAGAGACTGTTTGACCAACACAAGGAATGTTAAAAGATTCATGTTAAAAAGATAAAAAAATAAAAAAACAAATGAAAACTACAGACAAAAGTTCATTTTCTCCATCAAGACATTCATTTCTGCAGTTTAGTGCTAGCAGCAAGCAGAAATATTTCTTCTCCCCATGATGGCCATTTCGGCCGAAACTAATCAAGGAATCTAAATGGAATAATAATTAAAAAAACCGAAAGAATATTAACCTACAACCCAGTGTGTCTGAAGATTTTAATTTTTTAGTTTTTTTTTATTGTTCAAAAAAAAAAAAAAAAATATATATATATATATATATATATATATATATATATATATATATATATATATACACACACACACTGTTTTGGTGTATCAAGGCACTTCAGTGTGGCTAGACAAGTGATTGCTTCAAGCCGGGATCAAAACTCGGCCGACGCTTAGGCTATCGGCCCACGCTACGGGGAAAGGGAATTTTTACCGCATTATATACGTGATATAAGCATTATCAGCTGCCAGCGTGCTCTATTCATTACGAAGAGCCTAGCCCCCTAACGCGTGAACGGAGCGATTCTTGGCGGATCCGCCTACGAAACTCTACAGTTGGGACGCTGAAGTTAACATCAGTCAGCTGACATATATATTAGTCTAATGAATGACAACTTTGAAAAAAGCAACTTATCCTCAGAGATCCTAAAACACTATAGCACAATTCTCTTCATTTCAGAAACACAATGTATTTTTCCGAAACTTATTTGACAAATATTAGCTCATTTAAAATTTAATTTATAAAATTTAATATTACTTTTAGTTTAAACTATCGCAGAAATGTATTTTTTAACACGGTGGTAGTTGTTTATTAAAAGTGTTAACAGCTTTAAGATTTATAACTTTATTTATGATTTTAATTAAAAAAAATGGAAACAGTTTTTCTAAAAGTCATTATTCATCGATTTTTTCTTACGACAATAGTGTTCAGAATATATCTTATTCATAAAAGCAATTAAAAGCTTTTCTAATTAAATGTTCTAATGTTATTGATTTTTAATTTTTTAATTTTACGATTCAGAACAGATTTTGGGTAACTGGGGGTACTGTTTGACAAAATAAATTAATGATTTAAATTCTCCAAGCTGATATAAACACTAAGAAGTATAAAAATGAAATTCTTGAAATTTCATAAATTAAATAAGGTGGTGCTGAGATTTTCTAAAAAAAACATTTCTAAAATAATTTAATTAATTTGTGAATAAGTCCTGAAAGTTTCATTAACATCCGACAATTATTTGATTTTTGCAAGAATTTTCAGATCGATGTGTTTTTCACCGTAAATAAGACGCTAAAATTTCCTGTACTAATCTTTGGTCCCGCGCGATGACGCAAGGGACAATAAGATTTTTAGCCAAAATTTCAAATGTTCTAAAAAGGAACAAAAATAAAATTTAATAGCTAAAAAAATCCTTTGGTCTTTCCTCAATAATAACAAAGATTTTGACGATAAAATTTTATTTTCATTAAGTTTGGAGCATTTTTATCATCACTGTATGCTCATTTTTAGCGAATCTGAGCAGGTGTTAAAACAAATATATATATATATATATATATATATATATATATATATATATATATTGATAATATTAGATTAAATATTCGTTAATTTTTATGTTTATATTAAATTTGTAACCTGTAGGTGATATTACATTTGTCAAATTTTCTTGATTGCTCAGCGGTTCTTTTATAAATGCCCTCGGCTTTAGTTGCCCCCCCCATCTTCCCCCCTTTTTTTTCTTTTCTCTCTCTCATCTTCTGAATTTTAAGTTTAGATTTTATCGTCTTTTATTGTGCGTAGTATCACCACAAATGTTTACACCCGTTTCCGGTGTCGGTTTTTAATTTAATTTCGTTCAGCGATTCAATAATGAATTATGTATCGGAAAATAATTCATATTTATCTGTATCTCACTCACTTAAACCTCATTTAACTTCTCTCTTTAAAACTTCTCTCTGTTAAATTTTAATCCCCCCCTTCATTTTTAGGCCTTCCTGTTCTTCTTTCGTCTGTTACCCCTCTCTAAAGCTTTCATTTATTTCTCACATTCGTCTCCCACTCTCATACATACACTCTCACTAAATTTTATATTTTTTTATTCCCAGGGTTATTTTTTCCGATTTCTTTTTGAATTTGTAGGTCTGAGGAATTGGATCGTAATTACGATTCCAATGTAATCAATTATAACCATGGAATATTAGTGTTTAAGCCTTTTTATTTTATATATATACATTAGGTTGGTGCAAAAATAATGACGGTTTTTGACGTATTTTTAACGTCAAAAACCGTCATTATTTTTGCACCAACCTAATATATATACACAAAAATAATCTACATTATAATTATCGAATCTGTGTTAAAACAAAAAGCTAAGGAGAAAAATAGGTATCTGTGGGAAGAAAACAAAAGGCTCTGAGTATTGTTTGCAGAATTTATTTTGTCACCAATATATAATGACATGGCCGTGTTTGTGGAGGGTGTGCATTAAATGGCACAAAGACATGCAAGTCATTCGCACACAATAGGTTTATATTACGTTGGTGCAAAAATAATGACGTAATAATGTCGTTTTTTTGACGTATTTTTTAACGTCAAAAACGACATTATTAAGTCATTATTTTTGCACCAACCTAATACATAACATACGCACACGCAATGTGTGACTGACTGAGAATCACATTTTATCCCCAACTTTATAATTTCTTTGCTCAGCCCAATGTAGGAGCTGTCCAGACTTATTGGGAAGTAAAAGTATTATTTCAATATCCTATTTTAAACGAAGTCAAACACAGCGTACATGGGCTTACGGCAACATCACGTTGAAACACTGATCCAGTACGAGCACTGAAGTTAAGCAAAACTGAGCTTGGTTAGTATCTAAATGGGTGACCGTTTGGGAATACCAGGTGCTGTAAGCTCGGATGTGCGGGTGGTGTAGTGGATAATGCCTCGGAATTGTTAATTGGAGAGCCGAGTTCCAATTCTCATTGGGTTTGTTATATTCACTTATGTGTAAATACCCTTGGAAAAGTTATAAATTCATCTTTTTCCCCCCAGTTATGGGTTAATTAGTAAGGCGACTCATATCACTAAGCCATTATTATCTAAAAAAAAAAAAGAAGAAAAGAAAAATTCTTACAATCTTAAAATAATTTCTGGCTTTAAATAACCTGCAAAAGGGTGATAAGCCATAAAAATGAATCAATCAGTTGTGTGTGTGTGTGTGTGTGGGTACATTAAATGGCACAAAGACATGTAAGTCATTCGCACACAACACAGACATACGTTTATACATTACATACGTACACGCAATATCATACGCAGTATGTGACAGAGAATCTTATTATTGGAGGCTGCTAACACATAACATTCATTTGTGTATGTTTCTCGGCCAAATGTCTTTTCGGCCAACTGCCTCTTGACCAAATGTCCGCTCGGTAAAATGTCTCTCAGCCAAATGTCCGTTCGGTCAAATGTGTTCCGGCCAAATGTCCGCCCGGCCAAATGTCTTTTCGGCTAAATGTCTATTGGTCAAATGTCCGGACACGGTCGATCCGGGTACCTTTCATGGAATTTCGAATTGAATATTTTTATCTAATCTATGGGTTCGAATTCACTGTCGCCATATCATATAATAAATATGCTTGTCCATCTCTTTGTTAGTTCGCACAATGATTACACCCTGCAAATACCTATGGATTATTCCGTTTTGATCGCATGGAAAGACAAGCCATATCAGAAGCGCTACTTGGTTTCAGTGAAAAAAAAGAAAGAAAGAAGAAAAAATGAAGTTTTTAACATTTCTTGCCAATATCTCATAAATAATGGACTATTCCTTTTCGAACGCACGTAGAAAGAGGGAAAAAGACACTACTTGGTTTCCGTGAGAAAATGAATGAGAGAAAGAAGGGAAGATATAAGTGTTTAACGTCTCCTTTAAATGCCTCATAAATAATGGACTATTCCGTTTTGATCGCGTGAGAAGACATATATCCAAGACGTTACTCGGTTTCAGTGTGAAAATGAAAGAAGAGTTTAACGTCTGCTTCAGTGAAATGGAAAAAATTGTCAATTTCAAATCGTTTCATTTGTACCCCCTTACTTCTTAAAATAACGACAAGCATTCATATTTATGATTGTTATTGCAACATTTTGTTAAAGTTGTTAAGCTCAAATATTTAACGATATGATAGAATTTCGACGGATATTTTATAGTTGTAGAACTCGCCATGGGCTTATTCAATCATTAACTGAAGAATTAAGATTCATCATAAATTTCAAATAGGAAAACCGTGAAAATTTCACCCCTTCCCCCTCAATTATTTTGAGAAAAAGGTTTCATATTCAGACAAAATTTTTAATTTGTTTTTAATATAGTAACTAAGAAACTGATGCAACCTGAAGTAACCTAGTAGTGACTAAAAACCTCTACCAGACGTACGAGTTGACAATTGAACTCTTTTCAAGATCAGAAGGGCATAATAATAATAATAATAAAATAAAAAATAAAAATCAACATAAAAACGTTTGCAGGTGGTTTCAGAACGTTATGTTTTGGACGTGTTTATTCGTCTTTGTCTGAAAAAAGTGAATAACAGTAGTATTAATAATTCATATACCAACGCATTAACCCACTCGGTAATAATTCTTCTGTCTTACCTGCTGCTGAAGCTGATGTTGCTGTCACGCTTGACTGCATTCACCGCCGTTTCTTTTATAATGACTGCTGGTACCGTTGGATGTTTTCTTTTTATTTGTCTATTAACGGCTCACATATAGTATTTTGTTGAATGGTTATTGCGTCAAAAAACCTCAACCGAGCACAAATAATGCTCCCATGGCTTCCGATGTACCAGCCAATGCTTTTTTCCTAATATTACTGAAATGGTATATTGTACAACACTGAATACGGTAGAAAGAAAGAAAGAAAAGTAAATTAATAATATTAATTCCTTTTTAAACACAGAAAGGAAACTTCTAGAATTCCTGCAGAAGGTAGTGAAGGAAAACGAGAAGAAAGGATTAATATCAATTGCAAGAAGATAAAATGCATAGTTATTAGCAAAAGGGGCAAGCCAACATGCAAATTACAAATTGGAGACGCCAAAATCAAACAAGTACAACAATTTAAATATCTTTTTTAACAGAGGACGGAAAGTGCGACACTGAAATCCGAAGGTGCATCGAAATAGAGAAAAATGCCTTTCAAAAGATAAGCAAAGCATTAAGAAACAGGAAAATTTCGTTAAAAACAGAGGGAATACTAATGAACTGTTATGTCCACCTATATGTTAGTGAATGCTGGACAATCTCTTCACAGTTGAAGTAAAGACTTGAAGCAACAAAAATTTGGTTCTACAGAAGGATGCTGTGAGTATCCTTGACTGAAGAGGAAAGAGGCCTTGGAAAATTTGACACTCACAGGACATATTAATGTCAAGAGGCACAGAGGAAAACATCGCATAACGAACCTAACGAACTAAATCGTTATCAGAACAGGGATTAGGAGAGATCTCAAAATGACAAAATTTACTACAAAGGACTGGAAATTGCAAACAGTCTGAAGAAAGAGGAGGAGTTGGAACAACAATAAGAAGAAATTGATAAAAATATGTTGGCCCATGAACGTGCTTTGGGGTACAATAGCCAATATCAAAAGTTTCATGTTAATAGTTTCTTCTTTCGCACTTGTCGAACTCTCTGGCGGCTTCTTACTTCCCAGTCAACTTTGACCTTCAAAAATTTAAATGCAATGTCAATCGTTATCTGTCTTCTTAATTCTTATTCATTTATTGTACTCTCTCCTTAATAGTAGTTTTTCTCCTATTCTTTAACACTAAGTAACCTCTTGCGTCCTAGTGACTCTATTCCCTTACTTAGGGTGAAAGGATTTTTAAAAAATTAACCAGTATCTCTTTACCCAGTGGATGCCCTGGAGACAAGATATGTTTCATTCCCCATTCCGTAAAAGAACTTTTCAGTCTTTAGAGAACCACATGTTGTATTGAGAATAACATCTCTTGCCCTTTTTAGCTTGTGCAGCTCTCTTCCGGCTTCTTGTTTCCGAGCCAACTTTGATCTTCAAAAATTTCAATGCAATGTCAAATTCTCTTTCACTCTTCTTACTTTCGAGTTTAATCTTAAAAAATAAATGCAATGTCAATCATTATCTGTCTTAATACTTATTCATTTACTGTCCTCTCTCCTTAATAGTAGTTTTTCTCATTCTGTAACACTCAGTAACGCCTTTCGTCCTAGTGGCTTTATTACCTTGCTAGTGGTGAAAGTATTTAAAAAAAAATTAAGCAGTGTCTATCTAGGCACTGGATGCCCTAGAGACGAGATGTGTTTCATTCTCCACTCCCCAGGGGGACTTTTCAGTCTGTAGCGAACCACATCTTGCATTGAACATAAAATCTTGCTTGTGGAACTCTCTTCTGGCTTCTTGCTTTGGAAAACTTGATATTCAAAAAGTTAGATGCAATGTCTATCGATATCATCCACCTTGATTTTTGATCTTTTATTGTCCTCTCTCCTTAATATTAGTTATAACACTTTTGCGTCCTAGAGGCTTTATTGTCTTGCTTGGGGTGAAATGATTCAGAAAACATTCAACCAAAGAGCCTCCTCTGAGATAACAATACCTAGCGTCTTTTCCAGATTATCCAGATCGCTTAATCTAACGTGTTTGTCATAAATAAACGCCCGTCTGTTACATATGCTGATAACTGATGATATGGCTGACACTAAAAAAAATGGCGGACATTTTAAAGTGACGTCATCACTGAGAGTTTCGTTTCTTTGCAAAACCATTAAATGCAAAAGGCGTTGATTACGGGCGTTGAAAGGTATTTGGTTTAATTTGTTTTTATATTATGTTTTGTGTTGAAGCTAATAGAACAAGCGGGCAGACGTTCGTACACAAAGATGGGTGTGTTCTTGGCGAGCATAAAACAAGGCGTGGGTTTCCCAAAATGATATACATTCGATGCTAGCGACAAGATTGGGGAATTTCAGGTAAGAACTGGATTAGTCGAAAAGAAAGAAAGAAAAAAAAATGGCGCCAGTTACATCATTGTGGATTTGTTTTCAAAATATCCAGCGCGTGAGAGAAAATCCTGGGTAACATTTGACAGAGGAAGCAAATTCAAGCTTCAGATAATACCTAATATACTGACTATAACTCCAACTATATATATATATATATATATATATATATATATATATCTATAATGTCTATACCTATATATTAGGTTGGTGCAAAAAAATGTCGTTCTTCTTTTGAAGTTGAACGTCAAACAACGACATTATTTATGCACCAACATATATATATATATATATGTCTATACCTATATATATAATTATAAATATATATATATATCTATAAATATATATATATCTATAAATATATATATATATATATATAACTATATATATATATATATATATATATATATAACTATATATATATATATATATATATATATTTGTAACTATATATTATGTATATATATATATATATATCTGTATATATATCTATAACTATATATATATTTATAATGTCTATAACTATATATATATTTATATATATATATATATATATCTACAATGTCTATAACTATATATATATATATATATATAATGTCTATAACTATATATATATATATAATGTCTAACTATATATATATATATATATATATATATAATGTCTATAACTATATATGTATATATATATATATATATATATAATGTCTATAACTATATATATATATATATATATATATATATATATAATGTCTATAACTATATATATATATATATATATATATATATATAATGTCTATAACTATATATATATATATATATATATAATGTCTATAACTATATATATATATATATATATATAATGTCTATAACTATATATATATATATATATATAATGTCTATAACTATATATATATATATATATATATATAATGTCTATAACTATATATATATATATATATATATATAATGTCTATAACTATATATATATATATATATATATATATAATGTCTATAACTATATATATATATATATATATATATAATGTCTATAACTATATATATATATATATATATATATATAATGTCTATAACTATATATATATATATATATAATGTCTATAACTATATATATATATATATATATAATGTCTATAACTATATATATATATATATATATAATGTCTATAACTATATATATATATATATATATAATGTCTATAACTATATATATATATATATATATAATGTCTATAACTATATATATATATATATATATAATGTCTATAACTATATATATATATATATATAATGTCTATAACTATATATATATATATATATATAATGTCTATAACTATATATATATATATATATATAATGTCTATAACTATATATATATATATATAATGTCTATAACTATATATATATATATATATTGTCTATAACTATATATATATATATATATATATAATGTCTATAACTATATATATATATATATATATATAATGTCTATAACTATATATATATATATATATATATAATGTCTATAACTATATATATATATATATATATATATAATGTCTATAACTATATATATATATATATATATATAATGTCTATAACTATATATATATATATATATATAATGTCTATAACTATATATATATATATATATATAATGTCTATAACTATATATATATATATATAATGTCTATAACTATATATATATATATATAATGTCTATAACTATATATATATATATATAATGTCTATAACTATATATATATATATATAATGTCTATAACTATATATATATATATATATATAATGTCTATAACTATATATATATATATATAATGTCTATAACTATATATATATATATAATGTCTATAACTATATATATATATAATGTCTATAACTATATATATATATATATATAATGTCTATAACTATATATATATATATATATAATGTCTATAACTATATATATATATATATAATGTCTATAACTATATATATATATATATAATGTCTATAACTATATATATATATATATATATATATAGATAACTATATATATATATATATATATATATATATATATAATGTCTATAACTATATATATATATATATATAATGTCTATAACTATATATATATATATATAATGTCTATAACTATATATATATATATATATAATGTCTATAACTATATATATATATATATATATATATACAATGTCTATAACTATATATATATATATATATATAATGTCTATAACTATATATATATATATATATATATATATATAATGTCTATAACTATATATATATATATATATATATATATAATGTCTATAACTATATATATATATATATATATATATATATATATATAATGTCTATAACTATATATATTTATATATATATTGTATAGTATTTAGGCCGGATCAGTTTGTTGATAGTTTGGTGAGCTACCTAAATACACACAATTTAAATTACATGATGCAGCAGCCTACCAAACTATCAACACTTGGAATTATAAATGTAGCTTTGTGAAAAGACAAATTGAAATAGCCAAAGAAAAATTGAACACCCTCGACAGCAACAAACAAGACATCTGTTTAATATATTGTAATGTAATTGTCATCTTTTATAATGGCTTATGTAAGCCGAAAGTTTAGATGGGATTAAATATATATATATCAATATGGTGATTTTTTCGTCTTTTAATGATTATGTTATTAAGCTTATCAGACGATAGGAAAAGAATTTACATAAAATAAATAGACAAAACTTGTCGATATGATTTAATGAAACACGCATCAATATATTATATATATATATATATATATATATATATATATATTTAAAGGCAGGATGTGTGTGTGTGTGTGTGTGTGTGTGTGTGTGTAACGAATATACGGTTGCAATTTTCGACGGATTTTCACCAAAATTCACATGCACATGCTCCAAGTTAGCAGCAAGGCCAAGACCGACTTTGCATTTCCCAACTCCCATGGATAGTGGAAATAATCGATTTTGTCATGCTTCTACGACAGTTTTCATGTAGTTTGCGGCCATTTTCTACTGGCCAGAGCAATAGCTGGTTGCCACGAATAGGCAGGAAGATTCTATTGGCCAGTGTGAGAGCCAACAGATGACTGACACGAATGTTAACTAGCATGCAAAAAAAAAAAATCGATAGCTGCATTCGTCACAAGTGGGAAAAATTTAAATCTGCATGGCACTTTACTCCATTTGGCTCATTCGCTTGCTTAAACTCAACGTTGATTTTGATTCCGCAGAACTGGGTTGGGTGTGAAAAAGTATTTGTTGTTAACATTCGTTTTTCATTCGGTTTTTCCAGTTAGGAGTCCTTTTTTAAAGCTGATCATTTTGTGTTCATTTTGTTTAGTTCTTTTTTCGTAACAGATTTAATGTTTAGTATAGAGCTTAGAAAATATTCGCAGTGTGAGATAGGAAAGAAGTAAGGCATGTAGCAATATCAGCACGGCAAAGGGCACTCCTTTAAAGGCAAGGAAGGGCAAAAATATTTTAAGTCAAGTGATAGCGATTGCTGTATGAGTCGTACGATTTTTTAATCAAGCACGGGCAACACTGCTAGTATATATAATTGCCGATTGCTTCTGACGAGTGGACCGAACAATTAAAAAAAGATTCGTCTATCAATATTTATTAACACCTTCACTGTTACAGTGGGGTTTTGAACCCTTACATCTATATTTTCATATTTTTCTCAGGCAAGACTTCTACTTCTATGTGCCGTGTACTTTCACGACTTTCGCGATCATGGTCCTCTACAAATTTTGCATACTTTGTAGTTCTTAGTATATTTTTTGCCATTTATCCTAAAACCCGTTCTGTCAATCATTTACACAAACTCGACAAGTAAGTTATACGCTGTATTCCTCTATCACTTTCTTAACTTGAATATGTTCTGTGAGTGTCAAATTTTCGAAGCCTTCTTTCCCCATTATGTGACCTAGAAATTGCAACTCTTTCTAATTATAAGAAAGAGTGTCCTTTTTGCTTCCGTTTTCTCTAAAACTTCGTCGTTGCTCACATGTTCAGTCCATATTATTCTCAATAACCTTCTGTAGAACCACGTCTGTTTCTTATTCGTTTGTAAAAAGACTGTCCAGCATTTGATGCCAAAATAGGTGGACCGATATTACATAGCAGTTAAGTACTCTTTTCTTTTTGTTTGTTTCTAACGAAATTTTCCTGTTTCTTATTATCTTGCTTAGCTTCTGGGAAACATCTTACGCTATTCCAATACGTTTTCAGAATTCGGTGACGTTCTTTCTGCTCTCCGTTAAAACACCTCCAAGATATTTAAATTGTTGTACTTGCTTGATTTTTGATATCTCCATTTTGTAATTAGCATATTGGCCTGTGCATTCTTTGTAAATAAATTAAATTACCACATTTCTTTCTAGGTTTGATGTTTGAACACTTACGTAGTCATTAATATTTTTTATGAGAGTTAATAATAGAAATTTCTAGATCAGGCGACATATGCTTTATTTTGGCAATTAAACTAGAGATATATCTATTAAAGAATACTAATGTGTGCCAATTACTCAGGCTTTTGAAAACCTCAACCATGCCATGTGATGTCTGTGTGGCATGGCGTTTTGTGTTTTGCTTTTACTTAAATAAAAACGGCTACAAATAAACGTGGTAAAAATAATAAGAGCGAAGATCTTTTTTATTGTTATTTAGAAAAACAAAAAATATAAAAAAAATCTAGACAAAAATAAAAAAATCTCGTCATATTTTTATGAAAAAAAAATGCTTTCATGTTTTTCATTGGTAAAAATAGTCCATTGGAATCCCAAAACACAAAACGCAACAAAATACAGTGCTGTTCGATAAAAGCGACTCACCTGATTTTTTTTACTAAATGTTCTCTTCTCCGATGAAACGAAAGTTGAGCTAAATTCAAAACTTATGGAGCATTATAAAGTACAGGCTCTTGAGAAAGCAGTTGAGCAACATGCTCCATAAGTTTTCTATGTGGTTGAGGCCAGGAGATTGGGGCGCCCATGTCATAACACTCACCTGCTTCTGATCAAAGTATTCCTTCATCAATTTTGATTTGTGACAGGGAGCATTATCCTGCATAAGAATGAGCTTGGTGGGGTCGATTTGCACCCTTTCAGCAGAAGGGAGCAGAAAAGACTAAAATTCTCTTGTACTGCTCGCTCCTGTGTGTCTTTTCAATAATTTTCAAGAAACCAGTTCCATGAAAAGAAAAGCATTCCCAGGACATTATACTGAACGGATGCTTGACAGTACTTACTGCTAAATTCAAAGAGCTTTCAAAGCTTCTTCTTCGGATTTTAGATCGCTTATCCTTTGAATTTAGTTCAACTTTCATTTCATCGAAGAAGAGAACATTTAGTAAAAAATATCAGGCGAGTCACTTTTATCGAACAGCATTGTATAAACTCTGTTCAATGTCACAAGACAGAAACTGACTCTTGCGTGTGTCCGAAGCTATTTCGGTTCTTTTAAATAAAAACCGCAGAATGGAAGCACAGTGTGTTTCGATGGCAGTGTGCGCAAAATAACACATGGCGTAGATGCTCTTCATTTGGTATTAAGAATCTAATAACATGCAAGTGAAATTCAGTTCATTTAAAGAGGGGGCTCGCCGTCGAGTAATGCTAAACGAGGATAGTTTGTTTGAATACTACCGATTAGTGAGTTCGTTTCTCACGGGACGCCCCCATACAAAAATAGAACATTAAATAACCAACAAGGGATAATATAATCAATCTGAACAAATAGGCGACCCATTATGGGGTAATGGATACCGAAGCTAGACTGCTTGACCATTACCACTGAGTAGTGAGTTCGATCCTCGCTAAATGCCCCAAACAAAAATACAGCATTAATAAACCCAATAAGGATTAACACGTGCCAAAATCAACCAGCCCAAACACACTTCTGTTAGAATATATATATATATATATATATATATAAGACATTTTTTATGTTTATACGTTCTTTTTATAGATACAAATATTTAGGTAAATGCTCCGTTTATAATAAACAGTATTAACAACATCTCTATGAAAATTTATCGGACATTCAGGTCGGTAAATGTTAATACTGTTTATTATAAACAGAGAATTTACTTAAATATTTGTATCTATAAAAAGGACGTATAAACATAAAAAAAATGTCTTAAAAAAATAATAGTCGGACTTTTCCCTTTCATTATATATATATATATATATATATATATATATATCGGAAACATTGACCTTCCTGCAACCACAGTTTCTACGTGGCCATCTTGATGGAAACCATGGTTGAAGAAAGGTCAATGTTTCCGATATTTTATATCTTAACTTACCCTACATGTTGGTTTCACGATGATTTTATTGAGCACTCTTTTAATTTAGCCGGAAACGCAATCTGGAAGTGGAATCTGATACAGCCATGCAGCCTCGTGTCCATTACCATTCGCGCGACCGTATGTAAAAATCATATCTGCCTTCTCACGATATGATTATCCCGCCATTGTTAAACTGAACGCTTCTCCGTTAACTCACTACTACACATGTTAAACGTTGAAGACAGACTAGCAACAAATGTACACGAATGACAAAAGTAACCTAGTCTACATGGCAACACAGCGCCATCTACCGTAAACTGTCTTTAAACCTAATAACTCAAAAACGAAGAATTTGCGGAGATATGTTTATATGGACGTTTGTCCTTGTTTTGGTGTGAGAAACCCGCCTCCATAGTTTATAAAATATTTTGATAAATCCTGTATATGTGAGTGTTTGTGTGTGTAACTGTGTATTTGGTAGCAATCCCTCTTTTATAGAGGTTTCATTAAAGCGGACAAACAAGATACTGCGATTAAGCTTTTTATTCAGTTTTTCTTGTGTTTGTATAAGTGTTTTCTTTTCTGAACATAAAGTGCGTAAAAATTGTCCAAATGCTTTATAGCGGGTGTAACAGGAAATGTTCTTAACCATGTAACAGCATAACTGTCCGTCCCATAAAATGTTTAATATCTAAAAAATCACTAAACTAACTGAATTGTGTGTGTGTGTGTGTGCGCGCGCGCGTGCGTGTGTTACATTAGTTAAAAGTCATTTTTAGTGGATGCCCACATTTGAGTAGACGCTCCGTCAGTTTATCAGACAGCATATCTATTCATTTTCGTCTTCGGCCTCAACATTTGAGAGATCTTAAAGAAAAATATGCATTCTCCGGCAGGATTCTTAAGCCTACATCCACGTCAGCAGGAGAAACCGTCATTAGAAGTCGTTTATAATGAACTATTCAACTATGCTTGACGCACTCCATGACCAAGACGGTATAAAATCACGTAGGATCTATGGTTGACACACTCCATGACCAAGACGGTATAAAATCACGTCGGATCTATGGTTGACACACTCCATGACCAAGACGGTATAAAATCACGTCGGATCTATGGTTGACACACTCCATGACCAAGGGGGTATAAAATCACGTAGGATCTATGCTTGACGCACTCCATGGCCAAGACGGTATAAAATCACGTCGGATCTATGGTTGACACACTCCATGACCGAGACGGTATAAAATCACGTCGGATCTATGGTTGACACACTCCATGACCAAGACGGTATAAAATCACGTCGGATCTATGGTTGACACACTCCATGACCAAGACGGTATAAAATCACGTCGGATCTATGGTTGACACACTCCATGACCAAGACGGTATAAAATCACGTCGGATCTATGGTTGACACACTCCATGGCCAAGGCCGTATAAAATTACGTCGGATCTATGGTTGACACACTCCATGACCAAGACGGTATAAAATCACGTCGGATCTATGGTTGACACACTCCATGACCAAGACGGTATAAAATCACGTCGGATCTATGGTTGACACACTCCATGACCAAGACGGTATAAAATCACGTAGGATCTATGGTTGACACACTCCATGGCCAAGGCCGTATAAAATTACGTAGGATCTTTCTATGCTTGACGCACTCCATGGTCAAGACGGTATAAAATCACATCGGTTCTTATCTGATTTTATTACAAAACATTATTTTTAATAGGCACCTTGCTTGATGTTTATATCTAGTTTGTGTTTAATAGTTCGTGAGGATTACATCTCATCTTCGATTGAAGAGTTAGCCTCCACTTTTAGTGGATGTGTGAGTGGTGTAATGTATAGCCGCACTGGATGCGAAATCGGAGAGCCGAGTTTCGAATTCTAGTCGTCTTTTCATTCATTTGCGCGCAAATATTTTTGAGAAAACTATGACTCCGCCACTTTTCCACTTTAGGTCATGGGTTAAATACTAAGACTTGTACTTAGAAAATCATTGTTATCTCCATAAAAATCGTTATTGCAATGTTCACAGGCAAAAAAAAAATTATTCTTTTCTTTTTTTTAAGCAAGGCCGGAGTGCCACTAGATCGCAAGGGGTTACAGAGCGAGAGAGAGAGAGAGAGAGAGAGAGAGAGAGAGAGAGAGAGAGAGAGTGTGTGTCTATGTGTGTGTGTGTGTTTAAAGAGGCGTGACAGAGGAAAAGATGAAGAGAAAGATAGGGAATAGATCAAGGCATCTGGAGATGTCGATTGACATTACATTTAAATAGTTGGATAATATAGCTATCAGGGAAACAAGTAATATGAAGCGAATTCCACAGGCGAGAAGTGCGAGACATGAAGCTATTGGAGTAGAAGAGACGGCTACATTTAACTGTTTCGACAGTGAAAGGGTGGGACCGAGATGTCAGCCGAGTAGCACGTTTAAATTCATGCAGTTTGGGAACTAGCGAAAGTACCTCGTCGGGGCAATAACCGTGAAAGTGTAGAAAAGACAGAGGGAGGCGATGACACGTCTGTGAGAGAGTGACTGTAGACGAGATGCCAGATCAGGGCCAGTCAAATTGCATATCCGTCTCTGGATTTTGTTGAGGACCTTAAGACAAACAGCGGAGGCACCAGATCATGTATGGCAGCAGTATTCCATGCAAGGCCAAATGGTTGATTTATAGATTCTTATAATCTAAAATACGTTTCGTCTTTATATACTGAAAGTTAGTTTTATTCTGTCACTGCAAATGACTCAGATGAATGAATAATAGAATATTTGAATTTTGCAGTTGTGTTGTCATACCCTGCTATGGCAACAGAAAATGACCATGACTGAAATAAAGTGGTCCAGTAGAGGAGCCTTGTAAAACAATGCAGTGGAAAGGAAAGTAGTTTATAATGTACTTAAATAACCCACAAAGGGTTGATAAGCCGTAAAAAAAATTAATAAATTCGCCTTCCGGAAGTCGAAAGCTTAAAGTTGAATAGTGCTTCATAAAGGGCGAGTAATGGCGTCCTGGTTACAAAAAAGTGAAAAACTATTTTGTAATTTCAGTTTAAAGCGTCAGCCACTTGGTTCACAAGTGGATGATGAATCTCATTTCTGTAACTTCTAAAGTTCAACCCAGATTTATAGGAACTGAAAGGAAAAAGAACGAAGAAGGAAGGAAGTTATTTATACGTTAATGATCGGTGAGCGAGTATTCAGAAAGTTCGAATCAGAAGTAAGAATAAAATGAAGAAAAAAGTAGCCGGCAATTAAAAGTTCAAAAATCCCCAATCCCAAAATTCAAAATAATTTAACGGAAGTTAATTTATTTTTGTTTCGCCTGATTTTAAAAGGTTGGATGGTATTCGAGAGCGAAAATAGTGATGAAAATCAGCAATAAGATGAAGAATTAGTTGGTTGAGTTTGTTTAGCAGCATATCAACAAAACTATGGGATATTTAATGCCGAAATCTAAATATTTTGAACACAATTTATGGCTTCAACTAAATATATACTATAAATAGGTATTGTTGGTTGGTTGATTTAGTTTAAATAACGCATACAGGTGTTGATATGCTGCTAAACAATATATATATACTATTACAAAACTTTGCAGTGGGGATGCTGAAGGTAATATTAATCAGCTAAGTGATAAACTGTTTACTTACTATATATATATATATATATATATATATATATATATATATATATATATATATATCAGGTCATCCCATAAGTTCTGTCCGAATTTTAACTTTTGTTAATATGAACGAAATTTAAAGAGTGTTTTATGTCTAATGGAGCTGAACATTATAATGCTTTATGAGTTCAAGAAAGGAAACTCAGCAGCCGAAGCGGCTAGAAACATTCACTCAGTTTATGGAGGGGAATGTGTGAATGAAAGAACTTGCAGAAGGTGGTTTGCAAAATTCAGAGGTGGAGATTTCACCCTTGAAGATGAAGATCGAACCGGACGTCCAGTTGAGTTTGATGAAAAGCTTCTTGAAGCAGCCCTTGAAGAAAATCCTGCTTTATCAGTTGAGGAATTGGCAGTGGTTCTCAGTTCAAACCATACAACTGTTCATCGTCATCTTCAACAACTTGGAAAAGTTCCTAAACTTGAAAAATGGGTGCCTCATGAATTGTCTGAAAAAAAAAAAAACTTAAATCCCGAGTTGACACCTGCTCTTCTCTTCATTCTCGCCAACTTATTTCACCTTTTTTGGATAGACTTGTGACTGGCGACGAAAAATGGATCCTTTATCGAAATGTTAAGCGTCGTAAACAGTGGCTTGGTAAAGGGGAAGGACTCCAGCCACAGCCGAGAAGGGAACTTCATGGGCAAAAGGCTCTTCTCTCAATCTGGTGGGATCGCCAAGGAATAATCCACTTTGAATTCTTACCACCTAATACAACAATCAATACTCAAATATAGTGTCAACAATTAGAGCGTTTGAACCAAGCTTTGAGGAAAAAAAAGACCTGCTCGAAAAGGGGTGATGTTTCATCAGGACCATGCGTGACCCCACACAGCAAGAATCACGTCACAAAAGATCGAAGAACTTGGTTGGGAGAAAATTCCTCATCCACCTTATTCTCCCGATCTTGCTCCTTCAGACTACAATTTGTTTCGTAGCTTACAGAATCATTTGGAAGAAACAGCTTTTGTAACACAGGAAGAGGTTAAAACTGACATTTCTGAGTTCTTCGAATCAAAACCAAAATAATTTTACAGTAATGGAATTAGTAAGCTTGGTAATAGATGGAAGGAAGTCATAGATAATCAGGGAAAATACATTGTTGATTGAATCTGTAATTAAATGTAACATTTGGTCACTTGTTTTCTTTATTCAAAATTCGGACAGAACTTATGGGATGATATATATATATATATATATATATATATATATATATAGAGAGAGAGAGAGAGAGAGATAGTAAGAATAAAAATTAAAGCTTAAAATATAAAATAAACTGTAGGTTCGATACCAAAATCGACACAGCGAAAAGTAATATAATAAAAATACTAAATCCAATTTCAACATGTTTTTCTTCTAATATCCGAAATAAATTAATTATATATATATATATATATATATATATATATATATATATTATTTTAAGTAATTTTCTTTTTTTAAACTAGATGTTAATATTTTAAAATATGCCTCAAGGTTATTTCAATTGCATTATTGATCCAGAACCTCCCACTTCTACTACCATTATATTGGGAGTTAATTTATGTCTAGACTATCTGAAGATTCCCCTTTATTCTTCTCCCTTTCTTTTTTGCCTTTTCGTTTTCATCTTTCTCTCTTCTTCTTCCTTTATTCTTTAAATGTTTAAATTTTAAGCTCCTATTTTATTTTATTTCTTCACATCTCTGAGTTGACAAGTCCTCCAAGTAAGTCTTTGTGGGCCGAAATAGCTATTCGAATGAGGTAATATGGGATTTGTATTCTATGTAATTTATATGCTCTGTTATAATAAATACATTGAGCTCTCTTTGTGGATCAGTTTTAATATTTTATATTAGGATTCTCTTGGATTGCATACCAACGGATTATTACATATACATATATATATATATATATAATAGGAGTTCAGCCTATTCCGCTACCTTTGTTTCAACCTTTCGGTGTCTTCAGGCGATTTCAGTCAATTGTTTTCCTAACACTTTAAAAAAAATATTAATGAACGCTATAATAAAATAATTAAATATGAATAAATAGGCACACGACGTGAGCTGTGATAGAAGAAGAGGAGGGGGAAGTGAAGAAAAGTATGGATATTGGAAATATATAGTTCGGGGGGGAGGGGGTCAAATGAAGGAACTTTTTAGTATGTATGCAACAGGTCATAATTTCCGATCTCTCATTCAAAAGTTTTGTTTTTGGTCTGAAAATGTTATTATAGCTAACTTTTCTTGTTGACAAAGGTTGCAGATATTACTATGGTTGTTGTAAGGTTTGGCTTTTTTTAAAATGTTACAGTTTACAATTGGATCTTTGTTATTTTATTCCTTTAATTTCCACACATGGTTGGATAGTCTAATAGAATTCCTAAGGCTTTCTAGCTTGAAAGATGACTGGTGATTATACCACTTTTTCTTAAAGTTACCTTCAGTACACCCTATGTATATTTTTCTAGCCGTTTTTTTACTCCTGCTTTGTAAATTACTACTTCAGTTTTGCAAACTCCATCTAATTGACATCTACTTTTATTTCTACAGTTACATATTTCACTGCTAATAATGTTTCTTAGCTTAATTTCTGTGGCTTAATTTAACTGTGTTTTTAGAATGCATAAAAATCCACTTTCCTATATTTAGATTTTATTAAAATTCTAAAAATAACTTATTAAAACAAAATAAATTGCCGGTGTAGTACACAGTAATAGCGATGTCAGGAGGAAAACCGTCTTTTTAACACAACGTTTATCGTCAGTACAAATGCTAAACTGGGAAAATCTGATATAAAAACTTATTAAGCCCGAGCCACTCGGGGGAAGTTATTACCCGGCGCCTGGGGCGTCCCCAAAAGGAGAAGTGTCATGGGAGCTTGAGCAATTTTTCCTACGGCATTGCCGTTAAACCCATTATAAAGCTCGGCTGTGTCTCACATTCGGTAGCAACGTCGTTGCGCTGAAAATTACACTTATATAAAAAATTATCTTTGTGTTATTTTTAAGAAGAAAAAGTGAAGAAAATTTTGATGAAATTTATTCATGAATACTCGACAAAACCATAGATATTTGTAAAAAGTGATAGACTGGAAAAATTAGCTGAAATAAAAAAAATAATCGTACAGTTATTGTCCTTGTTCATCCCTTTAGTAATTCTTTAGTTTGCACGACCGTTACGCCTTGTCAATACCTAATAAATAATCGACTATTCCTTTTTGTTCGTGAGGAAAGACAAAAGACATATCAAAGGCACTACTTTGTTTCAGTGAAAGAAAGAAAGAAGTGATTAACGTCTCCTGTTAATACATCATGAATAATGGATTATTCCGTTTTGATCATGTGAAAAGAAAAATGGCACATCAGAGACGCTACTTGGTTTCAGTGAGAAAATAAAAGAAAGGAGGAGGAGGAGGCTTTCTCTTCCTCTGTTGTTGAACTCTCTGTCTCCGGGCGGAGAGGAACCCAGACTAGGCTATGCCGAAGGGCAGAGTTTCGTAGGTAGACAAACCCGACCCCGTGTGTACAGGGTCTACGGGAAAATTTTGACCGAGCCTATGGGCTCGGAATGTCCCACGTTAAAAACTGACCTTGTGCCATATCTTGCCTTGTGGGGAGGTTGGTAAATAAAATGAGAAAATAAAAGAAAGAAGGAAAGGTAGAAATGTTTAACGTCTGTATCTGTGAAATGGAAAAAGTCAATTTCAAATGTTTTCATTTGTACCCCCTTACTTCTTAAAATAACGACCAGCATTCGTATTAATGATTGTTATTAAAACATTTTGTTAAATTTGTTATGTTCAAATATTTAATAATGTGATAAGCGAATTTCTACGGATATTTTATTGTCGGAGAGCTCGCCTTGAGCTGATTCAATCATTAACTGAAGAATTAAGATTCATCATAAATTTTAAATAGGAAAACCGTGAAATTTTCCCTTGTTATAATAAACTGCATTCAATTTTTTTAGTGCAAAGACATTGTAGATACTATTTACATTATTCGAACTATTGTTCTCATCTTTTCTTGCCATATTTATTACAACGTTTCGGCCGTTTTTCAGGTGGTTGGAATGTCGAAGTGAACCCTTTATTTCGCTCACTGGGGTAGACTGTTCTAGTTCCATGTAACATGTTTAATGGATGTCAGTTAGCTCCTGTTAATTCTCCTCTTCAAGTTTTCCACTGCCTTAACCGGGTATTGAACTCATCACTCTTTGGGTCCTGTCACTGGATCTAAGTAACGCCTTTATTCACTGTGCCATGTGTTCTTGAGGAATTAACAGGAGAAAACTGACAACTGACATCCATTAAACATGGCACGTGGAACTAGAACAGTCTACCACAGTGAGCGAAATAAAGGGTTCACGTCGACATTCCAACCACCTGAAGAAGGCCGGAGCGTACAACGGCCGAAACGTTGTAATAAATATGGTGACAAAAAATGAGGACAATAGTCCGAATAATGTAAATAGTGTACATAATACCTCATCTCAGAAATATAGACAGATAATGAAAGGCCGAAACGTTGTGATAAATATGGCGACAAAGATGAGGACACTAGTCCGAATAATGTAAATAGTGTACATAATACCTCATCTCAGAAATATAGACAGATACGGAAAGGCCGAAACGTTGTGATAAATATGGCGACAAAGATGAGGACAATAGTCCGAACAATGTAAATAGTGTATATAATACCTTATCTCAGAAATACAGACAAAGACATTGTAGAGTTTAAAAATCTAACCAAATCTGACTACTGTATTTGCACTGTCATTGCACCTGATTTTAATTAATCAGAAAAAGCTTTTGACGACACATATTGGTATCATAAATAATGTATTGTATATGCAGTATTTTGTTGTTGTTTTTTTATTCTACCAAGCATTATTTACTAAGTATATTTCTTTCAGCGCGCCCACGTCACTATCAATGGTGATGTAAGTTTTAACGACAATACCATGGAAAATTTACCAAAGCCCCCTCGGTACTTCCTATTAGGTTGGTGCAAAAATAATATCGTTTTTTGACGTATTTTTTAACTTCAAAAAACGATATTATTTTTGCACCAACCTAATATTTTGGCGACGCCTCAGGCGCCGAGTAATGACTCCAAACCCCGCCCCCAAAAGAGGTACTACCTGGGACGATGCCCCTTTCCTCAGCCCCCGGGGCTTGAGCTTAATATTCCTTTAAAACTACCCAGCCGAAGTCAGGTAAGTATTAATAGTAAGAAATAAAAGGTTATGTTCACTTATCTTTGAGTTTCGTGGTGAATATATATATATATCTGAATCTAATCAATTCATCCCAAGCAAGGCGATAATGCCACTAAGACGGCTACTGGGAGAGAGAGAGTGAGAATGAAAAAAAACTTTAAAAGGAACCGGAAACCTCACCCTAAAGAGGAAACAAGGGATAAACTTCTGCTCCCGTTCAAAAGACTAAGGGTGAGTGTGAAACGGAGAAACTGATTAATATATATATATATATATATATATATATATATATATATATATATATATATATATATATATATATATATATATATCATAGTTCTATGGTTACAGAGAACTCAGTAAGAGTTCCACCACGGAATACATGAGCGAGCGGCGCTATATCGAGTCTGATTTTCGGTGGAACAGTTGGTATGATGTTTGCTTGACAACCTAACTGTCAGGGTTTCAATTCTCCTTAGTGGATGCGCACTGCTGATGATTCCCAAATATAGGACGAAACGGCCGTCCAGTGCATTCCGTTGAGGTTTCTTTCAGTCTCGATGAATTACTTATATATATATAATATAAAATACTAATATTCTATGGAATATTAGTGTTTGAGCCTTTTATATTATATTCTTATTCTGTCCTGGACATTGAGTTCTACCTGGATTCTATCCTGTTGGATATATATATATATATATATATATATATATGTGTGTGTGTGTGTGTGTTGACTACTAATAATATTAATCTCTCTCTCTCTTATATATATATATATATATATATATATATCTGTGTGTGTACACCCACACAACTTAAACGTGACCTTTTTAGTTTGTTTTGTTTTGTTTTACGGCATATCAAACTCAATAGGTTATTTAATGCCAACAAGACTTTTATTGCTGGTAATAATTTTTTTCCACAAATGCTATTAAAACCAATTAGTGAATTGAGCCCAGTTTTTTTTTTGGGGGGGGGGTAACTATTTGCCCATAGCTGGGACCCTAACAGGTGCTACTATCCCGAGTACAGTGTTGACCTGGGAACAACAGCAATTAAGATGCGGTTCCGCGCTCCTCAAAACCTTTTTAGTAAATAGTCGATAGGTGATAAAACATTTTTCGAACGGGTTTTTTAAAAGTTTTTTTTTTTTATTTTACCAAAACCATCTATTTAATTTTTTTTAATTCGTTAATTTTTTTTTTTTTTTAATAATCATTTCGCTCCAAACAAGACAATAAAGTGTTAGTGTTAAAGAATACAAGAAAAAAGGCCATTAACGAGAGAGAACAAAAAATGAACAACAATGAAGAAGACAGTAGATAACGATTGACATTGCAATTAAATCGTTGAAGATCAAAGTTGACTGGGAAGCAAGAAGCTGGAAGAGAGTTCCACAAGCGAGAAGTGCGGCAGAAGGAACTTTTAACATCGAACTTACGGTACTATCTAGTCATTGTAAGTTCTATGTAAACAGTTTCTTCCCTCGCACCTAATACTGTAAATTCCTTTTAAATATACAATATTTCTTCGTGACTTAGGCGATTAATTTTTTTGTTGTTCAACACAAGATTTTAGCAGCTATGCAACATATCAATGCGCTTCCTTGAACAATATGTTTAACGTTGTCTAATGACATTAAATTGGATAGGTTACATTCAGTCTGTTCTCTTGAAGTCATTTTTGGTTGATCGATAGATATTCTAATCAGTGTAGTGACTAGCGTGGCCGGACATTTGGCCGATGGACATTTGGCTGAGAGACATATGGCCGATGGACATTTGGCTGAGAGACATATGGCCGATGGACATTTGGCTGAGAGACATATGGCCGATGGACATTTGGCTGAGAGACATATGGCCGATGGACATTTGGCTGAGAGACATATGGCCGATGGACATATGGCCGATGGACATTTGGCTGAGAGACATATGGCCGATGGACATTTGGCTGAGAGACATATGGCCGATGGACATTTGGCTGAGAGACATTTGGCCCAACGGACATTTGACCGAGAGAAATTTGGTGGAAGGATATTTGTCCCAACGGGCATTTGACCGAACGGACATTTGGCCCAACGTGTATTTGGCTGAACGGACATTTGGCCGAGAGAAATTTGGCCCAACGGGCATTTGGGCGAACGGACATTTGGCCCAACGGACATTTGACTGAAAAAGTACAAGTAAAAATAGCAACAAGGAATACTTTAAGTATTTTAATTAGCAGTATTATAAAGTAAAATAGGAGTAATAATTACCACTGAATATCAAGTGATTAAATTACTAAATCTAAAGTTTTCTTATTTCAATATTTTTATAATCAGTTCACTCCAAACGAGGCAATAAAGTGTTAGAGAATACAAGAAAAAAGACTATTAAGGAGAGAGAAAAACAGAAGAACAGGAATGAAGAAGACAGCAGATAACGACTGACATTGCAATTAAATGGTTGAAGATCAAGGCTGACTGGGAAGCAAGAAGCCGGAAAAGAGTTCCACAATCGCTAAGTGCGGGAGAAGAAACTGTTAGCATAGAACATACGGTGACATTTAGCCATTTCATCTGTAAAATGATGAGACCTAACTGCCAATCAAGTACAGCACTTAAATTCTAGGCACCATGTTTTCTTTGTCGTAGGCGATCATGGCTCTCCACTTCTCCCTATCCTTTGTAGCTCTCAATAATTTTCTTCCCTCTGCCACCTCCCCCAGACCACTTGATTAAGCCCGCCAGGTATGACATGCTTTGCTTTCCCTTGTCTGTATTTCCCTCTATCCACCCTGTGAGTGTCAGATTCTCCAGGCCTTACTTTCTCATTGCGCGTCCCAGAAACTTCAGTTGCCTCTTCTTGGTGTTAAGTATAAGCCTCCTCCTTGTTTGCATTCTCTCCAAGAGCTCATCTTTGCACACACGCTCGCTCTGTGATATCCTCAGCATCCTTCTGTAGAACCACATCTCCGTCGCCTCGAGTCTTCTTCATCTTTGAAGAGACCGTTCAACATTCGGCAGATGTCACGTAACATCTCTTCTTTGTTACCAACGAAATCCTCCTTTCTCGTAAGACTCTGCCTCGGTTTTGGAATGCGTCTTTAGCCATCCCTATACGTCTTCGGATCCCAGCGTCGCATTTGTTGTCCTCTGCCAGAACACTTCCCAGATATTTAAATTTCCACACCTGCTTGATTTTAGTGTCCCTGACATGTGAATCGCATTTCGGGCTCATCTTTTTACTGATGTATTCTGTCTTCTTGAAGTATATGCTTAGTCCCTTCTTCTCGCTCTCCTTCGCTAACTTATGTAGGAGGTTTTGTTATTCTTTTTCCGTGTAGGAAAGTTTATCAGAACAATCGCCATGTAAATATCCACAGACAAGACGCAGACAAGCTGTGTTACAGCGAATCCGGAGAAAGGTTCAACGCATGAAACGATTTCCATTTTAATGGGAAAGTTTTACTTCAACACGGCAAAATTAAAAAGAACCAAAAAAAGTACTAACTTTTAAAAGTCAAAGTTCAACATATTGCCAAAAAATAAATAAATAAATAAAAATCTTTGCCATCGCAGAAATCAATGTTGCCCCTTTCAACGATTGAATCAATAACTATTAGCAGACCGAATTTTTGCTAAACAGACGAACAATACGCAATAAGAGATTACAGTATTTCATAGTTTAAAAGAAAGCATCCTCTATTTCTGAAAAGCATGTTTATAAAAACAAAAAAAAAATTAAAAAAAACAAAAATAAAAAAAAACAAAAAAAAAAAAAAAAATAAAAAAAAACAAAAAAAAAAAATAAAAAAAAAAAAAAAAAAAAAAATAAAAAAAAACAAAAAAAAAAAAATAAAAAAAAACAAAAAAAAAAAAAATAAAAAAAAACAAAAAAAAAAAAAATAAAAAAAAACAAAAAAAAATAAAAAAAAACAAAACCCGAACGTGTCTTTACTATTAGGTTGGTGCAAAAATAATGACGTAATAATGTCGTTTTTTGACGTTAAAAATACGTCAAAAAACGACATTATTACGTCATTATTTTTGCACCAACCTATTAGTAAGCACTGAATAAGAATTAAATACATTAGCCGGAGACAGAAGAAATAGAAAACAGATCTTACAATGGAGGCAACTGGAAGGGTTTAGAAAAATCTTTTTGACGGTAATATCACGAGAATAAAAAACAGCTTCGCTATCATCTACCAAATATCTCAACTTTACATTATAAAACCCAGATATTATTTTTAGCCATGGAGTGACGGGCGGGGGTGGGGGGCTACAAATGGATCTTATCAAAAAAAGAGTAGTAAAAAAATTAATTAACTTATTTATAAAAAGAACAATGAGTTAACAATATACATTAGTTGGGTGTAACTTTGTCTAGTGCTTACTATTATATATATATATTACATATATATATATATATATATATTACATATATATAATATAATATAATATATATAATATAATATATATATATATAACAATAAAAAAATATTAAAACATTAAAATCTTTAGACACACTGGGTTGTAGATTTATATTCTTTCTTTTTCATTATTAATTCGACTAGTTTCGGCCAAAATGGCCATCATCGGGAGAAGAAATATTTCTGCTTGCTGCTAGCAGTGAACTACAGAATATATATATATATATATATATATATATATATATATATATATATATATATAGGAATGTCAGTGTGCTACACTTTTTCAACTTTACTCCTAGAGACCGTAGCCCAACATATCATACCATTTTGGAATCAGGACGACTCCGTGAGCAATTTAAAAACGTTCCGGGACGCAATCTTGAAATTTTGGATTCACAATTTTTCATTATTGAAATTGTTTTCGGCGAATTTTTACGTTAGTGATTTTTTAGGGCACTATATATATATATATATATATATATATATATATACTCGACTCCCGTCGAATTCGAGCAGATCAGTTCCTAGGAAACCGACAGCACATAAGATTTGTTTATAGTGGTGAAGGCTTCGTGCGACCATCCATACTTTCGAAGAGCCGAATACAGAGATATGTGCCACAAGGTCCCCAAACGATCCTCCGCAGGTTTTGAATTCAGAGTTCTCCTTCTCCTAGACCCAGTCTGTCCTGTTATTTACCCATAGCTGGAGGGAGAAGAGGATTCACACTTTTCCCAAGAGTATTAGCACGTAAGTGAATGTAATGGATTCGAGTGGAATTCGAACTCGGCTCTCCGATTCCTCAATACAAGACGCTATCCATTATCCCACCGTGCTTCCGTATGCATCCTTTGATTAATGCGTTTTCGATTAGTGCGCTAAAATTTTTATATACCAAAATTCGATTAGTGCCTGCATAATACTTGTTTAGTTTAACCATAGTAATTGAAAATTGATTTTTTTATAGTTACCGATTTATAAATAAGTCTCACTAATTGATGGATTTTCTGTATATGACGACTGGCCTGAAGATTAAGTTCATGTATCAAACAGACGGTCGCTACTCGGTGTTGATCTCAGTGTCCACTCTTATGTTTACAGACGTTCATAAGTAAAAGCATATCTTAAAAATCTATTTATTTCATATATAAACATCGGTATAGATATCACTTTAAACGTTATTTTTAGCTGATACTCGTGTTTGAGTAGACGTTCCGTTTATTTATGAAACGTTATATTTATTTATTTTCGTCTACTGGCCTCAATGTTCGATGAGAAAAGATATGCAAAAAAAAAAAAAAAAAAAAAAAAACAATATTGCATTTTTATCAAATAATTATTTGTTATTCTAACCATTAAGTTGTTTTTAAAATAGTGGGAGCATTTTGTATGTTAAATAATAAAACTTGTAATTTTTCTGATGTAATGGAATAACCTGCCACCCCCATGAGTGGCTGCAATATAGGTGGTAACCACCTATAAGTATCCGTTAGGACAGCGGACAGGTGCGTCGAGCTGGAATCTTTCCCAGCTGCTCTAGTCGAACTCTCCGCCTTCGGGCAGAGAGGAACCTAGACAAGGCCATGCCGAAGGGCAGGGTCTAGTCCGGGGAGGTAGACAGACCCGATCCCGTTTATGCGGGGTCTACGGGGATTTTTTGGCCGAACCTCTATGCTCGAGAATCCCACTTTAAATTCAGCCTTGTGCCACATGTGACTGCGTGGGGCAGTTACTAAATAGCGTCGAGGTGGGATCTGTCCCCCTCCCCCAACAGACAATGAATTGTAAATATGGGGACCAGTTTGGGACTTCATAGAGTTTCTGAGGTATTATGGTGGTTGAGTAAAGAATGGCAAGTAAGAATGCGTTATTTTGGTGAATGGAATACTGTTGGTTTGTCTGGGTCAGTGATTGGGACTAGCTAAGTTTAATCTTAAGACAGATGATGACCGTCTTTTTCCCCATTCCCCCTTTTTGGCCTTGTGCCACATTTGTACTTTTAACGTACAATAAATAACGTCGAGCTGGGATCTGCGATAACTAGCAGCCTTCCGATAACAGCACGCACACAACTGTACTGACTTGCGACGACCGTGCGCATAACTATTTCTTCCTTGCTTGCTGTATTGGTTTCTATAATAAACCCGTTACTATTTATTCACCGTGTTTGTCTAGTCCATATTCCTATTAGCACGGAATATATCATTTTCCAAAAGAATTAATGAAAATTTATTGTACTTAGCTACGCACCCTAGTAAAACCAAGTGTACTTTGTACTCACTAACCTGCTTGCACTTTTGCCAAAACTTTGTTTTCAGTTGGTCAATGTATGGCTATTGTAGAGGGCCTGACGGACGGACTAACGGTAGTCACAGAATTTATATATAGATGAATACACAAACATTCAATAATGACAAAAACTTTACAGAAGTCAACACTGGCAATTCACAAATACAGGTGAAAAGCTATAAACAACTTGAACACAAATGAATGACCGGAAGAGTTTCTGCGGTATTAGGCATTGGAAATTACAGGAATAATTATATGGATTCTTCCAATGCAAAAAAAAAAAAAAAAAAAACTTGATGTTTCTTTTAGACTAGTCTATTTGGCTAATTACTTATATTTACTTGCATTATATATATATATATATATATATATATATATATATATATATATATTAAAGACATTTTTATGTTTAACGTTCTTTTTATAGATACAAGTATTTAAGTAAATGCTCTGTTTATAATAAACAGTATTAAATAACATTTACCGGCCTGAATGTCCGCGAAATTTTCATAGAAAATATTCGTTCTTTGATAGGAATCGAACCTGCATCCTATACGTTAGGCTACAAAGGCACGTCAGCGTAAATGGAGGTTCCGTATAGGATGCAGGTTCGAATCCTGTCAAAGGGCGAATATTTTCTATGAAAATTTCTCGGACATTCAGGCCGGTTAATGTTATTTAATACTGTTTATTATAAACAGAGCATTTACTTAAATACTTGTATCTATAAAAAGAACGTTAAACATAAAAATGTCTTTAATAAATAAATTGTCGGACTTTGTCCATTTCGTAATATATATATATATATATATATATATATATATATATATATATATATAAATGGTTATAGATATAGAAATGAATTAAATAAAGAGTTACGAGCAACCTTATATGTCAGCAATTATGTACACATACAGGTGAGAAAATAACTATTTATATAATCAATGCTGAAGACAAAACAGTGCTCAATGTAGTTAAACAGAGCTATGAAGTATATATTAATAATTACACATATACCAACGTTTAAAGCCTAAAATAGCCATCAGTACTATATATATATATATATATATATATATATATATATAAATTGATTTAAAATATGGTTTTATCGCTATACAGTTCTAACCATGTTTAAAAATAGAAGCTAAAAGCTTCAAATTTAATTTTGTAATTAAATTAAAGACATTAGTTCCATTTCATTCTCAAGCAAATTTTGGAATAACTTATTAATACTCTGCGAATTTACATTGAGCACTATTCTGTAAAAATAAAAATATCTATAAGAACCCCGGATTATATATCTTACTGTTCTTTCTTTTTATTTATATACACACACACACATATATATATATATATATATATATATATATATATATATATAGAGAGAGAGAGAGAGAGAGAGACTGATGACTATTTTAGGCTTCAATATTACTGAAACTGTTAATTTTGTCATGTCTACACGAAGACACATACATTCAATTATTACAAAAACTTTACAGAAGTCAACACTTATAATTCACAAATAATACAGATAAAAAAAAAACTATAAACACTTTGAACACTACCGCATAAAAGAGTATTTCAACGCTATTAGGCATTTCCAATGCAAAAAAAAAAAAAAAAAAAAAAAAAAAAACCTTCAACGTATTAAACATTCAATGTTAAAAAAAAACAACAAAAAACAAAAAAAAAAACTAAAATATTTTTTGCATTTCTACACACACATACTCGCGTCGGTGACTTTTGTAGTGGAGTTTTTAAATAACTTTTCTGTAATAATACTCATAACTAAATCATAAATTTACATCGTCACTATTGTTATTATTTTAAAATTAAATATACTAAAAAAGAAAAAAAAAATACTTACCTGGTTTTTAAAAAGAAATAATCCTTCGTTATTCGACTGATGAAAAAATTGATGGAAGTTTTTGTAAGAGACCTTCGTTTTGTCGGGAGAAAGACGCTATTTAAAAAGAATAAAAGAAATACGCAAGGAACAGGTTCCTATTAAAACCACGAATCTGTAGGTGGCACTTCGCGAAAAATCAAAAGTAAAACGAAAAAAAAGTTCACAGATACTTCTCCCCCTTTATCCCTGAGTCCGACAAAAAAAAAAATAACCCTTCAAGTCAAAATGAAAATCCAGTCACTGTTTACAAGCAGCAACCTACAAAAAAGGTTGTTGTTGTTGTTAGCCTGGAAAGATGCCGACAAGGGAGCAACACGAAACTTAGTACTTGTTAAATAAGTATGTTAGCGAATAAGAGGGAGGAAAAAATCTCTGGCAGTTTGATAAGTGAGGGAAGCTGAGGGCGGATGACGTAACAAAGAGGTGGTTTGACTGTAAGTGTGGATGTAAAGACGAAAGTGTTGTCTCCCTTTTCAACCTTCGTGATTACAAAATTAGTGAAGTTTGCCAGTTGTCGACTTGAAGCGACTTAGACAGTTTCCTTTCATTCATTCGTTCTTTCTTTTTCGTCCTTCATATTTTTTCTTTCTTATCTTTCTTTTTTATTTATTTATTATTTTTTCACTTTCTTTTTTTCTTTTTCATTCCTCATTTTGCTTTTTCTTTTCTTCCTCCTTTCTTTCTTTCTGTCTTTCTCTTCCTTTTTTTTCATTCTTTTTCGTAATTGACACTCGTTTTTTTATTTCTTTTCGTCATATATACTATTTCTTTCTTTTTCATTCATTCATTCATTCATTCATTTCTTTCTTTCTTTCTTTCTTTCTTTTCATCATTTAAACTCTTTCTCTCGTGTTTTACTTTTTATTTTTTCCTGTTCATCACTTTCTTTCTTTTTTTCTTTTTCTCCTTTCACTTTCTTTTTTCGTCCGACTATTTTTTTTTCTTTCTTTCTTTCTTTTTCATCATTCACACACTTTCTTTCTTTTTCGTCCATCAATTTGCCTTCTCTTTCTTCTTTCTTTCTTTTTTCTTTCTTTCTTTTTCATTATTCACACACTTTCTTTCTTTTTCGTCCATCAATTTTCCTTCTCTTTCTTCTTTCTTTCTTTCTTTCTTTCTTTCTTTTTCATCATTCACACACTTTCTTTCTTTTTCGTCCATCAATTTTCCTTCTCTTTCTTCTTTCTTTCTTTCTTTCTTTTTCATTATTCACACACTTTCTTTCTTTTTCGTCCATCAATTTTCCTTCTCTTTCTTCTTTCTTTCTTTCTTTCTTTCTTTTTCATCATTCACACACTTTCTTTCTTTTTCGTCCATCAATTTTCCTTCTCTTTCTTCTTTCTTTCTTTCTTTCTTTCTTTTTCATCATTCACACACTTTCTTTCTTTTTCGTCCATCAATTTTCCTTCTCTTTCTTCTTTCTTTCTTTTTTCTTTCTTTTTTCTTTCTTTTTTCTTTCTTTTTCGTCCATCAATTTTCCTTCTCTTTCTTCTTTCTTTCTTTTTTCTTTCTTTTTTCTTTCTTTTTCGTCATTCACACTGTTTCTTTCGTATTTCACTTTGTGTTTTTTCTCATTCTTCACTTTTTTCTCTTAACCTTCATTTTGTCTGTTAATTTTCTTACTTGTTAAAGACAGCAGGTGAGCAGCAATCTCGCAAAACACTTTCTGCTATGGAAGTGAGCATGAAGCCTTGGTTTGCCATTGAATTATTTCATGTCGAAAAATATTGCATTTATTAACATTTGTCGACAACTGCTGAATGTTTATAGAGTCCAAACAATGGATGTGAACTGAGGCGTCTGGTAGTGTTTCAGCATCGCTGCAGTAAGAAGGTGTGCTCCCTCCGGTGGGAATGTTTTTTGGGGTTATTATTATTATTTTTTTATGTTTGTAACGAGTGTGGTATACAGGTTCTCGTTTATCTTTGGCAAAAGTGTAAAGCCGATAGGGTTGCCAATTACGCGTAAAATAGTGTTTTGTTGCTGAAAACTTGCTCAAACCGTTGTGTTATTGGGCTTCCTGGACAATTTTTCTTTCTAGAATCTATCATACATATCTACCATTCTACTATTCATTGTCTACCATTCATCCATGCTTAGAATATTGCTGCCATATATGGTCCAGTGCCCCTGCTGTTTATCTTGAGCTCCTTGATGAGGTCCAAAAAAGAATCAGCAATATTATCGGTCCTAATCTAGCATCTCGGCTTTAGTCACTTTTCCACCGCCATAAGGTTGCCTATCTGAGACTTTTCTATAAATAATTTCGCGGTGATTGTTCAGACGAGCTCTTTGATATCGTACCTAGACTTTGGGATTTAAGCGCAGTTAGACTGGCGTCGAGGTCTCCTCAATTTACAGTTGAGCTGGCTAGATGTAACCCTAAATTCTATGCTATCAGTTTCTTTTCTCGCAATTCTTGCTTGTGGAACTCCCTTCCGGCTTCAAGGTTTCCAGCCAACTTTAATCTGCAAAGACTTAAATGCAATGTCAATCGCTATTTATTGTCCTCCACCTTACTCGTTTTGTTCTCTCTCTTTAGTAATATTTCTGTTTCTAATTCTTTCACGTCCTGTAATTCTCTGAGGCTTAGTGGCTTTAATGCATTGCATGGGGTGGTTTCGATTAATAATAATAATAATAATAATAATAATAATAATAAAAACTGGCAAAAAAGCTCTTTTCCAAACACTTTCATTCAGAAATTTCTTTATAAGACTGGACAAATGAAAAGACTTGAAATTAAAATTATCGATTTCACTGACACAAACGTTAAGTCTTTTATCTTTCCTTCTGTCCTTATTTCTTTCTTTCTTTCTTTCTTTCATTCATTTTCTCACTGAAACTAAGTAACGTCTCTGATATGTCAGTTCCGTGATTTCACGTGGTCAGAATGGAAAAATTCATTATGTATAAGTTGCTAGAAAAACCTGTGAAAATTTCACGATTTTCCTATTTTAAATTTCTGTTACCTTCAGTTAATGATTGAATAAGCTTATGTCGTGTTCTATGATAATAAAATATTCGTAAAAATTCCCCTATCGCATCGTTAAATATTTCAGCTTAGCGACTTTAACAAAATGTTGCAATAACAATCATAAATATGAAGGCTGGTCTTTATTTTAAGATTTAAGGGGGTACAAATGAAAAGATTTGAAATTGTCAACTTTTTAAAACTTTTTAATCGTTAAACTTTTCTATCGTCACTTCTTTCTTTCTTTCTTTTTACCACTCAAGCCAAGTAGTGTCTTTTGTTTTTTTTTCTATGCAATCAAAACGGAATAGTCCATTATTTATGAGGTATTAGCAGGAGAAGTTAAACACTACTATCTTCTCTTCTTTTTCTCTAGGCAAATCGCCGTCTGACGGACATTTCTCTTAATAAAAATTTTAAAATAATTCAGCAGACGATGTTATTTTATTTATGGTAACTGGTGTTTTGGAGATTGCCTTATTCGGTTTCCGTCATTCGATACTGTGCGTTTGAAAAATGTCACTTTATATTGTGGCTGCTATCGCTTCTTGGCCTTTTAGCTGGGGGAGGATCAAATATTAAACGCAAGCCTCAGGAGGCCTTATCCCAGGTAGGAGGCTGGGTTTACTGTTCGGCGCCTGAAGCATCCCCAAAAGGTAAAGCGTCGAGGGGGTTTAGGCAATTTTTCCACGGTATTGCCGTTAACCCGACTTTAAACTAATATTATGTCACATTTGGTAGCGACGTGGGCGCATTGGCCAAGATCAAAGTGTAGTATCTGTTCCTATCAGTTTAATCAGATAACTCTCTCTGTTCATTTCTACTTTCCCTCCTTTGTTTGTTTATTTTTATTTTTATTTTCTCAGTGAAAACCAAGTAGTGCCTTTTCCCCTCTTTCCACGCGATCAAAAAAGTATAGTCCAGTATTTACGAGGTATTGGCAGGGCGTAATGGTCGTGCGATCTATCGAAGGGAGGGACAAGCACAATTATAATAGGATTGGCAGGGCGTATCTGGTCTAGGGTTCCTGCTGTTCATCTCGAGATTCTTGACAAAATCCAAAGAAGGATCTGCAATGTAATCGATCCTGACCTGGCATCTTGACTTCAGCCACCTTCTCACTGACGCAACGTGGCTTCCATCTGTCTTTTCTACAAATATTTCCATGACAACTGCTTTGACGAACTTTTTTCCTTGGTGTCCTGAATACATGAATTTAAGGGTGCCACTAGACTGTCATCTAGAAGAAAAAGAACAACTTTTTTTCATGCTACAGTTTAATCCGGGAAAATATCGGTAAGAAGATTGCGTCTGCTTTTATGTTTTTTTTTTTTTTTTTAAATCATTTTGCCACATGCAAGGTGGTAATACCACTTCTACGCAGGGAATGAAAGTAAAAGGGCATTTCCATTATACATATAATAGCCATATTCTATCAGTAATGCTTGCATTCATTCCTGACCACTGACAATCCCTTTCTTCTTGATTTTCAATGCATTCCTATAGTAAAATCATTAGCAATGCATTTACATTATACATATAATAGCCCTATTCTATCAGTAATACTTGCATTCATTCCTGACCACTGACAATCCCTTTCTTCCTGATTTTCAATGCATTCCTATAGTAAAATCATTAGCAATGCATTTCCATTATTGTTTTGACCAAACAAGAGGTTACAGATAAATAATGTATTGAACAGTAAATACAACAGAAGTGTGTTACACAACTTGGGAGTGTGTGTCCGTTGACCAGCGTTCAGTCTATATCACTGCTGATATTTAGTAGACCCCCCACGAGGGTACATGTGCCACATGTCCAAGTTTAACGTTGGCCATCCGAGCCCATAGGCTCGGACAAAAATCTCCGTAGAACCCGCATAAATTGGTTCGAGTCTGTCTACTTCCCCGGACGAGACTCTCCCCTTCGGCACAGCCTCGTCCGGGTTCCTCTCTGCACAATGCAGATAGTTCGAATGGGGCTGCGAACAGTCACAGCCTCGGTAGAACAATCTCTATCACTGTTAATATTTAACAGCCCCCACCACGAGGGATGTATGTAGCACAAGGCCGAGTTTACCGTGGGTTTTCCGAGCCCGTAGGCTCGGTCAAAAATATTCCCTTCAAACCCGTATGAACGGGTTCAGGGCCTGTCTACCTCCCCGGACGAAACTTTGCCCTTCAGCAAAGCCTCGTCCCGGTTCCTCTCTGCTCAAGGCAGAGAGTTCGACAGTTGAACAGGATAGAGCACTGTTCCCCCGAGGCATACTTTCCCTACTATCTTTATAGTAAGTGGAAGAGTCTACAATAGCCTCATTAGAGGGAAGACACCATAACAATTATACATATGAAACTTCTGCTGGTTCCTTTGTTTCTTAGCATGTACGTTGCGCACTGCTATTACCTCATATTAATGATGGACCAGTCCTGTTTGATAGGATGGATAGAAGAGTCATTTTTGGTTTTAGGGAAAGAAAAGATAGAGGACGCAATAATACTCACATACTTAGCGTCTGCTTCTGTGAAATGGAAAGCCTTGTCATTTTGTAATTTTTTCATTTGTACCCTCTTACTTCTTTAAATAATGACCTGTGTTCATATTTATGATTGTAATTGCAATGTTTTTGTTTAATTTAAGCTCAAACATTTAACCATGCAATGGTGGAATTTTGAGGAATATTTTATGGTCATGAGACTCGCTAGGGATTTATTCAACCATTAACTGAAGAATTAAGATTCATCAAAAAATTCAAATAGGAAAACAGTGAAATTGACACGGTCATTGCCTCTACATCCCATTTCTGTCTGTCTGTTTTCATCCCATTTCTGTCTGTCTGTTTTCATCCCATGTCTGTCTGTTTTCATCCCATGTCTGTCTGTCTGTTTTCATCCCATGTCTGTCTGTTTTCATCCCATGTCTGTCTGTTTTCATCCCATTTCTGTCTGTCTGTTTTCATCCCATGTCTGTCTGTTTTCATTCCATTTCTGTCTGTCTGTTTTCATCCCATCTCTGTCTGTTTTCATCCCATTTCTGTCTGTCTGTTTTCATCCCATGTCTGTCTGTTTTCATCCCATTTCTGTCTGTTTTCATCCCATTTCTGTCTGTCTGTTTTCATCCCTCGGTGTTGATAATCAATTTCTTCCCGATTTTCAATGATTTTTTTCTAATTATTTCACCCCAAACAAGGCAATAAAGTCACTAAGATACAAGGTGTTAATTCTGTAATAAATTCATTCTTCTTCCTTATCTGCCGTCTCCGTTCAAGGCGTAGGCGATTATGGCTCTCCACAACTTCCTGCCCCTTGTACCTCTTCATAAATTTTGTCCTTTTGTTATGTCTACTAACCTTTTTCCCGCCATTCATTTATTCAAGCTTCTTCTTTGTGTCGTGTTCCTTCAAGACGTGAATGATCATGGCTCTCCACAATTTCCTATCATTTGTAGCTTTTAGTAAATTTTGTCTTTTTGTTATTTCTTCTAAATCTTTATCCACCATTCATTTATTCAAGTTCGTTCGTTCTTCATCTATGTGCCGTGTCCCTTCAGGACGTGGGCGATCATAGCTCTTTACAATTTCTTGTCCTTTGCAACTATTAATAAATTTTGTCTTTCATTTATTTCTCCTAACCCCTGTTCTGCAATTCATTGATTCAAGCTCGCTATGTTATCCGTCGTTTTTCCTTGTCCATCTTGCCTTCAATGTTATCTGAAGTAATAATGAAAACTTTTCAATCAGACTCATAAGATTTTTCTGTATGCCATTTCTCTTCAGGATGTCGGCGATCATGGCTCGCCATAACTTTCTGTCCTTTGTCGCTCATAGTATAATTCGTCCTTTATCATGTTGCAAAATCCTCAAGCTCACTAAGTCAGTCATGCGTTATTTTCCCTTGTCTCTCTTGCCCTCAATCTGTTCTGTGAGCATCAGATTTTCCAAGAATTCTTTGATCATTATGTGCCCTCGAAACCTCAACTGTATCATTCGGATATTAAATACGAGTTTCCTTTTTGTTTCCATTTTCTTTAAAACTTCGTCGTTTCTAAAAAGTTCGGTCCGTGATATCCTCAGCATCCTTCTGTAGAACAACATTTCTGTTACTTCAAGTCTCTTCATCTTTATTTCAAGACTACGGGCTTTTATTTGGGGTAGGGGTGTTTTGTTTTTTGCTGCTGTTGTCTTTCTTTGGTTTGTGGGTAAGGGCGTATTTTCAAAACCTTTGTGGCACGCTCCTCCTAAAACCGGGGCGAATCAAACAGTGGTGTATCTTAATATCGTAATGTTTTCATAACCCACATCGTCTGAAGAGAATTTCATTTTGGCATTCTACCATGAATAACTAGGTCGCTATCCCCTGCCTGTTCGACGCACCTTCTGACGACCGACTATCAGGGGCCAAGATGCAGGGATCGCATCTATTTTGAATAAGCTAACTGAAGCTTGTCAGCTTTGAGAAGCGCCCGATACATCGCGCCTTATCAATGTCATCATCGGCTGTTTATCAAAACATACTATTTCGGGAATTTCAAAATGTTAGTCATGAGCGCAATTGCCAGAGATTGGCGCAATGTCGCAGATTAAGTGTCGCGAAGCTTAAACGTTTTATGCAATGACGAGGAGGTGCTGAAAACTTCACACCCCGACACACTTCCTGTGAAGAGTACGGAAAATTCCTTCTGGGTCAAACTGATAATTTTTCATCACACGCATCGTATATATATATATATATATATATATATATATTACAGACATTTTTATGTTTAACATTCTTTTTATAGATACAAGTATTTAGGTAAATGCTTTGTTTATGATAAACAGTATTAAACAACATTTACCGGCCTGAATGTCCGAGAAAATCTCATAGAAAATATCCGTCCTTTGACAGGATTCGAACCTGCATCCTATACGGAACCGTCATTTACCTTGACGTGCCTAACCGCTCGGCCACAAAGGATCGTTCGAATTTACTGCTTATAAACTTCAATCTTCCATGACATTCGGACATTCATAACTGTAACATAATATATATATATATATATATATATATATATATATATATATATATATATATATATATATATATATATATATATATATATATATATATATATATATATATATATATATATATATATATATATATATATATATATATATATATATATATATATATATATATATATATATATAAGTAAAGGTAAGAAAATCTGCTGGTATGTAATCCAAGTGGATCCTAACAATATAAAAATAGTAGAACTGATTCATAAAAGAGAGCTCGGTGTATTTTATTTATACAGATATATATAGATTCTATTCCCCATATGAAGTAAAAGGTATTGTTTGATTATTAATTTACATATATATATATAAGGTTGGTGCAAAAATAATGTCGTTTTCTCAGTGTAACATAAGTGAAAAAACGACATTATTTTTGCACCAAATACATACATATATATATATATATATATATATATATATATATATATATATATGGGAGGGGATATAACATTTCGTACATAGAGTGTTGATTTTAATAAAATATTGCTCGGTGTAGTATAGCAGTGCTACTAAGTATATATTAATAAATACACACCCTTCATTGGTAGCCCGACCCTGAGTTTCGCTTACTAAGTAGAGACTGACAGTTATATAATTAAAATTTTAATAAAAATATCTGGTTAATGCAATGCTGGTGCAGTCCATGTATTCCACGGCGATTACGGTTTTATATTTTTTAAAATTTATATTGCATTTAAAATAGACGGGATTTTTATTTTTAATATTTTAAATAAACGGGGATTAATGTTATTTATTTAACTCATATGGGGAATACACTAATTCGGCAAACGATGAAAATAGTCGTCTGTCTTTTGAAACCCGGTGTAGATTCACGTCTGTAGATTTGAAGTTCACGTCTGTAGGCGTGTACTTCATTCCACGCCAAGGTTGAAAAACAAACGACCATTTTCATCATCTGCCGAAGTAGTCTATTCCCCATATGAGGTAAAAGGAATTGTTTGATTATTAATTATATATATATATATATATATATATATATATATATATATATATATATATGTATGTGTGTGTGTGTGTGTGTGTGTGTGTGTTAATATAAGATATCGCACGTAGACTGTTGGTATTAATAAAATATTGCTCGATGTAATATAACAGTGCAATATAAATTAATAGATACACATCATTCAATGGTAGCCCGACCCAGAGTTTCATAAGTAATGGAGTTTCGCCTACTAAGTAGAGACTGACAGTTATCTAATTTAAATTTCAATAAATGTTGGGAGTGGAAAAAAAAAAGTCCGTATTGTCAACCGCTTTCGGCCACTTTTTTAGCCATTTTCGAGGAGATTTTTTTCCAGATGTTATTAATTTCTTTTCATGTTTGACTGTTTAAGATGTAGTTTTGTGACGTTTGGAAAGGCTAAATTAAAAAAAATACTCAAATATATAAAAAAAGAAAAAAAAAAAGAAAAAAAAAATTCTAAAATTCCCAGCACTCCTCTGTCGGGCGCATTTGTAGTCCTACGAACATAATAAATTTAACCCGATGAAGTCCTGAAGGGCGAAACGCGTTACACTTTTTTCTACTTTATCATACAATTTTCCCAATACTGTTCTTGATATATATATATATATATATATATATATATATATATATATATATATATATATATATATATATATATATATGTGTGTGTGTGTGTATATTAGGTTGGTGCAAAAATAATATCGTTTTTGACGTTAAAAAATACGTCAAAAAACGATATTATTTTTGCACGAACCTAATATATATATATATATATATATATATATATATATATATATATATATATATATATATATGTACTAATATGTTTTATGTTTATACGTTATTTTCATAGATACAAATATTTAAGTAAATATAATAGACAGTATTAACATTTACTGGCCTAAAATTTATTATAAACAGAGTATTTACTTAAATATTTGTATCTATAAAAAGGACGTATAAACGGAAAATATATTAAAATGATTCATTATATATATATATATATATATATATATATATATATATATCATTTGAACAGCTTTTACACACTCTATATCCAGGAAACTCATCATTTATAAGAATGCAAGAAAAAGTTAGCACAAAGCTTAATCGCAGTATCTTATCAGTCGTTTTTAATGAAACTTGCATAAAAGAGGGATTGCTTTTTTTCTTTTCTTTTTTGAAGTAATTTTCTCCCCAAATAAGGCAATAAAGCAACTAACACGCAAGTAGTTTCTGAGTGCTAGAGAAAATGAGAAAAACATACAATTAATGAGAGAAGGCAATAAAAGAACAACGATTAAGAATACAGACGATATCGATTGACATTGCGTTTACATTTTTGTAGATCAAAGTTGACTGGGAAGCTACAAGCTGGAAAAGAGTTCCACAAGTGAGAAGTGCGCATAGAACTTAGCGTTACATCCAACTATTCCAACTGTAAAATGATGAGACCTAACACCGCCAATCTAGTAATATAATGTAAAAGATTGTAGCTTTGTATCAACTGTAGAACTTAAATAAATATGAGTTTAAATAAATTCTCGCTTCACAATAATATTACATGAACATTATTTACTGAGTTCTTTTAGCCTGAAATTTGTAAATTGTCCAAAACTGGAAATGTAACCGAATCAGCGTGTACGAGACATATCCTGCGTGCGAATCTGCACTCTGCGGTGACAATATTATTTCAGCGCCTGTACATCCCCAGGTGCAGGTATAAATGGCTGGCATTTCGTTCTTCCTTGTAAGAAGCGTGCAATGAAGAGACGGCCGCTAAACAAATGTCGGCTGTAATAAGTACAGCTTAGGCTTCGTTCAATGCTAATTACGTGATTTAGTTGCCACTGAACAAGAATCTGGTGTGAAGGAATTCGATTCCTTAGATGAGCAACCATTCTACACACACACACACATGCACACGCACACACACACACACTATATATATATATATATATATATATATATATACACATACATATATATATAAGATTGAAGATTTTAGAAACAGCAGATATTTTTTATTTTTTTAGAGCTCATTATTAAAAATATTAAATAATATTAAAAATAGAGCGTTAATAATATTATATGAAAGGATTACTTTTAAATATAAATTTTAGTCCGGCTTCGAAGTTTCCTGGTAAAATTTCCAGTCTTCAGGGGTTGAAGTCTGGAAATTTTACCAAGAAACTAAATTTGTCTGAAGAACAAAAAGCCAGTAGAGAGTTCTACAAGCGAGAAGTGCGAAAGAAGAAACTGTTAGCATAGAACTTACGGTTGCATCCAGTCGTTTCAACCTTAAAAGGATGAAACCTTGCTGACAATCTAGTACTGTGCTTAAATTCGAAAAGTCTATGTATCAAAGAGGAAATCTCATCAGAAATTTTTATAGAAAAGGCACAGAGAAGCTATGTTTCTGCTGTGGGAAAATGACTGAAGCCGATATGCCAGGTCAGGAGCAATAACATTGCAGATTCTTCTTTGTACTTTATCGAGGAATGTCTAAATATATAGCAGAGGCACCAGTTCAGATGTGACAATAATATTCAATACATGGATGACTTGTAGGTTTATAAATGTCTAAAATGGATTCTGGTCTTGCGGGAACTCACAGAAAAATGTTGAGAGATTATTCGCCACTGAGTAATTGTAGCTACCGAGAGTTTTCTACCAAGACTTACCAACGGTAGCATTTATCAAAGACAGGACGAGGGAAATCCAGATCATACCGCTCTTCGAATTTCTACCTTCACTTATCACAGTGATTTCGGATTTGTCGGTAAAAATCAACGCTAATCGCGTCAGCCAGTCTGCATAATTCTAGACGTGACGTCATGCGTGAGAGATTTGCCCGAAACTCTGTATTGGCTTATCTACACCTGCTGCAACCTATTCCTTTAACATTTGCTGATATGAAATTCCAAGATCAATGGCCCGTATTTCCGGCGTATATTTTTCTTAATCAAAGCCATAAAACACCCCAAGCTTTTGTTCACCTCAGCTGTAGCCAGGTATTGAACTCTTTGGGTCAAGTCACAGGATTCAACCAACGCTTTTATCCACTGGGCCAAGGGAGATAACTGATACTGAGACACCCGTAAGAGGCATGGCACGTGGAACTAGAACAAATTACCCCGGTGGACGAAATAAAGGTTTCAGTTCGAGAAGAAGCCCGAGGCGTACAACAGCCGAAACGTCGTGGATATGACAGTAAAGATGAGGACAATAGTCCGAACAATGTAAATAATTAAAATACCACATCTGAGAAATATAGATAGAAAATCATAAAACTTGTGACCTGCTTAGTGACTTAAATATTAAATATTATATATTTCTCCATTGGTGCCAGTAGCTGAAGTTCAAACATTTTTAAACCAGGAAACCGAATTCTCTGCACTTAAAGAATTGGGGCAATACAATTTTCGTACACACTATTTACTTGCTAAGATTAGTAAATATCAAGAATTACGACTATTAGCTCGTGATTGATGACGGACACCATGATCTTTTTTATTTTCATTCAGCCTCATTGTACTTTCTCAGCTAAGCCTAGAAAAATCAATAATCGCAAATAATGATTCTAGTGTCCCTGAAAGATGATTGGCGCTGCACACTCTTTCTCTTCTCTTTTCTTTTAAATTAGCCTTAAACTGCATTGAAGTAAGCTAATTAAGCAAAAAGAATCACAAATATTGACTCCTGGGATCTTTGCTGATGACTGCCGCTATACAATCTTCCTATTCTCATTTTTCTTATTTAGTCTTACGCTGTACTCAGCTAAGTATAATAAACATCAAGAACCATAAATATTGATTCCTGTTCACATGATTGGCGCTATACAGTTTTCCTATTTTTATTTCCTTTTTTATGCTTTATTTACCTGAGATTAGTACATATGAAGTATCACAAACATTGGCTCATGCATTCATTTCTAATGATTGGCGCTATACAGTCTTCCTATTTTCGCTTATTCCAAGTTTGATATCTATCAAGTATCACGAAACTTGCTAACAAGGGCTGTTTCTTATTTTTATCTGTTAGTGTTCGAGTCTTGGCAGATCCTAATTTCAAATGTTGATTTTTAACATTATTTCGCAGAGATCATCTTACTCATTATAAAACGCAGATTGTGTGTGTCTGTACGTTTATATATTGGATCGGATTTCCTACATTTTTCAACCGATTTCAACAAAACTTCATAGGACTACATAAAATTACCTTGCAGTGGTTCTGACAGCGCCAAAAATTGAAAAACACAATTGTTTTTGCACGAAATCAATTTGAAAACACGATAAAACACAATTCTGTCGCCAGAATGAAAGGGGGACAACTCATATCGAGTTATACTTATTATAAAACCCCGGTTGTTTGTGTGTGTGCGTGTGCGTGCGTGTGTGTGCGTGCGTGCGTGTGTGTGTGTGTGTGTGTGTGTGTGTGTGTGTGTGTGTGTTCGTTTATATATGGGATCGGATTTCCTACATTTTTCAACCGATTTCAACAAAACTTCACTTTTTTTTGGCAGGTAGTGTTTCCTATTGTCTTGCACACTTTTTTTCTTTATTTTTACATTCAGAATGCTTTAAAAATTCCATTTACAAGACAATCGCTTATAATAAAATTCTGTTCAATCGATAGACTCATAACGATTGAAAACAATGTTTTTGTTTGAGTTTGGGTTTGACCAATTCGTAAAAAAAAAAAAAAAAAAAAAAAACTAATTAAGACATGCGTGTCCGTCAACCTTAAACAATAATCTTTGTCAATTTTATTTTTCAGTCTTTATGATTGTCAATACTTGATCTATCTCTTACTGTTACATCCCCGGGCAACGTCGGGCTCTACTGCTAGTTATTTTATAAAACAATTACACTGGCCCACAAAAAAATTATTTGAAGTGGCGTCGAGACACCAAACATCTTTTTTTAGCTAATTTGAGGGCACTGAATCTGAAAATGACCTTACTTTTTCTTGGGTAGCTACCATTTTTGCTGTACAGAAATACTTCATTTTTGGAAAAAAAAGTATTCTGTATATATGATATTGACCGATGTCAATAATCCTCATAATAAAATCGTAGAAACCCCTCAATTCATATTTAAACCAAGTAATATTGGTCTGTTTATTGAGAAATACTATTTTCGCAGTAACAATCATAGCCTAAGTCTTTAAAAATAACACGATTGAATATACCAAGGCCAAGAAGTACAGTGTAACCCGGATATAAGAGAGTTGTCGGGACCGGAGAATAAGTCTCTTATATCCGGGTTTCTCTTATATCAGGGTTTGGTCTATTTTGTTTAGGTAAGTATGGCTCTAATTTGGGACCAGAGAAAATCTCTCTTATATCCGGGTTACGCTGTATTTTCATCAAATCATTTAATAAACTAACAGCAGAAATAAAACCTTTGTGAACATAAGAACTATGATGAAAATTTTCTCTTTCTTGATTGTCTGTCATGTTTAATGTTATTTAAGTCCCTTTTGATACTCCAGCAGTATCATGTATAATGGAATAGATGCATTTAATTGGGATGTTGGAGTTTCTTTCCAACCGTGAAAACAAAATCCTCTCAATGTGCTTGGTTTCCTTCCGCAGTGAAGGAATAACAGTGATGGGATAAATCTATGGATATCAAACAGAAGATTTTAGGGTTTCATTTTCTTGATGTGACCTTAATTATCAGGTTTACTAAAGTGTATTACTGATAAAGTTTATCAGTCAATTTGAATTCTGGCGATAAATTGGAAAAATTCGAAGCTTCAATTTTAAAATTTTTTGACTCATTTTTTCTTATAAAAATAGTTTATTTCAGGTGGCTGACATAAATTGCTCGGCCTACTTGAAAATCGATGGGTTTCTACGATCTTTATTAACTAAATTTTGCGATCAGCCTTGATCGTAAATTGATCTTTTTTTTTTTTTTCCAAAAATGAGCAATTTCAGTACAGCAAAAATGGCAGCTAACCATGAAAAACTAAGGTCATTTTCGAAATCAGCACCAGCAAATTAGCTAAAAAATGTATTTTGTTTCTTGGCATCAAAAATGGAGTGGACCAGTGTTAGTAATCTTTTCACTCACTTTTTACTTCTAGTATTTATAAGATTTTCATTTCAGCTTTTATAACAAACAAAAACCGGTTCATTATTATCGGGATGTGCGCGAACGCGGACCCAACACTATTATTATTAACCTACAGATTGGACTAGGAATTACCTTATGCTTCCGGTGAAAGCATTTCAACGGTATTACCCTAACAAAAATCTCACTAAGGCACGCCGTTTTTACGGTGTTACCCATCCTCGGACAGAAATAGGATCATTAAAATGTTGCCTTGCGGTTATAACTTGCTAGGCTGGAACTAAAAAACGGGGTCGACTTATACACGAATACATACTATATCCGTGGAGTACGTCTGTGTACCTTGATTAGATCAAATGCATGTCATATAAAGTAAAACAAATAAATACGCGACAAATTATTAATTAAGATGGCTGACGGGATGCCTTTTAACTTTTCCGACCGGCTCAGTAAACTAAAATTTAAAAAATTGTCTCAGGTTTTAAATTCCGCTTTTTTGATTGGTTGGAAATAATCTTGAGAAAGAATTCTTTTCTCTAACTTGATTTTTTTTCCTGAAAATGTGTTTACCTTGTACTAGACCTTACCCTTGTACCAGGCATTGTGTTGCTGCGATCAGGCTCAGAAGCTAGGATTATCAAAAAGGTTCCATCTGAATACCTCATTGATTGTAAATGTCTTCGTTGAAAATAATAAATAGCTGAAAAGGAAGGGGGTGCAATTGACTTTTTTCATTAATTTCCATAATTTTTTAATCATTCACCTCAAGCAAGGAATGTCACAAGTACGCAAGGGGTTACAAGGGCACACACCTTTTATAGTAGCAAAGCCTTAAATGTTTTGTCTATCTGTGTGCAAACAAGTATAATTTCTCTCTTTTTGGATTGTTAATTGTGTTGAAGGTGTGGCAGCAGCAGGCAGGCAATAAGAACGGTAAGTTTACCAAGTTCTTTTTTTCAATCATTTCACCCCAAGCAAGGAATACCACTAGTATGCAGAGGGTTACAGAGAATAAAAGTGAGAGAAAAAATTGTGTATAGAGTGGGGGGTTGAAGAAAGGTCAAAAAATAAATGTGAATCAAGATGATAGAAGGTGGCGATTGACGTTGCATTTTAATTTTTAACGTGTATTTATCAGGGAAGCTAGTAAATTGGAGGAGCTCTACAGGTGGGAGTGCGAGAAAAGAAACTGTTGGATTAGAAGTGGCGGTTAGATTTACTTAATTGAACAGTAAAATGGTGGGACCTAAATGCCAATCTAGTAGCACGCTAAAATTCATGTATTCGGGGCACCAAGAAAATAAATCTCGTCAGAGCAGTAGCTATGAAAATATTTGTTGAAAAGAAAGATGGAAGCTACGTCACGTCGATGAGAAAGTGGCTGAAGTCAAGATGCCAGATCAGGATCGATTACATTACTAATCCTTCTTTGGATTTTGTCAAGAATCTTGAGATGAATCGCTGGAACAGCAGACCAGATATGGTTGCAGTGTTCGATGCACGGACGAATGGTAGATTTGTAAATATGCAAGATGGATTCTGACGAGAAAAAAAAAACTTTTGGCACGACACAGTGACCCAACTTTCTTTACAGTAGATGCAGTTCTTGATACGATGTAGTCGCTCCGCTTAAAGTCAGATTATTTATTTTTTAATTTTTAATTATTTATTTATTTTATTTTATTTTATTTTTTCCACAAATTTCCATAGATTTCTTGGCTTGGAAACAAATCTAAAGCGCGATATCCAGGCCAGGACCAATTCACAATTACGATAGCGGCAAAAACATTCCGAACATTTTAAATCGATCGGCCGCTTTGTAAGACAACTGCTTTCATGAATGAACGACAATTGTTTCACATAAGATGGCTAATTTAACCCAGATGAAGGCAGCTCAGAGTGGCTATTGAATATGTAATGTTCACAATGAAAATGCCTTCTTTTTTTATTCGAGGAATTTTTGTAATTCAGGTCTCGTGTTACTCTCGTCTTAAGAATGATAAAGACACTGGATTATGAAAGAAAGAAAAAAGGAAGAAAAAATTAATGGGACATGATGAAAAAGGAATAAAAGTTTCTAGAAAAAAAATGGCGGCAAGAAATTGAAAAATTAAAAGGTCGGAATTAACCAATGTAACGAGATGGAAAGAAAAAAAAAACAAGCGAAAAAATGTTAATTGAATAAGAAATTGAATGGGAAAAAAGGAAAGAAAAAACGAAAATTAAATGAATTTAAGTAAAGAAACAGTAAATAAAATCAAATAAATGTCGGATAAATAGGCAGCCAAGCAGATGAGAAAAGTTTGATAATAAAACAATAGACTAAAGTAGAGCAAAAAGCAGAATGGAGTCATGGAGTCAGGTGAAATGGAATAGACAAAATTAAATGAAATGCTGAAAAAATAAAATAAATAGAAAGGAAATACAGATGAAGTAAGGGAGGAAGTAATTAAAAAACAACGTACAAAAAGTGAAGGTCTGAATCTAAGAAAGAAAGAAAAAAGAAACAAACAAACAAACAAAGACGCAATATTAATACGCAGTGAGAAAGGAATTAATAGGGAAAAGAAAGAAAGAAAGAAAGAAAGAAAGAAAGAAAGAAAGAAAGAAAGACGCAATATTAATACGCAGAGAGAAAGGAATTAACAGGGAAAAGAAAGAAAGAAAGAAAGAAAGAAAGAAAGACGCAATATTAATACGCAGAGAGAAAGGAATTAATAGGGAAAAGAAAGAAAGAAAGAAAGAAAGAGAGAAAAAAGAATGACGCAATATTAATACGCAGAGAGAAAGGAATTAACAGGGAAAAGAAAGAAAGAAACAAACAAACAAACAAACAAAGACGCAATATTAATACGCAGAGAGAAAGGAATTAACAGGGAAAAGAAAGAAAGAAAGAAAGAAAGAAAGAAAGAAAGACGCAATATTAATACGCAGAGAGAAAGGAATTAATAGGGAAAAGAAAGAAAGAAAGAAAGAAAGAAAGAAAGAAAGAAAGAAAGAAAGAAAGACGCAATATTAATACGCAGAGAGAAAGGAATTAACAGGGAAAAGAAAGAAAGAAAGAAAGAAAGCAAGAAAGACGCAATATTAATACGCCGAGAGAAAGGAATTAATAGGGAAAAGAAAGAAAGAAAGAAAGAAAGAAAGACGCAATATTAATACGCAGAGAGAAAGGAATTAATAGGGAAAGGAAAGAAAGAAAGAAAGAAAGAAAGAAAAAAGAATGACGCAATATTAAGACGCAGAGAGAAAAGAATTAATAGAGAAAATAGAGAAAGAGAGATAGAATAAGAGAAAATAAAGACAAAATGAGCGAGGAAACAAAAGAAAGAAGAGAAAGTTCGAAAAGGAGCAACCTCGTTTCTTAGCCTAAAAAAGGAGGTAATTAAAAAAAAAAAACTGTAAAAAATATGAATCCCGCTCGGAATTCCTGTATTGTGGCCCTGTGCCAGACTATTTGATCATTTCATAAGTTTCTGAATAATTTTTTGCCTTCTCAGTAGATTATTGTCCCAAGCACTATCAGTTGATGATTAGGTATTATTTGTGCGCTTATTAACTATTACACTATGTAATGGTGTAATGGTTAATAAGCTTGTCTCGCTAGATTAATTACGAGTGAGTTCGATCCTCATTGATCGCTACGCACTTCCGCCATTGTGCTACTTGTAAGGTACGCTTAGAAAAATATCGTTAGTTATTTTCAAGATGTTTGTTCTTAGTATTTTTTCTGTGTTCTACTGCATAGAAGTAATAGTAATTCTAAGCCGGGCTGGATGGGTGTAGTAATAATTAGTAGTTAATTTCGACCTTTTAATTTTTCAATTTCTTGCCGCCATTTTTTTCCAGAAATTTTTTTTTTTTCATCATCTCCCATTAATTTTCTCTTCTTTTTTCCTGGCAATTTTCATTATCTTCTCAAAACCCTATGAAATGATTCAAACTGCTGAATGCCTTGAGGACGTTTGGGAGGTAAAAGAAGCTGTGAAGACGACCCTGGACATGTTATTGTTTTCTCTACTTTGTCCTCTGCTCCTTCGATACTCTCTCTCTAGCTACAATCTTCCTAATTCTCGGCTATTTTGAATAAAGACAACATTAAAACAAATATAATACATGCTTCTCAGAAAAAGGAACATCCCGAGATACGAACCTACAAATTGGTGACACGAAAACCAGGGAAGTAAAAAAATTTAAATATATAGGAAGTGTTTTAGCGGGTGGAAAATATGACACTGAAATCCGAAGACGCATTTGAATAGCGAAAGATATCTTCTTAAAGCTAAGCAGAGTATTAGGAAACAGGAAATTTCGTTACAAATAAAGGAATTCTGGACTGTTATACAATATCGGTCCTCCTATATGGATTGTCCAGTGAATATTGAACAATCACCTCACAAATGAAGAAGAGACGAAGCAACAAAAATATGGTTCTACAGAAGGATACTGAGAATACCATGGACCGAACATGTGAGCAATGACAAAGTAGTTTTATGGGAAATGAAGACAAGAAGCCGTTCTGGGTAAGGACGATAAAATACATCCGCGTCCTGAGTAAGACGATAAACTACATCTGACAACAAGACCTTTGATCAGAAGATTTTGAGGAGCGTGGAACCACCACTGGGGTGGTAGCACCTCTCAGAGTCCCACCTATGGACAAAAAGGGGTCAAAACACTATGAAAGTATAAAAATCGGTTTTAATACCAGCAATATATTTTTGAAAAAAAAAAAAAAAAAAAAAAAATTACCAGCTATACAGTTTTGAAAAAAATATCACCAGCAATACATTTTTGAAAAAAAAATATTACCAGCAATACATTTTTTTTATAAAAATATTACCATCAATAAAAATCTTGTCGGCATTAAATAACCCATTGAGGTTGATATACCGTAAAACAAATCTAACCAAACCAAATCAAACCGAAGACCGAAAGGACAGTTATACTTAAAATCAGAAAGCGAGAGATGAAATTTCTGGTGAGGAAAGAGGGCTTGGAAAACTTGATACTCAGAGGACATTAAAGGCAAGAAGGGAGGAGGAAATTAGCCAGTTATCTACCTGACGTGCATGCGTAAATGGTTGGCAGAACAAGTATTAGAAGAGATAGCAAAAAGACAAACATGACTCAGCGTTAAAAATGACAGGTAGTTGTGGAGGGCCATGATCACCCACGTCCTGAAGAGACGCGGCACATAGAAGAAGTTAGATTGGATATTACTTTCGGTCGTACCGTCCTGAATATGGATTTTTACCTGACCGGAGAAAACTTAAAATTTAGTTCTCGGGTATAATACGCACCCCTGATTTTAGGGTAAAAGGTGCGTATTATACACGAATAATTCCTTTCCCTAGAATTTCTCAATGAAATGGGGTTTTCTTGACAGGACCCATCTCTCCAAGTAATATACGGCAGGTTATAATGGCTTATCTGGTACCAGCATCAAGGAACGATCCCTGACCATGTATCCTCAAAGACTAAAGGTGAACAGCTTATACAACGCTAAAAGGTTCCAGCTGTTCTGGTATTTACCAATAGACGAAAGGAGGAGTGCATTCCTGCCTTTCTTGAGGGCAGTAGTGCGAATTAAATGCAAACTGACTTTGACAGAGTTTGAACTTGATTCGCCGATTTCATTCTCCATATGTTTAACCGTTACGTCATACGCACATAGATTCCTGATAGGAAAACAAAGAAAAAAGAAGAGAAAAAACAGATTTAAAAAATAGATAGAGGAATGAGATGAAAAAAGGCATTTCTTTTATATTTTCCGCTGGGTCTTGTGTTATTTCTATATCTCGTTAGCTGCATGCAGTAAAATATTTGATGCGTGTTGACTGAATCGAGCCATATTTCTCAAAAAGCTAATAATGATGTCATTCGTATGGTGGGGTATTTGGCGGGAAAAATAGAAAGGCGAGGAGAATGAGAAAATAGATTGATGAATGGCAGCATGAAAGTCAACAAATGAAATAAAGAAAACGTTTAGGAAAAAACGAAATAAAAAATAAAACGAAATAAAGAGACAAAAACAGAAATAAAAAAGAAACGAAATAAAAAAGAACCAAAAAAGAAAACGAAATAAAAAAAGAAACGAAATAAAAAGAAAAAGAAAAAAAAATAGATCAAGAAAAAAGAAAAAAAAACGAAATAAAAAGGAATAAAAAGTTAAATGAAAAGAAAACAAAATAAAATAAAAAGAAATGAAAAAAGATGTAAAATAAAATAAAAACGAAATCTTAAAGTGAAGAAAAAATGTACTGAGATAAAATTAAAAAACGCAAAAAACAAAACGAAAAGGGTGGGGAAAGAAAGCGGAATAAAAAAAAGAAAGAGAAATAAAAAAGAAAGCGAAAGAAAAGAAAGCCAAATAAAACGGAAAAAATAAAAAATACAGCGAAATAAAAAGAAAGGAAGAGAAATAAAAAAGAAAGAGAAATAAAAAGAAAGGAAGAGAAATAAAAAAGAAGAGAAATAAAAAAGAAAGGAAGAGAAATAAAAAGAAAGGAAGAGAAATAAAAAGGAAGAGAAATAAAAAGAAAGGAAGAGAAATAAAAAGAAAGGATGAGAAATAAAAAGAAAGAGAAATTAAAAAGAAAGCGAAAGAAAAAGAAAGGAAGAGAAATAAAAAGGAAGAGAAATAAAAAAGAAAGGAAGAGAAATAAAAAGAAAGGAAGAGAAATAAAAAGAAAGAGAAATAAAAAGAAAGGAAGAGAAATAAAAAGGAAGAGAAATAAAAAGAAAGGAAGAGAAATAAAAAAGAAAGAGAAATAAAAAGAAAGGAAGAGAAATAAAAAAGAAAGAGAAATAAAAAGAAAGGAAGAGAAATAAAAAGGAAGGAAGAGAAATAAAAAGGAAGGAAGAGAAATAAAAAGGAAGAGAAATAAAAAAGAAAGGAAGAGAAATAAAAAGGAAGAGAAATAAAAAGAAAGGAAGAGAAATAAAAAGAAAGGAAGAGAAATAAAAAGAAAGGATGAGAAATAAAAAGAAAGAGAAATTAAAAAGAAAGCGAAAGAAAAAGAAAGGAAGAGAAATAAAAAGGAAGAGAAATAAAAAAGAAAGGAAGAGAAATAAAAAGAAAGGAAGAGAAATAAAAAGAAAGGAAGAGAAATAAAAAGAAAGGAAGAGAAATAAAAAAGAAAGAGAAATAAAAAGAAAGGAAGAGAAATAAAAAGGAAGAGAAATAAAAAGAAAGGAAGAGAAATAAAAAGGAAGAGAAATAAAAAGAAAGAGAAATAAAAAGAAATGAAGAGAAATAAAAAGAAAGGAAGAGAAATAAAAAGGAAGAGAAATAAAAGGAAAGAGAAATAAAAAGAAAGGAAGAGAAATAAAAAGAAAGCGAAAGAAAAAGAAAGGAAGAGAAATAAAAAGGAAGAGAAATAAAAAAGAAAGGAAGAGAAATAAAAAGAAATGAAGAGAAATAAAAAGAAAGGAAGAGAAATAAAAAGAAAGACAAATAAAAAAGAAAGACAAATAAAAAGAAAGGAAGAGAAATAAAAAGAAAGAGAAATAAAAAGAAATGAAGAGAAATAAAAAGAAAGGAAGAGAAATAAAAAGGAAGAGAAATAAAAAGAAAGGAAGAGAAATAAAAAGGAAGGAAATAAAAAAGAAAGCGAAATAAAGAGAAAGGAAGAGAAAGAAAAAGAAAGAGAAATAAAAAAGAAAGTGAAAGAAAAAAGAAAGAAATTATAAAGAAAGAGAAATAAAAAAGAGAAATAAAAAAAATGAAAGAGAAATAGATTAAAATGTTCTTAGGAAGAAGAAAAAGATGAAGTAAACAAGGACAAATCTAGAGAACGGAGATTAAAAAAAAAAAAAGAGTGAAGAAAAACAAATAAATAGAGAGAGGGAGAGAAAGAAATTAAGAGAAAAAGAAAAGATAATGTTGCGAGAGTGAAACGCTGTGAAAATAGAAATGGTATGAAGAAAAAAAAGAATGTATGGAATAGTAAAATAAGATTAGAGAAGTTGTGAGAAAAGAGGAACGATAAGGCGACCAATTGAAAAAGACAAATCTGACGCGAGACAGAAATCTGACGCGGAAGAGAGAAAAGGCGCCAACGAGAAGAGAAAGGCGAGGGACGTAAAAATGAAAGGCTTTGTATTCGATACAAAATAAAAAATAAAAAATAGAAAAAAATAAAAAACTTAAGCAGCTAATCGGAATGGAATGATGATCAATTCAAGCCAAATCAGATTGGGCGTTGAAAGGCTTAATCAAAAGGTTCAGAGTGCAATCATCAAGGGCAGATAATTCGGATACCGCGTTTAGGATATGCCGGAGAAATATAACGAGATTAAAAAAAAAAAAAAAGAACATATTTTTATTCTCGGCGGCATTTTTTTCATACAGAATTCTTGTTTCTGGAATATTTCTGAAAGACGGTTTGGGATTTAACCCACAAAGTTTTTGCTGGTCGGATGTATTATTTAATACAACAGAGTACCTAGAAAAAGGGCGGCAAATTTATTCTTCGAGAAAATAGACCAGCATTATTTGGTCCATCTCAGTGGCCCACTAAAAGCCCAGATTTGAATGCTATGTACGACTAATTCTGGAGTAGATTCCTAACTCACTTGTAAAACCGTCGTCGTGACATCGATATTGATTCATTGAAGTGGAACTTAACTGAAGCTTGTAATGAAATTCCTCTTGATACTATCCGCAAAGCCACTGCCTTCTGGTTATCAAGCTTACAACTTTGTGTTAAACATCCAGGCAAACATTTCAAATAGCTACGATAATTGTTCAGTTTGTGCACGGATCATGACAGATAAATAAATTTCTTTCTGGATTTACAACTTTTTTTACTAGGCACCCTGTAGCACCAGAATCATGTGACCCGTAACCCATATGTACATCCCATGTACCGCAGTCGTAGCAACAGGGGTGTATCTTAGGCAAAATAGCCAGACGGAGTCCGATCCTCTCCAGGCTGATTTTGAATTCAGGGTTTTTCCTTCTCCTAGACCGGTTGCTATCCAAGGCTGTAGGACCCAGTCTGCCCTGCTATATATCCATAGCCGGAGGAGCTAGAAGAGATGGATTCATACCTTTACCAAGGGTGAATCGATAGATGACACCCAGCGACAACTTCAGCCATATCAGTCTAACAGCTTAGCTCTTTCGTTCTCCTTCCATCTCAGCATAACGTCATGTCACTGGCAATACGAATGGGCGGCGTCAAAACTATCGGAGGAGCAGTTTGTCCCCAGCCAAGAGCGGACCAGCACTGGTTATTCAATCCCAACTCTGACTGATGATTTCCAGTTGCTGGATTATAGTCCAGCAACCGGAAATCATCAATGTCCGATTTTGTTGTCACTTGACCCTAAAATATTTCTTTTGTTTATGTATTCTTCAGTCAAATTGGCTTTTACTATCTTCTCGCGAAATTAAATTTTTCACCAAACTGTTATTTCTTATTCACATAGATATTAAACATATGTCTGTGTACTGCTTTCCGTGTCAAAAGTCGACGCCATTTGTAGTTCACATCTTGGATTGTTCCTTTTGTAAACAACCACATGTTATTTCTTCTTATAATTGATAGTTAGTCCTTTCTTCTCGCTTTCCTTTACTACTTTCTGTAGAAGTTCCTGTAGTTTCCTTTTTGTGTCTGCTATCAACGCTATCAAGACCTAATGTTGTTAAGATTATGGTCGCCAATAATAAATCCTGGTCTAATTCTCTGATGATCGTCTCAATTTAAAGTTTGATTAAGTCCGATGAGAAGAGGCATCCTTGTCTTGCGCGTATTTCTATTTTTGTGTATTTATTGAATTGATTTTTCTATCCGTATGGAGGTGGTTTGTTCCTAGTATAAGTTCGGGATTAATGTCATTTCTTTCCTAAATAAACCAAGCTCGTCTAATAGTTCCAACAGTTGCCCTAATTCTAGCCTTAATCTAAACTGGATTCTCGCTAATCCTCGATTCATCTCGACAATAATGACGAACATTATCATTAATGAAAAATTAGGGGTTTCTCATCTTAAATCCTCTATTTATTTAATTAACGATTCATTCTCAAAAAAAGATTTTCCCATGTACGCGTAACTCTCCTACAAACAGACATGAATGCAAATCCTGTTGCATTAATGACTTCAAATAAATTCTACGGATAGATTCTTATTGCGGACATTAAAATTGTTCAATATATTTTGCTCAAATAGTATTTTTAATAATTTTGTTGTAAATTGTCAAGAACAACAAAAAAAAAGATCTGTCTATATCTTTGAGATGAAGTATTATGATTACTTGCATTATTTACATTATTCGGACTGTTATCCTCATCTTCATTGCCATATTTGTGAATTTCGGCTGTTGTACGCTCTGGCCTTCTTCAAGTGATTGGATTTTCGAAAACGAACCCTTTATTTCCTCCACCAGGGTAGATTGTTCCGAATGTCTCAGTTATTTTCCTCTAACTCAACTCTCCAAGTATTTTTGTTCACCACTGCTGTGGCATGGTATTGAACTCACAACACTTTAATCGACGTCCTTATCCTCAAGGACATCAGTGAATGATTTTTTGGGACTTATAAACCTAATGTCTCATCATCATTTTTTACCAGTGCTCATATTTCATTGTTTTCTGTTATTATTATTGCATTTTTTTACCAGTGCTTATATTGCAATTTTTGTTGTTATTCATTGCTTTTCTTTAGCACTCCTTATTACTGGTTCCCATATTGTATTCATTTCTATGCTTGGTCGGCTCAGGAGATTTTTGTGGCCTAGAATATGTGCAGATTCCTTAAGAAGGCCGGAGCGTAAAACGGCCGAAACGTTGTGAATATGGCAATAAAGATGAGGATAACAGTCCGAATAATGTAAATAATGCAAAAAGAAAGAAAGAAAGAAAGGAAGAAAGATGTATAAATTCACTTTCATCATATGTTTAAGTTTTATTCCAATTCTAATCATCGCTTTTTAAAACCATAAACATTGCTGAAGAGTTAAGTTAGTTAAAAAAGCGGTGTCATGGGAAAAACCGTCCTTTTGACTCAACGTCGTATTGTGGTCACGTTTATCTGTGTTTAACATTGTTTCGGTCTTTTTATCATTTAATAAGACGGCTTTATTCATAATATAAATACAGTGTCAAATCGATCCCTGGCTTCTTAAGGAGTTACCTGTATTTCTTTTTTATTTTCTTAGATCAGCGTTCCTCCACCTTTTTATCTTCGTAGGAGCCTTAAAATAACGTAAATTGTGTCGTACACGTCGACCTGGTGTACAAGTCGATCTTAAGATTTTTAGCTCAAAATTCTGAATTAGGCCTATATCTACCATATAGGTCGACTCCCAAACACACGGTAGGCTACCAGTGGCCCTAAATTTAGGCCTACGGCTAAATGAAGTTATGTTACAGTATACGATAACCTGTGCCAAAACTACGTAAGGTCACACCACTTACCTTTATATTAAGACGCTAAATGCAATATCTTCCTATATACATTGTATAGTAAACAACCTATAGCAAACACTCGTAGGTAACGTATATTGTATTGGTATAACTTAGCGAACATTTAAAATTTGTCAAGTTTACTGATAAACCCATTAAAGTCAACATCAACTCCTTTAAAATATTCTTTTTTCTTTCTTTTTATGTGCCATGTCCTTTCAGGGCGTAGGCGATCATGGCTCTCCACCTCCCTCTATCCCTTGTAGCTCTCAACAAGTTCCTTCCCTCTGCTTTCGTTCCCCAGACCACGTTCTGTTATCCATTTGGTTAAGCCCGCCAGTTATGTCACGCGTTTTTATCCCTTGTCTTCCTTTTCCTCTGGTCGACCCGTGAGTATCAGATTCTCTAGGCCCTTCTTCTTCATTATGTTCCCAGAAACTTTAGCAGATATTAAGTATAAGCCTCCTCTTTGTTTGCATCCTCACTAAGACTTCATCGTTTGCTCACACGCTCAGTCCATGATATCCTTAGCATCTTTCCGTAGAACCACATCTCTGTCGCCTCGAGTCTCTTTTTCATCTTTGAGGAAATCGTCCAACTGCTGTAAAGAAGGGCAGATGTCACGTAACTGTTCAGTATTCTTTTCTTTGTTACCAAAGATATCGTCTTGTCTCGCAGTACTCTGCCCAACTTTTGGAATGTGTCCTTGGCCATCACAATACGTCTACGGATATCAGTGTCGTACTTACCGTCCTCTGTCAAGACGCTTCCGAGGTATTTAAACTTCCTTGTCTGCTTGATTCTAGTGTTACCGACATTCAGATCGCATTTCGGACTCATCCTCTTACTGACGACCATGGTCTCCGTTTTCTTGTAGTTTATGCTTAGTTCTTTCTCTCTCTTCGTTGCTACCTTCTCTCTCTTCGCTGCTACCTTCTTCTCTCTCTTCGTTGCTACCTTCTTCTCTCTCTTCGTTGCTACCTTCTTTTCTCTCTTCGTTGCTACCCTCTTCTCTCCCTTCTCTGCTACCTTCTTCTCTCTCTTCGTTGCTACCTTCTTCTCTCTCTTCGCTGCTACCTTCTTCTCTCTCTTCTCTGCTACCTTCTTCTCTCTCTTCGTTGCTACCTTCTTCTCTCTCTTCGCTGCTACCATCTTCTCTCTCTTCGCTGCTACCTTCTCTCTCTCTTCGCTGCTACCTTCTCTCTCTTCGCTGCTACCTTCTTCTCTCTCTCTCTTCGTTGCTACCTTCTTCTCTCTCTTCGCTGCTACCTTCTTCTCTCTCTTCGCTGCTACCTTCTTCTCTCTTCGCTGCTACCTTCTTCTCTCTCTTCGTTGCTACCTTTTTCTCTCTCTTCGCTGCTACCTTCTTCTCTCTCTTCGCTGCTACCTTCTTCTCTCTCTTCGCTGCTACCTTCTTCTCTCTTCGCTGCTACCTTCTTCTCTCTCTTCGTTGCTACCTTCTTCTCTCTCTTCGTTGCTACCTTCTCTCTCTTCGCTGCTACCTTCTTCTCTCTCTTCGCTGCTACCTTCTTCTCTCTCTTCGCTGATACCTTCTTCTCTCTCTTCGCTGCTACCTTCTTCTCTCTCTTCGCTGCTACCTTCTTCTCTCTCTTCGTTGCTACCTTCTTCTCTCTCTTCGCTGCTACCTTCTTCTCTCTCTTCGCTGCTGCCTTCTTCTCTCTCTTCGCTGTTACCTTCTTCTCTCTCTTCGCTGCTACCTTCTCTCTCTTCGCTGCTACCTTCTTCTCTCTCTTCGTTGCTACCTTCTCTCTCTTCGCTGCTACCTTCTGTAGGTTTTGTAATTTCATGTATCGTCTGCGTATCTTATGTTGTTAAGATTGTGTCCGCCAATAATATCGTAGATTACACATCATACCAGATAGTATTTTGATATTACTGTTACGTATCGTATGTTATAAAACACAATATCACTTATCTACCATTTGCATCAGCTTTGGGCGCGTTGTTTGCTGTAGCGTTGATAGAATACTGGATTTGTGTTACTGTTGTTGTATAGCGTTGTCTTACGACACATGACCAGTGGTTAATTCCCTCTCGTCTGACGCTTTATTTATCCTATTACTAACATATATATGCAAATAAATAAAATCCTATTTGCCAATCCCACTACAACCTGCTGAAATGGAACAAGACCAAGAATGCGCACACGGCCATGAAAATGGGTCATTCATTGAAGATTGTATCCACTACTCGATAGTAACAGTCAACTAGAATTGTTTACTAGCAATTATTCCACGCCGAAGCACCCAGGTGGTTATTTACTAAGCATAGTTTTGGTACAAGGCCAATAATATAGGGAACTCAATGAAGAGCGAACTCATAATAGTCAATCAGATTTGGTTACTAACATGTGGTCTACGCCGATGCGATCAGTCTTTTTATTTATTAAGAACTTTTTTCTTTGTTTAATTACTTTTAATCATCCTCCCCAAGCAAGGCAATAAAGCCACTAAGACGCAAGGAGGTTACTGAGTGTTAGAGAATATGAGAAAAAACATTATTAAAGAGAGGGAACTACTTTAAAAAAAAAAAACAGGAATTAAGAAGACAGAAGATGACGACTGATATTGCATTAAAATTTTTGAAGATCAGATTTGACTGAGACGCAAGAAACCAGAAGAGATTTCCACAAGCGAAAAGTGCGATAGAGGAAAGGAACTTACGGTTACATCTAGCCATTTAATACCTTTGGTTGTTTTTGAAATTCACCAACCCTTTTTTTTAATTAAGTAACAACTAAGGGTAAAAGGTGAATAGGTAATTTACGGGATTCAAAATAGGAGGTGGTACTATTTTCTTTTAATTGTATATTCGATTTACATTCCTTTAGCACACCCGTTTTTACTTTTTCTAATTGTATGCTATCGATTAATTTCGACGAATCCATTTTTAGAACATCAATTCCCACAAGCCCATAACATTTTTTTTTACATTCCACTACTGTAATGAGAAGAATTTCAAATCGGTTACAGGTTTGAAAAGTTCCACTGAAGTAACCTACAGTTTTTATAAAAGATCCATGGAATTGTCTCAATTCCAGATAACTTCTCAAGTTCGGTTTACCCATTTCTTCTCAGAAATTTCTTGGGATTAGAGTGACGTCACTCCGTGTATCAACTTGCATCGGAAAACTCAAACCATTTAATTTTTTCAAAAGATTTATTTTCCTCAAGTCTTTGCATTAAAAAGACGTCATCAGTTTCAAATGATTAAAAAAATATATATATGGGCACTCGTCCTGTACTCGAGTGGGTCACTCAATGATGTACGAATTTGAAAGGGTTAAGTAAAAGAATACAATATCATGATACTGCAATTCTTTACACTCTTTCGATTAGAGTTTCTCATCTTTTTATCCTTGTGCCACCCTTGAAATAGTTTTCATGTCTCAGGTAAGCCCCTGTATAAAAATGATTGTATACCATTGTTAATATCTGTCTCTTTTATATTTTTTTATCGTAGCTCACGAGGTAATCGTACTCATCCTGTACTCGATTGAGTCACTCAATGATACACGAATCCATCACGTACGTAACTGAAATGGAAATCTCAAAAAATGTGGCACACGAGGACATCAGTAATTCCAGTTGTAGTTGGAGTCCTCGGATTGTCTGGAAAAAGGGTTAGAGAGACATATTGAAGAGATTCCTGGTAGCTAATGCCTTATAAAAATGCAAAAACTTGTACTCACAAGTGCGTAAAGCTCATATATTACGAAGAGATTTATCTATGTAAAATGTGGGTAATCTTCTTTTATTCATTTATTTATTTATTTTTATGTATTTATTTATATACTAGCAGCATGGCCCGGCGTTGCCCGTGTTTGATTCAAAATTCGTACGATTCATACAGCAATCGCTATCACTTGACTTAAAATATTTTTGCCCTTCCTTGCCTTTGAAGGGGTGCCCTTTGCCGTGCTGATGTTGCTACATGCCTTACTTCTTGCCTATCTCACACTGCGAATTTTTTATAAGCTCTATAATAAACATTAAATCTGTTACGAAAAAAGAACTAAACAAAATGAACACAAAACGATCAGCTTTAAAAAAAGGACTCGTAACTGGAAAAACCGAATGAAAAAAGAATGTTAACAACAAATACTTTTTCACACCCAACCCAGTTCTGCGGAATCAGAATCAACGTTGAGTTTAAGCAAGCGAATGAGCCAATTGGAGTAAAGTGCCATGCAGATTTAAATTTTCCCATTTGTGACGAATGCAGCTATCGATTTTTTTTTGCATGCTAGCATGCTAGTTAACATTCGTGTCAGTCAGCTGTTGGCTCTCAAGCTGCCCAATAGAATCTTCCTGCCTATTCGTGGCTGCCAGCTAGTGGCTCTCACTCCGGCCAGTAGAAAATGGGCGCGAACTACATGAAAACTGCCGTAGAAGCATGAAAAAATCGATTATTTCCACTATCGTTGGGAGTTGGAAAATGCAAAGTCGATCTTGGCCTTCCCGCTTACTTGGAGCATGCGCATGTAAATTTTGGTGCGAATCCGTCGAAAATTGCGGTCATGCATTTGTTACACACACACACACACACACACACACACATCCTGCCATTTATATTAGGTTGGTGCAAAAATAATGTCGGTTTTAGACGTTAAAAAATACGTCAAAAACCGACATTATTTTTGCACCAACCTAATAGATAGAGATTTATTTATTTTCAAAAATGATCAGACCCGGAATGCAATATGTATCAAACAGAAACCCAAGGAAATAATAATAATAATAATCTCTCTCTCTCTCTCTCTCTCTCTCTCTTCCTCTCTCTCTCTCTCTCTCTATAAATAAATATATATATATATATATATATATATATATAGAGAGAGAGAGAGAGAGAGAGAGAGAGACAGTCGAGGGGCCTTAACGCAAAACAAAGACGTGCGGGGGCTTATGGCAAACAAACATAATCCCAAAATAATTACAAAATACGAAAACATTCACTTCTTTGCAAAATTAAGGGTTATCTTATTTTTGCAAGACAGAGTGGTTGGAGGGGTGTTGTGTTAGCTGAGGTGTTATCTGGTGATACCAGATGCCCTAAAAAAAAAAAATTCTCTAATCGTTCCAGAACCGCTGTGTGACGTCATAGATTTTTTTTCCCATTTAATCTCAATATGATTCATTACATGACACTGCCTGGACGAATTAAGGATCAATTTAATCTGAAATTTCATGTTATATTAGACGATAGCATGTTGAAAAACTAAAATGGTGAGGCATATTAACTGAAGTGCAATTTCTCCCTACGCCTAATCGGTACTTTCGTTTTCGGATGTAAATCCAAGAAATAAATACTTCAGTAATCGATGCTGGTAATTCTGCATTTCTTGAAATGAAAACGTGAACGTTCTAAAGCAGTGTTTCTCAACCATTTTAAGGAACGGCCCACCGAGGAGCAAATGAAAATATCACGGCACACTTAGCAACATTTTTAAAGGGTATACATTTAAGTGTTATGAAATAAATCAATTTTTTTTCAAATACACAAAAAATATGAATTTTCTTTATTTCAATGTTTCTATTCAACAATTTAGTGTAAAACCTGTACCTGATGTTTTTACGAGATTTCTTCGATGTTTGATCGAATCTGCCATAAGCAGACCCTCATTGCTTCTTATTTTTTATATTATTTAGTGTTGACAAGCCGAATTCAAATAAATAAGAAGTAGAAAATTGCAATAAAACTGATAAAGCCTCTTTTGATAATGTGAGATATTCCTTTTGCATTGAAATCCAAAATGTATTATTGGGTAATAAGCAGACCCTCATTTCTTCTTCAGTTAAGCATAGTCTTTCTCGCTTCTTATTTTTTATGATATTTAGTGCTGAGAAGCCTAATTCACATAAATAAGAAGTAGAAAATTGCAATAAAACTGATAAAGCCTATTTAGCTAATGTGATATATTCCTTTTGCTTTGAAATCCAAAATGTATCAATGGGTACCGTCAAATGTTTAATTTTGAGCTCCCGTTTACGTTAGGTTAGTTACGCGTTGTTTTCCACTGCCTCTTACTTTCAATCTGTCCTGTGAGTATCAACATCTCCATGCCTACTTTCCTCATTATACTAAGAAATTTCAACTTCCTGATGTTAAGCATGTTTCTTTTTGTTGCTATTGTAGCTAGAACTTCACCGTTGCTCGCATATTCGGTCCATGGTATTCTCAGCATCCTTCTGTAGAATCACATTTCTGTTACTTCAAGTCTCTTCTTCATCTGTGAAGAGGTTGTTGAGCATTCACTGTCATATAGGAGGATTGATATTACATAACAGTTCTTTTCTTTGGTTCTAATAATATTTTTCTTTTTCTTAATACTTTGCTCAGTTTTTGGAAGGCATATTTCGCTATCCCAAATCGCCTTCGAATTTTCCTGTTACATTTTCCTTTCTCTATTAATACGCTGTTCAGATATCTAAATTATTGCATCTGTTTAATTTCGGTATCCCCAATGTGTAATTTTCATGATGGACTGTCTCTTTTGCTAACAACCATAGATTCAGTCTTCTTGTAATTGATGTTTAGTCCTTTCTTCACGCTTTCTTTCACTAGCTTCTGTAAGAGTTCTTGTAGTTTCCTTTCTGTGTCTGCTATCAACACTGTGTCGTCTGCATATCTTATATTGTTAAGATTGTGACCGCCGATAGGGAATCCTGGTTGAACTTCTAATTCTCTCAGAATGTCCTCGCTGTACAGTTGGAAAAAATCTGGTGAGAAAACGCATGAGAAGCAGCTTACAGCTATAACCATTAAGCCAAACATGTGAGTCATGGCGTTCTTATTTCGCCATTGGCTTTGTTTAAGCAACTAATGTAAATAAATATACAATAGCTTCTGCTGTTGTAGATTTATTTATAGCTGGACTGATAAATAAAATGATCAGTTTCAGATTTGGCGAGTGATATTAGTAAACGAATCTAGACCTTCTGTAGAGAGCGAGGAGGGGGGAGATGCATAATAATTTCTTCTGATTTGTTTATGAAGAATTCGGACACTAACGGGTTGTTTTAATAGCTAACTGGAAGAACCTTTAAGTTTTATTGCCATTTTGTTTGATTTATTTATTAGAAAAGGCGAATTCGGTTACAAAAAAAGGGGGAATTTGGATAAAAAAGGAAAGGTGAGTCTCTAAGCATTTATTTTAGTAGGGGGGTCCCTTTTTTTATTGAAGTCTTACCCCCTACGCAGGGGATGCAGGGTGTTATTTACTTCGGAAACAACTTATCAAGAAGACGAAGAGGAAATTACTTCAGATTATTATTATTATTACTATTATTGATGAATATTATCATTATTATCGAAGCTTATTATTCATAATCGATTATTATTATTATTGATTATTATTATCGATGTCGGTTATTATTATTATTTATGATCATTACTATTAATGAAGACATACCTACAGGTCTATTTTTAATTCTGACCTTATGTCCCAACTTTTAACTTTCGGGAAAGAGGCAAAGATTTGTTTTAAAATTTCCTTAAAAATCATTTAATGACCAGTTACTTATAATTGCCTGAAGAAGTACAACCAAAGTATTGAAGCATGAAAGCTTTTGTGTAGCGATTTCAACTTTTGTTTATAATCTTTTATAATGGAAATAAAAACAATAATATTATATATATATATATATATATATATATATATATATATATATAACGTCCTGGGTATGACGATAGACTACATCCGCGTCCTGGGTATGGCGATAAACTACATCCGCGTCCTGGGTACGGCGATAAACTACATCCAACAGCAAGGCCTCAGATAATGTTTTCGGAAAAATAATGTTGCCAGCTATCCGTTTTTGAAGCAATAATGTTACCAGCTATGCGTTTTTGGAACCATAATGTTGCCAGCTATGCGTTTTTGAAACAATAATGTTGCCAGCTATACGTTTTTGAAACAATAATGTTGCCAGCTATACATTTTTGTAAAAAATAATGTTGCCAGCTATGCGTTTTTAAAACAATGTTGCTAGCTATACGTTTTTGAAACCATAATGTTACCAGCTATACGTTTTTTGTAAAAAAATAATGTTGCCAGTTATACATTTTTGAAACAATAATGTTGCCAGCTATCCGTTTTTGGAAGAATAATGTTGCCAGCTATCCGTTTTTGAAACAATAATGTTGCCAGCTGTACGTTTTTGAAACCATAATGTTGCCAGCTATCCGTTTTTTTGAAACAATAATGTTGCCAGCTATACGTTTTTGACTTTTAAAGTCCCTCAAAATCATTTTCGGCATAAAGTGACCACTAAGTTTGAGATGTCATTAAACAAAACAATTAATCAATCAATCAAGAAATGAAGAAATTATTTGCAAAAACTGAACCAAAAATTATATTGGATTTTCTAAAAAAGAATTGGTCTCTTATCAAAGATGTAGACTGATGTATAAACAACATATCCTACCTTTTAGCATTTTGCAAATAAATTGTCCTTATCAAATGGAAATTCTTGACTTAAACAAAAATACCTAGGATTATTTTGCAGTGTACAAGCAAATAAGCTCTAGCTTGCTAAAAATGTTCCATACAAAATAGGCATTTAAAATTCATATATTTGGCATATATAAACTGGATTTGGCATTAAATAACCCACAGTGGTTGATATGCCATAAAACCCAAACAAACAAACAATATATATATATATATATATATATATATATATATATATATATATATATATATGAAATGTGATTCTACAGAAGAATGATGATGATGATGATGATGATTTGATGATTTGATGATTCCTATAACATGTGAGCAAGAGGAATTTTTTTATGGAATATGGGGAGAAAAAGGCCTCTTGTATTTGAAATCAGAACGGAACATTTGAAATTATTTGAACACATAATGTGGAAAGATGGCTTGAAGAATATGATACTCACGGCCAGTGCGAAACAGGGAGTAACCTACCAAACGGGCTTGGTTACCGTATATGCTGGCATGCAAGGTCAATGGGCGTATAAGACGACCCCCAAATTTTAAAGTTAAAATTTTCAAGTGAAGAAATAGTCGGAGCGTCTACTCAAATATTGGTATCTACTAAAAATAACGTTTAACGTGATGAAAAAAGGTACACATATACCGTATATGCTGGCGTACAAGTTGACTGAGCATATAAGACGACCCCAAAATTTTCAAGTTAAAATGTAGGTTTCGGGCTATATTCACCGTACAGGGCGACACCCACCTACAAATCGTATTTTAAAATACTATGTATCTGGTATCTACTAAAAATAACGTTTAACTTGATAAAAAAAGGTGCACATATACCGTATATAGTGGCGTACAAGGTGACTGAGCATATAAGACGACCTCCAAATTTTCAACTTAAAATGTAGGTTTCGGGTTATATTCGCCGTACAGGGCGACCCCCTACCACAAATCCTATTTTAAAATGTATTGATTTATTAAATGAATTCAATAAGCATATATTTTCTTTTATCTTAAATTCTAATGAAAAAACAGTGGGTAAATATTGTCAATTAACTGCCACAATCTACAAGACCTCATGAGTGGGTGCCGTGTTTTTGGTAGACTATTACGGTAGCCTGAATGACTTTCCCCCGCTAAGCCATCCACTCGTTTCACTGTTCACCAATGCGATCTTCTAACGCCTTTTTGGACACATATCCAGTTGTGTTTTTCAACATCATCGAAAAAAGAGGATGATATATTGTCAATTAACTACAACAATTTACATTTACCGTTACCCCTATCAGAATCCACCCGGTACACTTAACCTTACCCGGTAATGATAACACGATCAGTTGCTGTAAGAGTAAACACTCGTAATACCAGTTTAAAAAATACGGGTATATAAAAATTAATATTTGGCTGTTGAATAAATTAACACTATTTTATTCCTTTTTCAACCTATTTTATTTTTACCAACCCATTTTATTATTTTTTACTAATCTATTTTATTTTTACCAACCCATTTTATTTTTTTTACTAATCCATTTTATTTTTACCAACTCGTTTTATTTTTCACCAGCCCATTTTAGTTTTTCGAACCATTTTATTTTCCAATCAACTTTATTTTTTATCAACCCATTTTATTTTTTCAAGCCCATTTTATTTTTACCAACCCATTTATTTTTACCAACCCATTTATTTTTACCAACCCATTTTATCTTTTACCGACCCATTTTATTTTTACCGACCCATTTTATTTTTACCAATCCATTTTATTTTTTAACAACCCATTTTATTTTTTCAAGCCCATTTTATTTTTTACCAACTCATTTATTTTTAGAAACTCATTTTATTTTTTACAACCTATGCAGTAAAAGATTAACAAGTTTAACGCCATTTTCCAAATTTACGACCTATTAATAAAAATAAATTTATTTGTTTAAAAACAAACATAAAACAAATATTTTATAGTTATTTTTAGTGTACTTTTAGTACACTAAGCTCTTATTATTTCATTATAATAATGTGGATTAAGTTGTTTCGGTAGAAAATATTTGTGTCGATTTTATACCTGGAGTATAAGGGTCCCCCATTTTTGGAGGTGAGGGGATTTCTTAGGGTTAAAAGGTCGCCTTGTACGCCGGCATATGCGGTAAATGGATGGCAGAATATTTACTGGGAGGGATGGTAATGGAGCAAGCATCTTTTAAAGCTAATAAAGATGGTAATTTATACAGAGCAAGGATCCCCGACATCCAGAGCCAGATTTTGACATTTTGGGACCGGTAGGCTAATAAAATCATACCCCAACCACAGGCGAAACGCCCCCGCTAACGTGTTGAATATTTTTTACTCGTGATATATTATAGTGATATTTACATAGCTTGAAGAAAACTTATTGCAAATTCTTTAAATAAACTGAAGAGCTATCTGTTTTTTGTCAATATAAAAAATATTATTTAAGTAATCATTTATTCAATTACTCAGCGCATTTTGCGCCGCTGGGATCGCCACTCCCGTCCATCTCACAGGTGTGGTTTATGGTGAAATTCAAAACAGAATAGTGTAATAGCTTGCCAGTTCCTTTTTCACCAGGGGATGTTGAAGTAACCCCGCCCCTTAAGTTAAAGAGCAAATACGAGATAGCAGGCGGTTTGAATTCAGAGATTATCTTCTCCAGAATCTATCATACATATCTATCAGTCTACCATTCGTTCATGCTTAGAATACTGCTACCACATATGGTCCGGTGCCCTTGCTATTTACCTTGAGCTCCTTGATGAGATCAAAGAAGAATCTGCAATATTATTGGTCCTAATCTGGCAGCTTGGCTTTAGTCACTTTCCCACCGCTGTAGTGTTTCCTCTCTCTGACTTTTCTATAAATACTTTCATTGTACTTGTTCCGGTAAGCTCTTCGCTATGGTACCTAGACTATGAATTTAAGCGCAGTACTAGACTAGCGTCGAGATTTCATCAATTTACAGTTGAGCTGGTTAGATGTAGCCGGAAGTTCTATGCTAACAGTTTCTTTTCTCGCACTTCTCGCTTGTGGAACTCTCCTCCGGCTCCATGCTTTCCAGCCAACTTTAATCTTCAAAAATTTAAATAGAATGTTAATCGCTATCTACTGCCTTCCTGATTACTATTTTCTATTCCTACTCATTATTAATGTTTCTGTTTCTAATTCTTCCACACCCAGTATCGCCTTGTGTCTTAGTGGCTTTAACATCTTGCTCGGGGGTGATACCGATTTAAAAAAAATAATTAAGAAATAAAGAGTTTACTGATGCAGAATGTTTTAATAAATATTGCTAAGCACTAAGATGGAATTAAACTAGTAATAAAATTATTAGTAATAATAAAAACCCATCTTTGGTTTTTTGAACAGTAGTAGAGGTTTATCCCTTGTTTCCTGTTTAGGATTGGGTTTCCCGTTCCTTCTAAAGTCTAATTCAACACTATACTTTTAAAACACCCCTGGCTGAACTCTGAAATGTTATACATTAATTAAATATTGACCTCTTTAAGTCTAGAGTTAACCGTTATTTATCCTGCATAACCCAATGCCTTTTTAAAGTTCATACAACACCAAACAGTGACCTTCTACTTTGAGTGGGTCTTGAGCCTTGCATTGGGTGAACATTAATAAAAAAAATAAATTGTAGCGATTACGAATATTTGGTAAAAAAAACGATAGGTTGCTTTTGGTCTCAAACATTCATAGTCCCAAAATATTCATATCCCAAACATTTCATATCACAAATATTCATGAATTAAAACTTGTAATAGAATGACATGACTAATTTATTTTTATTTTTTTTCTCTTTTTCATCTGTTTCTTTGTCATAAAACTAGTATATCTATCAAGGAACTAGCGCTGTATTTTTTACTTCCAGACAACGAAGCCATATCTCCCATTAAAAAAAAAATGTCAGCCACTGACGATCCCAGAAGAATTAATTTATTTTCCAGACGCGAAGATAAACTTTGTGCCATTGAGTAAATAACGCCCTCCCTCAAGATTAGAAATGAACGTGCGATGCCCATAGAGAGAAAGAAAAAGGTCTTTCTCTATTTAAAACGAAGTGCCAGCCTCATTCATTTATGACTTTGCCATTCATCCACAGCCCTTAATAAAACACCAGCAGCCGCCCTAAATTATCTGAATTCAGAGATGAAGTATTTTCATTATTAATTTTTCTCGAGTTTATTCCTCCTCTCAATATTTTGGTTTTTATCACAACTTTTACGGTCGAATACGTTTCAGCATTTAAAATACTCTGACGTAAGAATAAAGTAAGGTCGCTTCTATTAAGTTATTTTGCTTTCTGAGAATTAATTTTCGGTCAGGCAATTCACTCCATATTAGCTTTTTATCATAGCTTTCTATGTACAATCAACCTATAATGTAAATAGCCAGAAGTAATCTTGCTTTTAACACACTTTTCTCGGTCAAATATCCACCAACCATTAAATCAAGTGGCTTCAAGAATAAAGATTTAACATTCTTAAAATTATTTAAATTCTCAGATGAAGACTTTTCAATATTAATTTTGTCTTTTCTCCGCCTTTTTCTTGCTTTTATTGTCAAGTTCTCGGTCAAATACTCTCCAACCATTAAAGTAAGAGGCTTCAAGTAAGAACAAACATTCGTTAAATTATTTAAATTCTCAGATGAAGACTTTTCAATATTAATTTTGTCTTTTCTCCGCCTTTTTCTTGCTTTTTATTGTAAAGTTCTCGGTCAAATACTCTCTAACCATTAAAGTAAGAGGCTTCAAGTAAGAACAAACATTCGTTAAATTATTTAAATTCTCAGATGAAGACTTTTCAATATTAATTTTGTCTTTTCTCCGCCTTTTTCTTGCTTTTTATTGTCAAGTTCTCGGTCAAATAATCTCCAACCATTAAAGTAAGAGGCTTCAAGTAAGAATAAACATTCGTTAAATTATTTAAATTCTCAGATGAAGACTTTTGCACTATTCATTTCAGACTAGACTTTTCTTTTGCTTTTTTCTAGCTTTTTATTGGTCAAACAATCTCTAATTACTTTAATATTAAGAGGCTTCAAGTAGGAACAAACATTCATTGAATTAATTAATTTATCAGATGAAGAATTTTATAGTCTTTTTTTAACTATTTTTCTCAATTTTTTCTATCCTGTATACTCATGTTCTTCTTGACAACAATTTTCAAAAAGCTCGTTTTGTTTCCAGGGTTTAGCAGTTAGTGTTACGAACACAATGTGTCGTTTCCGTATTTTTTTTTTTTTGTCCCAGATTGGAAGTTATTATATTGATCCTGGAATAAGAATGGTAAAACTTGACGCATGCCACGTAACATTATATGAGCTTGTTGACTCTTGGAGCGTATCCCTTGTGTGGCAATCATATATGAGTATGTTGGGTCTTGGAGCGTATCCCTTGTGGGATAATAAAATAAAATCAATAAAAAAATATCCTTCTTATCGAGTCGCTCCCTTACACCCATCCAGTGTTACACAGAACCTTACCTGGAGTGTTAAGGTTTCAAGGTTGATCATCATGATTGGGAAAAACTAGAAGCCGGCTCATAGTTTGTGATTGTTCAGCTTGACAGTTGGGATCAACATCGGTGGCATATCCCCATTTCTGAAGGTTGGTTCAAAATCGACCAACAGCTATTCGGAGGCGATTTAGGCGGGACCAGAAGGGCCAGGCATCACTGAAGCTAGGGATGTGTGATTCTGTAGTGCTGAGAGAGAATCTGTGCCCCACATCGTTAAGGTGGCTGCACCACAAAGACAGACGCTGACTAGGAGCTATGTTGTTCAGTGGCTCGTCTTAGTGTAAAAAGCTATCTTGTCTCGAGTTGGGAGCGGACTGTCCTTCTTATGTAACAGGAGTAATGTCGCTAAGCGAGTAGAGGTAATCTACTTTAGTTGGCTTGAGACACTCAGTGATCGATCTGCAAAAGGTGTTTAAGGCAGGGTCGATTTTCTTTGCGCGTAATGATCTGCTCCACACTTATGAGGCATATTCGGCTGTGGAATAGCAAATGTCTAAGGCCGTGGTGCGGATTGTACCGGCATGGGCAGCTCATTTGATGATATCCAGCTTCTTTAGGAAGTTGTTTCTTGATTTGAGCGTGTTTTAGTCTTTGCAATGTGCTCCTTTTATGTCAAGGACCGGTCCAGGGTGACCGCAAGGTAGATAATAAAAAAGAGCAAAAAACTGAAAAAAGAAGTACTTTTTCCGATGATGCTAGCAATAAAAGAAACATGAAAGAGTTTATGTTCATCAGCCCAATTTTATGACCCCCTTTCCGGAAAGACCAGAACCGCTCCCTTGACCACTTTCAAAACACATAGCGTTCGGGTATGTTTTGCAGTTACACTCATGAAGTAAGTAATTTGGTCGTTCCAACGCAGCGCAAAGCTGACTTCATCTCGATTATTTTGGCCATTCATATCATTACTTACCCTAGCTTACTTTTGTATCAGAAAAAGGAAGCTGACATACCCAAGAGACATTGAGAACTTTGTTTCACTAAAGTTTACATAAAAAGAGAATAAACGTCGCGTAGTAGAAAACCATGTTTATGCAAGCTTCTGCATTAACTGATTATATATACGCCAAGCACAAAATCTTTAATTTCTATACCTTCCTGAATAAGGAGAGATGATTGTATTCGACTTAGCTTATTCTAACCCAACAGTGGTATGCTAGTGAGGAACTTGCTTTTAAGACGAGCTCTGGTCTCATGCGATCACCAAAATTAAGCAACGTTGAGCCCGGCCAGTACCTAGATGGGTAACCTTTAAGTTCTATACCCTCAAGAATAAGGAGGGATGATTGTATTCCATCCCAACTGCTTGTAATACGAGATCCAGTTCTTGTGTTATCATCGAAGTTAAGCAACATCGAGCCTGAGCAGTATCTAGATGGGTAACTGCTTCGGAATACCAGGTGCTGTAACGTTGGATGTGCAGATGGTGTAATGGATAACGGCTCGGAATTGCAAATAGGAGATCCGAGTTCAAATTCCTGTCAGGTTCGTTATATTCATCTACGTTTAAATACCCTTGGGGAAAAGTATGAACCCACTTCTTCTTTACGTAAATACGGACTAATTAGTAGGACTTTTAACACAAAATCATTATTATCTTAAAAAAATGTTTACAATCGAAATTATTTTCTGGCTTTAAATAAACTGTAAAAGGTTGATAAGCAGTAAAAAAAAATAAATCCTGAAACGTAATACGAGCTAATTGTTTGCTAAATTCGTTCTTAGCCAGGGGATCTCTTACAGTTATGAAGTATATATATATTTGGTAGGATGGGCGAATTTCACATACCATGCATACCATTTTCTCCAAGACGATAGTAATCTTCTTTTTTTTTTTTCAACTTCTTATTTTCTGGACATTATTTAAGATTAAATATAACGATCTGGAAACAAATGGGTGGAGTTAACTGCATTATTCATCATGATAACACACGGCAGCAAATTACGCGGAGACTTCTAGGTCACTTTGCTCTTTATGGCTAATGACGCAATCTGGTAAAAGACAAATATCTCAATCATTATAGCTTCTTTTTTTTTTCTCTTTAAACTCGTGTAAAAAGTCAAATTCTCCGACTTAACGATAAAAGGTTTAATTGTGTCATTGCCCAATAATAAACGAGTTCTGTTATCATTCTCAGCGTAAATGAGTTCACGGTGGAGCAATGGATAGCGGCTCGGTTTGAGGAATCGGAGAGCCGAGTTCGAATTCCAGTCGAATCCATTCACTAACTAATGCTAATACCCTTGGTAAAGGTATGAATCCTCTTCTTCTCCCCCCAGCTAGATAGAAAGATGTGACAACATACTGCAGGATAAATCTACTTCGTCAGTCATGTATCGAAAGATACATGATCGCCTAAGCGTAACTGACTGACTGAACCATGGGAAAGATATGATTCCTCTTCTTCTCCCCCCAGCTATGGGTAAATAGCAGGACAGGCCGGCTTCTATAGCCTTGGAGGGCAACTGTTCTAAAGAAAGAAGTGGCAACCTACTGCGGGAAAATATGCCTATGTACACTTTTAAAGAGTATCCTACTCTAAGGGTAGGAGGCACGGTGGAGTAATGGATAGCGGCTGGGATTGAAGAATCGGAGAGCCGAGTTCAAATTCTAGTCGAATCCATTACATTCACTTACGTGCTAATACCCTTGGGAAAAGTATGAATCCTCTTCTTCTTCTCCCCAGCTATGGGTAAATAGTAGGACAGACAGGGTTCTATTGGTTGGCAACTGGTCTACCGCAGAGAGAAATGGCAAACTACTGCGGGAAACAAATCTGACTCATCAGTCATGTATCGAAAGACACATGATCGCCTAAGCATGTATCACGCATGGCACATAACAGAGTGAAATTCACTTACGTGCTAATACCCCTGGGAAAGGTATGAATCCTCTTCTTCATCCCCCAACCCACCATTTATGGGTAAATAGCAGGACAGACCGGGTTCTATAGCCTTGGATGGCGACTGGTCAACAGCAGAAAGAAATGGCAAACTACTGCCTGGGAAAATCACATAACTGACTGACCGAGTAAAACTGATATTGAATCTAAATTATTATAACACTATCTGAAGTACTCGTCTACGCCGGGTAAGAAGTCAAAACTAGATCGCTGGTTAAGTCATCAACTTGTTACTCCAGGACAGAAAGTTAAAAAGTTAGAGAGGGCGAAAATCATCTTGAATAAGTTGGAAAATGATCCTGCAATATATATATATTAACTTTACTTCAATTCATCATGAGCTTCCGATCTTTTGCTATGATTAATTAATGATGAACGTCATTTTCGTCTATGATCGATTTCATAACGATTCTTTTGTTAAGCTTGGGGAGTAATTATACATTCTTATTGCTCAAAGTAGGGTCCAATAGTCTTATAGAAACCTCGGAGAATTCCAGTAGTATATCTTTAATCATTTCTAAGATACAACGGTTCAGAGCTTAATCTAACAAATGGACAATTTTGATTTTACACGATTTGGACAATTTTGCCGTTACACCGGTATATATATATATATCGCTCGTATCTCCCGTTGAATTTGACGTATGAGGATCAAGCAGACCAGTTCCTAGGAAACCGGCATCCCGATACCAGCACATGAGATTTGATTATAGTGGTGAAGGTTTTGTGCAGAACCATCCACACTTTTTGAAGGGCCGAATACAGAGACTTGGTGCACTACGTGCCACAAGGTCCCCAAACGACCCTCCGCAGGTTTTGAATTCAGAGTTGTCCTTCTCCTAGACCAGTTGTCATCCAAGGCTACAGAACCCAGTCTGCCCTGCTATTTACCTATAGCTGGAGGGAGAAGAAGAGTGCCTTATATATATATATATATATATATATATATATATATATATATATATATATATATATATATAGTTCGAGGCCGAGTGATAAGAACGTTCACTTTCTCACCATGAAACCAAAGTTCGAATCTCAGCAGGGTCGATTTGCTCGTTTATTCGACTTATTGCTGGTATCGACGCGGGGAGGCGACCCCAGTGTGTGGCACTTTTGGAAATTGCGTGAAAAACTATATTTTTGTTTGTTTTACGGCATATCAGCCTTAATGGATTATTTAATACCGACAAGTGTTTTATTGCTATCTTTTTTTTTTCTTTTTAAATGTATTGCTGGTAATATTTTTTCCAAAAATGTATTAGGTTGGTGCAAAAAAAATAATGACGTAACAATGTCGTTTTTTGACGTATTTTTAACGTCAAAAAACGACGTTATTACGTCATTATTTTTGCACCAACCTAATATCACTGGTACCAAGACATATTTTTACACACTTTCATATTGTTTTCATCCCAGTTTAGGGGTTAACTATAGTTGGGACCTTAACAGGTGCTACCACCCCCGGGTCAGGGGGTCGTAGCACATTACATTTTTTTTTCGAGAACTGCCACATTGCTGAACGAACTCCCGCATTAATGCTTTCTTGATCACTACACTACACTAAACTCTTTAATTCAATAGTCAATCATTATCTATCCTACTTATCGACACAATCTTCACTTCTTGCCACCTCCTCTTTCATTCATGCCACACACGTTATTAAATATTATCATGATAACAGTTGTTGCGGGGTGTGGGCGTTTTTCAGTAAAACATTAATGGCTCACGGTACATTTGACCCGCAAACAATATTTGGTGGACTCGTGTGAGTACGGGGGAAAATAAATCAAAAAAACAGAATTTTAAATTATTGGACAACTGACCCTGAAAAATTGCGCCCCCACCCAGGACAACTGTCCACTGGACTATGGTTTTGTGATGTCAACGAACACTAGTCGCCACTTTTGTAATGTCAACAAATACTAGGTGTCACTTTCGTAATGCTCGTTGTAGTAGAGACTTTGTAATCGCAGATACAACTATAGTAACGCCGTTGAACAATACTGGTGTCAGACGCCTTCGAATAACACTCACATTAATACTACTTGCTCGATAATACTCGCTCGAATAGTAACCACCGAATAGTGATCCGAATAGTAATCATTATAGTGATGGTATTCACTAACCGCCCCACGCTGATGGATGTGGCGCAAGGCCGAATTTATAGTAGGGTATCCGAGCCCGTAGGCTTGGGCAAAAATTCCCGGTGGACCCCGTAAAAACGGAGTCAGGTAGCTGTCTCTCGAGACGAGACTCTGCCCTTTGACATAGCCTCGTCTGGGGATCCTCTCTGCAATGAGGCAGAGAGTTTGACTAGCACGCTTCCGAAGTAATACGGATAGTGATGAAATTCACTAACCGCCCCACGCGGTCGGATGTGGCACAAGGCCGGGTTTATTGTGGGGTATCCGAGCCCGGAAACTCGGGTAAACATTCCCCGTATACCCCGTGAAAACGGGGTCGGGTAGCAGTCTACCACCCCAGACGAAACTCTACCCTTTGGCACAGCCTCGTCTGGGTTCCTCTCTGTCCAGAGGCAGAGAGTTCGACAAGCACACCTCTGAAGTAATTCGGAGAGTGATCACTTAGACACCACGCTAATTCCCATATAGACATTTCCTTTACCATCACGTGATCTACTTATTCAAAATGGGATCGCCTGTGTTTGCTCTCTGGTGATCTGTGATCAAACTCCAGTGTTAGCAGCGACACTTTATTCCTATATAACAAATAGAAAGGGCAATTTTTTTTAAAGTTTTGCTTTTAATATCTGTCTGTATTTCTGAGATGAGGTATTGTAAATTATTTTCACTATTTACATTGTTCGGACTGCTGAACATCTTTGTTGCCATATTCACGACGTTTCGACCGTTGTATGCTCCGGCCTTCTTTAGGTGATTGGAAATTCAAACAGAACTTTTTATTTCCTCCATTGTGAATTTAATACCTGGCTACAGTATGTGAACAAAATCTTGGAAATTTTAGTTAAAGGGAGATAACTTACACTGAGACACCCGGAAGAGGTATGGCACGTGGAACAAAAATGAACGAAATAGTGTTCAGTCCAAAATTCTAATCACCTGAAAAAGGCCGGAGCGTACAACGGCCGAAACGTCGTGAATATGGCAACAAAGATGAGAACAATGTAAATAGTGTAAATAAGTTTTGCTTTTACTTCAATAACAAAGATAAATTTCTAAAAGCCATCTTGAAGTTTATGGGATTATCCTGACCTGACCATAACTAGACCTTATCTGGCAAACTGGCTTGAAGAGTAGCAAAGACCAATATGAATTCAATTTTTTAACTGATCACAGTGCATCTACAATTCTCCATTTTTTTTTTTTTTTTTACATCACACCATTATGGAGTTCGTCCACAGTGAACGTGGTAAAACGAAACTTCTCCATGATGGCTACATCTACTGTGAAGCAGAAAAAACTGGCAAATAGTGTTATATCTTATTAATGTGAAAAACCTCGACATAGCAACTGTAAAGCCAAAGTTAAAGTTTAAATATACACCCTTGTGCAAATTAATTGAAACAACCACTTTAGTTTCCTTTCTTTCACCATACGGTCAGTTTTAGACCCACTGGAGTGACAGGGTGTAATCAATTCCTATTTTTCCCCAGATTAGGTCATTTGCAGTAGTGTACATTAATATGAATCTGTTTTCGGGATATATGCTGAAATTTGTTTGGCTTGAAAAATATTGTATCATCCGTGATTGCATCAGATTTTCAGCACGGTCAGACAATATTGTCTCGACTGTCGATTATTTATCCTACGGCCATTGTTTGCGATGAACGTTATTCCAAGGAAGCGTACGAAAATTGTAACGCTGTACGAAGACAATGGCAAGGCTTACCAGTAAGCAAATCAAGGTACTATAGATTGGCCTGGAATCTCTCCTGATTTAAATCCAGTCGAGAACCTGTGGCCAAGGAACGACTTCGTGGAATGGACATACGAAGTACTAACATGTGCACTGTGTCATGTTTCATTGTAAAAATACGAAAAACAAGTAATAATAACGGAATTATTCGTTCTGCTTCAATTAATTTTCACAAGGGTGTAATTAGTAATTATTGTATTTGTGTATAACCCACAATTCGTAATTTTACTGGTAATAATTATAGTGATAAAAAATATAAATCTTATTATTGGATAATTCTAATTACGCATTAATTATTGGATAATCCTTCTTATTGGATAACTGATAAAACGTGAAATTAAATTCCTAATTAATTTTATTAGTATTTATCCCCCACCCCCAAAGTTGCGCTTTTCCTAAATTTTTTCTTAATGGTAGCAATTGAAAGCAATCAAGTGAAGGCAATTAAGCTATGAAGACAATCGTTTAGGAGCAGTTCCCCTGATACCAGAATTTAAACAAACAATTAATACATCTGTTTACAAAAAGAAATTACACTAATGTATACATAAAAATCATTAAAAACATAGCTATTAAGTATGTGCTTTGTTTTGCGCGTGGTACTCGTGTGTGCGTGTGTGTGTGAGAGAGTGAGAGTCCAGTTGTTAGTGGACCAAAGAAACGAACGTGCCCCACTGCAAAAAGAATAAAGAAAAGGAAGAGAGGGGAAATGTTTGTCTTTTTATAAAACGTAAAAAGCGCCACCTAAGAGGAGTTTGACAAAGCCAAGTTGGATAACACACACACTTAAAATCTAATTTGAGTTGCTCTTGGGCCTTGAACGTCTCTTTGGCATATCCAATTTACCAGCATCAGAATTCTTATATGTTGGGACCATTATAAAGCAAAACTTACGAATTGCTTATTTCTGTGCTTGGCCGCGTAAAAATGAAACCATAGAACGCTAGACCGCGGATAAAGAATCCCGCTGAATGTTTGGTTTTGCGTGTTTTGTTTTACGGTATATCAACCTCAATTGGTTAATTAATGCTGACAAGATTTTTAAAATGTATTGCTGATAATTTTTCCCCAAAAATATAATGCTGGTATTAAAACCTATTTTTATACATTCATAATGTTTTGTCCCTAGTTTGAGGGTTAATTATTTGCCCATAGCTGGGACCCCAACAGGTGCTACTACCTTCGGGTTAGGGTGGACACAGGAAGACCAGCAATTAAGAGGTGGTTCTACGCTCCTTAAAACCTCCTGATCAGAGGCCTTGCTGCCGAATAAAATTTATTGTCATACCCAAGACGCGGATGTAGCTTATCGTCATACCCAGGATGCATCATTTGTGGAGTGGGGGTGTTACTCCTGTGTAAAGGTGCAGTCGGCGTATTCTGGATGCCCAGTCGACAGGGCATCTCGCTGTAAGTAAAAGTACGTTTAAGTATATGAAATAATAAGTATATGAATAAGTTAAAAATAGACTCCATTGTCGACATATTGAATAGAAAAATATTTCGTTCAAGGACAATTGTTTTCTCGCCCACTATTAAATCATTAAATAAAAAAATAAAATAAAAAAACTGCAGACGACAACAATCTTACGAAAATGTGTCACGAAACTTAAACGGCGACGCGTAGAAGCTTCCCGCCAATTTCAGAGACGCAGCTGGTTCTAATTAAGCGGACAAATTTAGAAGAAGGTTGCCCACAGGAAACAGAGATGCGGATGCGTAAATGCTTAAAAAGCCTGAAAAATAGAATCGGTGAGCCGAGTTCAAACTACGTTAGCGAATTACTTAAAATTAACTAGACTGCCCTTAAAAAATACCCACCTCCACCAAATAAAAAAAATGGGGTGGGGAATAAGTGTTGTAGATATATCATTATTTACACTATTTACATATATACGCATTTTTATTGCCATATTCACGACGTTTCGACCGTTGTACGCTCCGACCTTCGTCAGGTGATATACGTTGGAATTTCAAACCGAACGAGAATAGTGTCTAATTCCACGTGCCATGCCTTTTTTGGGATATCTCAGTTCCAGTTAATTCCCCTTGTAATGTTGTATTTGCACTTATCAAAGAAATTCCAGCCATCTTTAAGGAGATATGGAAATTCGCCAATATTAAACAAAATGGATCGGTGGAAAGCTATAATCGCCTAATCCCTAAGGGAACAAGGATTTTTGTTTTAATTGCTTGAAAGCGAGATATAGCCTTAAAAGTATTTACACTATTTACATTGTCCGAACTGTTGTCCTCATCTTTATTACCATAAAATGAAGAGAATAGATACTATACATTGATCTCGGTCAAAATAATGTGAATACTAACGTGGGCTAATTATGAAAACAGAAAGACGGATATTTGATAAAATTCTTAATGTGACAGATACAAACTAGCAAAAGCATATAATTACATCTTAACTATGGAAAAAACAACTGAAATCAAAATTCTAAAAACGTTACTACCGCATACAATTTATTAAATACTAGCTCAATAGCCGCTCTTTCGAGTGGCATTTAAGCCAGCTTCTACGGAGGGAACTTGATTGAGCCTTGGGCTTGTTCAGGAGTTGAGAATCCCTAAACCATTGCATATTCTCAGCATTTGAAGCTCTTCTGACTCCTGTTTGATCTGGGTTTTCATTTGCGCAGGACTTTCTTTTCCTCACTGCAGCCTTGGCTCTTTTGATTGCAATCTGGTCCTCTGTTGGCGAAGATTTCTTCTTTCAAGGCACACTGATGTCGTATGCGATAGGCAACAATAAACTACAGAACTCAAAATTGATCGCTGCATTGAAATATTGCATCATGTTAAAGCTTACCTTTTAAAAGTTCAACGATAATTCTTCTGTTGCCATTTTAATTTAAAGGCAATTTGATGTACGTAGGTCCTTACTTTCCGTAAAAACAATTATTTTTAATTCATGGGTGACGTTCCCTGGATTTCGCAATTAATTTCGATTATTCCCAAATTTATTTCCAAGTTATAAAAATTGTTTTTGAACTTGTACTTTTATTGTAATTTTTTTATTTGTCACAAAAAATCACGCAAAAAAAATGGCCGAAAACAATCGCAATAATGAAAATTTGGGAATGCAAAATTTCAGGATTGCGGGTTTGGATCTGGCCCGGAATGTTTTTAAGTTGCTCACAGAGTCGGTCTGATTCCAAAATGGTATTATATGTTCGGCTGCATCCTGTAGAATAAAGTTGAAAAAATGTGATACAGTGACACACTGACATTCGCATTTATTATATAGATTTTAAGTGTTTTGAATTAAGATTTTGATTCCTTTCTTGCAAATGGTAACGGATAATTTGCTATTAAAGGAACTTTCAAAACTGAAAATCATTATAATGGTTGCGAAAAATTCTAAATTGAAATTCTAAAAAGTTTAAAACCAAAATAACAATAACAAACAGTGGTTGAAAAAAGTGCAGTAGATTTTCAGATTTGAATTAAAATGAGCAATGATCAGCGCCATCTTTTATTTTGCTCCTGGCTCTCAACCAATCAAAAACTCATTTTAAACCAAAACGAGGCTTATTGAGTTTTTAGCGAGAAGAAAAAAATCATTTTTCAGCTGTTCTCTAAAAGAACACGCTTAACCTTTTTTTTAAATTATGATTCCTTTAGAAATAATGTATACGGAGCAAGGACAAAAAGTCTCGTGAGGCGACAGGAATCTATCCTCGCCACTATTAAGTGTCGGAAGATGGCATGGTTTGGCCACGTTACAAGACATAACAACCTCTGCAAGGCCATCATTGACGGCACTATTGAAGGCGGACACGGAGATGACAAGAGCTGGTCCAACAGCATCAAAGAGTGAACAGACATGCGGCTAAATGTGTAGAAAAAGTTTCTACCATCAGTAATTGTACATTCTTCTCGTTCAAAATAGAGTTCCAATAGTGTTATTAAAACCTCGGAAAGTTCCAGTAAGATATCTTTAATCATTTCTAAGATACAACAGTTCAAAGCTTAATCTAATAATTGTAGAATTTTGCTCTTACACGATTTGGACAATTTTACAGTTACAACCGGTATATGCATCTTTATTTTTACTTTTAACAATTATTATTATTATTATTATTATTATTATTATTATTATTATTATTGTTGTTGTTGTTGGCGTTTGTTTTAAAATCGCAGCAAATTTTATTGGAGACGATAGCAAAGCACCATTTGCCCACGACCAATGCACTGAGGTGACTCATTTTCATGATGATTCAAGAACTCTTCGACATATAAGTGCAATCCCAAGGAGTGCAGTTTTCTGCAAGTGTTCAATTCAGTTTGAACACTCCTTTTAAGCTATCATAGTTTTCATTTTATGTCAGCTACACTTTTTTCTCTCAGGCACGGGATATCTATGCTAATAAAAGGGGGAGGAACGTCATTTCAGTGTTTCATCATTTCATATTCTCCATCAAATTTGAATCAACTTTAATCTGTTGTCAAAGTTTCTACCATCAGTGGCAAACAATTTCGTTCGGGACATCAAAGGATGCAATACATGAACAATTCGGAAAAAATTTGCGTTAGTGACAATAGCTTAGAACTACCGCCAAGTCACGGCCGCAACAAAAGCTCAAACCATTCACCAGTCACGAGGCCAGACTAAGAAACAAACGGTCTTCACAGTAATTTAGTTTCGCGTTATATCAAGTCTACTCTCGAAAGGGCTTGCGTGACTTTATTGTCTTTAAATATTTTAACTGAAGTGGGCAGCCATTTTCCTTTCTGGATATTTTACGTGCGAAATCTTTACGTTGGTAAATCATTTTGTCTTTTAATCTTTTTCAGTACGAGGGCGGTCTTTCGTTTCCACTATAGCCAGAACTCCCGAGAGCCACCACCGAGAGGGTGTGTCTGTTTCTTCTACACTTAGCCAACCCCACCCCCTAACACTACGACTGAAACAGTCAATGGACTGATGATGATGAAAAAGAAAATGAAATATTCAAGAACAGACTGAGATAGATACATAGATAGATATGAGCAGATAGATAGATAGATAGATAGACAGACAAAAAACGGACGGACAGGGATTTTCTAAGCACAGCTTAGATGTGACTCAAGGCCGAAAGTATGGGTCACCCAGTGAGGATCGAACTCACTACTCAGTCGTAATTGATCTAGCAAGACAAGCTTTCTAACCCTTACACCACGTGGAGGTGCCCAAGAGCGGGCGGACATGCAGCTAAATGTGTAGAAAGTTTCTGCCATCGGTGGCAAACAATTTCGTTCGGAACATCAAAGGATACAATTCCTGAGCAATTCGGAACAATTTCGCATTAGTGACAATAGCTTAGAACTACCGCCAAGTCACACCAGAAACAAAAGCTCAAACCATTCACCAGTCACAAGGCCAGACTAACAAACGCTCTCCACTTAATTTAGTTTCGCGTTATATAGTATCTATTGAAATGTTTCAAGAGAAGATGAAGACAAAAACTGTCCAACATTTGGCTATTTCTTTATTATATTGGTCGTCGTCGATCTAAGCTTTCGGCTAACATGAGCCATCTTTATGTGGACATAACAACAAATTAAGCTCATCATATATCAGGTCATCCGATAGGTTCTGTCCGAATTTTATCTTTTTTAAAAATGAACGAAATTTAAAGAGTATTTTATAATATCTAATGGAGCTGAACATTATTTTTATGTTTAGATGCATTTAAACTGATCAAATTTTATTTCAGAGAACAATAAAATTAAATTTTGTTTGATTAAAACCCTGCTAATATGGAAGTACCCAAGAATCATTTGAGGCACATAATGCTTTATGAGTTCAAGAAAGGAAACTCAGTAGCCGAAGCGGCTAAAAACATTCACTCAGTTTATGGAGAGGAAAGTGTGAATGAAAGAACTTGCAGAAGATGGTTTGCAAAATTCAGAGGTGGAGATTTCAACCTTGAAGATGAAAATCGAACCGGACGTCCAGTTGAGTTTGATGAAAAGCTTCTTGAAGCAGCCCTTGAAGAAAATCCTGCTTTATCAGTTGAGGAATTGGCAGCGGTTCTCACTTCAAACCATGCAACTGTTCATCGTCATCTTCAACAACTTGGAAAAGTTCCTAAACTTGAAAAATGGTTACCTCATGAATTGTCTGAAAACAACCTCAAATCCCGAGTTGATATCAGCTCTTCTCTCCATTCTCGCCAACATGTTTCATCTTTTGTGAAAAGACTTGTGACTGACGACGAAAAATGGATTATCGAAATGTTAAGCATCGTAGACAGTGGCTTGGTAAAGGAGAAGGACCCCAGCCACAGCCGAGAAGGGAACTTCATGGGCAAAAGGTTCTTCTTTCAATCTGGTGGCATCGCCAAGGAATAATCCACTTTGAATTCTTACCTAATGCAACAATTAATGCTCAATACGTACTGTCAACAATTAGAGCGTTTGAACCAAGCTTTGAGGAAAACAAGACCTGCTCTAGTGAATCGAAAAGAGGTGATGTTTCATCAGGACAATGCGCGACCCCTCACAGCAAGAATCACGTCACAAAAGATCGAAGAACTTGGTTGGGAGAAAATTCGTCATCCACCTTATTCTCCCGATCTTGCTCCTTCAGACTACCATTTGTTTCCTAGCTTACAGAATCATTTGGAAGAAACAGCTTTTGTAACACAGGAAGTCGTTAAAACTGACATTTGTGAGTTCTTCGAATCAAAGCCAAAAGAATTTTACAGTAATGGAATTAGTAAGCGTGTTAATAGATGGAAGGAAGTCATAGATAATCAGGGAAAATACACTGTTGATTGAATCTGAAATTAAATGTAACATTTGGTCACTTGTTTTCTTTATTGATGTGACCTCCATCTTCTGGCTTTCTCCTTCCGCATTTTGGATAGGAGTCATTCTCTTGTTCAAATTTAAATTTATTTTAAATCAAAGGGAAAAAAATTTCACTATGAGGTTTGTGCCTCTCGAGGACCGCCTTCGATCAAAATGAAATATACTTATCCAAGTACTGTAGGAGTTATTCCATTCTTAAAATTTAAATTTAATTTATAACAAAGGGAAAACAATATTCAGTGAGGGTTTTGTGCCTCTCACCCCGGGGGAACCTTCTTTGATCAAAATGAATCCTATATATATATATATATATATATATATATATATATATATATATATATATATACACGTTGGGTAATTTAGTTTCAGAATATATATGCTTATGGGGTCTATCTCCAAAGCCCGAGGAGGAGTTCGATAACAAACTGACAGAGGCTACACCTATATATATATATATATATATATATAATTTTGGAGGAAAGATGCATGACAAAGTAGAAATTTTTCGTGTGGCACGTTTCGTCCTAAATTTAAATATATATATATATATATTTTAATATGTGTTTTGGGTCTATAATCTAGCTAATTTCATATAGATTTCATTTTGTTTTGTTTTTCTTTCTATCATCTTTATTAAATATCCCACAATGTGATAACAGAAGTTCTGCCCAAAATGGTGAAACGTTGTAAGAATCTGGTTACACCCAGCTATGGGTTAAATAGTGGGATAGACTGGTCCCTGGAGTCTTAGATGGCAACTGGTCTAGGAAAAAGAAAACTCTGAATTTAAACCAGCCTAATCTAAAAAAATGAAAAAAATGCCTAAGAATTTAGCGCCTGACACATAGCAAAATATTCAATCTATATAAAAATTTAATAAAATCTTCAAGAAAGATTTTTCATTTTTAAAAATGGAAGAGCCGTGTTCGAATTCCCGTCGAATCCATTACATTCACTTACGTGCGCATGCCCTTGGGAAAGATAGGAATCCTCTTCTCCCCCCGATCTATGGTTTAATAGCAGGACAGACTGTGTTCTATAGCCTTGGATGGTAACTGGTCTAGGAGAAGAACAACTCTAAATTCAAAACCTATGGAGGGTCGTTTGGGGACCTTGTGGCACGTAGTGCACCAGGTCTCTGCATTCAGTCCTTCAAAAAGTGTGGATGGTCCTGCACAAAACCTTCACCACTATAATCAAATCTCATGTGCTGTTGTCGGGCTGTCGGTTCCCAGGAACTGAGTTGCTTGGCCCTCATACGCCGATAAACGACGGGAGAGTTCGGCACATATATACATATATTTATGGTCCGGTTCCTTGTACCACGGTGATAGTCCAAAAGAGAACCAATAAAGAAGAACTCGAATACGGATATGGAATAACACAGATATATTACAAACAGGAATATATACAGAGAAGTAGAAAGTGTTAGTACGAACAACCAGGTTTAGTAGTAATTGTTTGAACGCGACTCTGTTTCGGACTGCCTCTGACTCGACTGACTGACTCGGTCTGACTGACTGACTGACTCCTGACGGACTTCAATCCAGACTTCAGACTGAACAGTATTTAGTCACCGCCCCCCACGAGGGCATCATGTGGCACAAGACCGGTTTAACGTGGGATCTCCGAGCCCGTGGGATCTCCGAGCCCGTGGGCTCGGTCAAAAATATGCCCTTTGTACCCGTATAAATGGGTTCAGAGTCGGTTTACCTCCCCGAAAGAGACTCCGCCCTTCAGCGTAGCCTCGTTCGGGTTTCTCCCCGCCCGAAGGCAGAGAGTTCAGCCGATCAGCCGGTCGCCGGACTTCGGGCTGAACTTCCTGCTTCCTCTTGAGGCGCAGTATTTATTACGTATGGAATAGTCCATTATGTTATTATGGGCAAGATCCCATAACAATATATATATATTTCACATTATATTTTCAATTCCGAGACCTGATTTTTCGAGAGTTATTAATAAAGAACAGGTTTCGGCAAGATTCGAACCAGCATAGCTTTTATGTGGGGAAAACACAGCTTGCATCTCAGCGTGTTTTTAAACCGACTCAGCCACACACACACACACACACACACACACACACACACACACACACACACACACACACACACACACACAAAATAAAATGCGAGGTTTCTTGTGGCAAAGCGAGGTGGAATGATTCTCATCTCCCATCAAGATCTTTCGATACCTATTTTTATTTCGGATCCAAAACGGAAGGGAAGAAATTTTAAAAGGATTAATGGCTTTTTTTTTATCGACAGACCGACATCATTTCTAATGACGCAAGATATACAAGAAATATAACACTGCTCCATTTGCCAAAACAATTTTAACATGACCGCAGATGCCAGCACGCGCAAATATTTGAAGAAAAGGTTAAGGACTAATACTCTAAATTAAATCGAGATAACCCTTGCAACAACATTATTTACTGTATACGGCCTAAAAGAAAATCTCGAAATACAGAAGGCAATCCGCCATATTTTATAGAACTTATCACTAACACCAGAATAATGTTACATAAACATGTGTGTCTGATATATATATATATATATATATATATATATATATATATATATATATATATATGTCACATATTATGAAAAGTCCGACAATTATTTTAAGACATTTTTATGTTTATACATTCTTTTTTATAGATACAAATATTTAAGTAAATGCTGTTTATGATAAATTATAATTTCAGAATGTGTGACGTCATTTGTTTACATTTGGATACGCATCGAGCAGATATGAATGTACGAGAGAAAATTATGGAAAATTGTGGTTTAAAAACTGTAAAGTCGACCTTGCTAACCGAAACGTTCCTCTGTGGCGAAATCGGTAAAAGCACATCAGGCTATATGACGGTTTCGTATAGGATACATGTTCGATTCCTGTCGGAGGACGCATATTTTCTATGACAATTTCTCGGACATTCAGGCCGGTAAATGTTGTTAATACTGTTTATTATAAACAGAGCATTTACTTAAATATTTGTATCTATAAAAAAGAAAGTATAAACATAAAAATGTCTTTATATATGTGTGTGTGTATTTGGGCAGCAATCCCTATTTTATGAAAGTTTCGTTGAAAACAAGTTGTGGTGATTGATTTTTTTTATATATAATTTCTCATATGTTCGTATAATTTTTTCATACTTTTAGACATTATCAAGGATAAATTTTATTTTATTTTTAATTTAAGGTTAATTATTATTTCAATACCCATGGAGACCTACCAAACTCTACATCTGCGTCCTGGGTAAGACGATAAACTACGTCCAACATCAATACCTCTGAACAGGAGGTTTTGAGGAGCGTAGAACCAAATCTTTATTGGGTTTTTTTTTTCTCAGGTCTACCTTGACCCGGAGTGATAGCACCTGTTAGGGTCCCAGCTATGGGCAAGTAGTTAAGCCCCCAAATTGGGGTCAAAACACTATGAAAGTGTAAAATTAGCTTTTAATATCAGAACTACATTTTTGAAGAAAATATTACCAGAAATACTTTTTTGAAAAAAAAATATTACCAGAAATAGATTTTTGATAAAAAAAATATCAGCTATATATTTTTGAAAACAAAAAAATACATTACCAGCAATGAGGGTTTTGTCGGCATTAAATAACCCATTGACGTTGCTATGCCGTAAAACAAAACAAAACAAAATAAACATCATTCTAACTTTAGTGATGAATTCGATCAAAATATGGCGGATTGCTTTGTATAATTCGAGTTTTTCTTTTAGGCTATATACAGTAAATAATGTTGTTGCAAGCCTTATCTCGATTTAATCTAGAACATTGGATCTTAACCTTTTCGTCAAATATTAAAGCAATCTGGCATCCACACCCATGCTAAAATTGTTTTGGTAAATGCAGTAGAATTAATGTCACGTGTTAAGATTTTGTTGCATGATAATTGCCGGAAGTGAGTTGTAGCGGGAACAACTAAACGGCTGTCACCGGCTCAGATTATACACACTACTGGACGACAACTTGGAGGTTATATTGTTTTTCATACAAAGAGTGCAGTTGCCATTAATTGTTTAAAATACGCCTAAAATGTAAATATCTAAAACATTTTGGGAGATAATAATGATTTAGTGATACTTGTCTTTACGAATTAACCCATAGCTGAGAGGGGAAGATATGGATTTATACCTTTCCCACAAATGTGCGTAAGAGACTATAACAAACCTAACTTGAATTAGAACTCTGTTCTGCGATTAACAATTCCTATCCATTATCCATATACGAGCTACACATTCAAGCTTACAGCTCAACCAGTGATTATAGAAGAACTGGTGTTACAATTTAATATGGTCGCAAGGCTTGTGTACCACTCGCACATACAAGTTTACATCACCTGGCTTTTTAAAGCGGTCACCCATTTAGGTACTGACCAGGCTCGACGTTGTTTAAGCGGTAATCGTACAAGAACTGGTGTTACAATTTGATGTGGTCGGAAGGCTTGTGTATCACTCGCACACAGAAGCATACAGTACCTGGCTTTTTCAAGCGGTCACCCATTTAGGTACTGACCAGTCTCAACCTTGCTTAACATCGGTGATTGTACGAGAATTGGTGTTTCAGTTTGATCCGGTCGTAAATCCTTTATACCACCTGCACATACAGGTTTACAACACCTAGTATTCCCAAGCGGTCACCCATCTAGGTACTGACCAGATTCAACATTGTTTAACTTCGGTGATCGAACGAGAACCAGTGTTTCAATGTGATATGGCTGTATTCCCTATATAACACCCGCACATCCAAGCTTACAGCACCTGGCTTTCTCAAGTGGTCATCCATTTAGGTACTGACCAGGCTCAACCTTGCTTAACTTCGGTGATTGTCCGAGAATTGGTGTTTCAGTTTGATACGGTCGTAAGTCCTTTGTACCACCTGCCCATACAGATTTAAAGCACCTGGTATTCCTAAGCGGTTACCCATCTAGGAACTGACCAAGCTTGGAGAGTGGAAAAAATTATTCTCTTTCGAAGTCTCGATTATTATTATTATTATTATTATTATTATTATTATTATTATTATTATTTTCTTATTAATTTACAAATCGTACCCCAAAATATTTATGGCTCAAACAAATACATAATGTCCTCTATACACTTTCAATTGAATTCATGTCTGCTATAGTAAAAAATCTTTGGAATGCTTTAATTTTGTTTAAATCTTTTCACCGCAAGGACGACGACCATGCCACTTGAACGCAGAGATTTGCAGGGAGTGAAAGAGAATAAGAAGAATTTAGTGGGGACGATTAGGACCTAGTTGCCAATCTAGTAGCACGTTTAAATTCACGTAAACTAGTGGAACAAAACAGTTGCCATGAAAATATTTATAGAAAAGACAGCGTGAAGCCACGGCACATCGGTGAGAAAATGACTGAGGTTTAGATGCCAGGTCAGGATTGATTAGATTACAGATCCTTCTTTGAATTTTGTCAAGAATCTCAAGATGTACAAAAGGAGTACAAGACCAGATATGGCAGCAGTTTTCAATGCACGGACGAACGGTAGATTTGCAAATGTGTAAGATGGATTCTGATAAGAAAAGATTTCTGGCACGACACAGTAAACCCACTTTGCTTGCAGAAGACGTAGCAATTGATTCGATATAGTCGCTCCAATTCATGCCAGTGGAAAATGTGAAGCGAAGAAGGCGTACAGTGTTGCTCTCCAGGAGGTTAGCATCAGCCATGCTGATGTCAGGTAGAAAAGGTTCTTTCTAGTAATTGGATGAAGTATGCTGTTCCAGTGTTGATGTGATTGGCTACTGGTTCGCCATCAGAGGAAACACGGTCTAGAGCTACGATGAGTAAACCAATCTTCTGGACAATAGATTCTTGTGGATTGCACCCAACTTCAAATTCTCCCGTGTCCATTCAGGGCGTGGTTCATCATGGCTGTCCACAACTTCGTATCATTGTACCTCTTACTAAGGTTTGTCTTTTCGCCATCACACCCTGTTCTGCCATACATTTGCACAAGCTTGTTATACAAGTTACTCGATGCTTCCCTCTCATCTTACCTTCTCATTTGAGTGTCAAATTTTCCACGCCTTCTTTCCTCATTATACGCACCAGAAATTTCAGCTGACTCTTTATGATTCTAAGTATAATTGTCCCTTTTATTTCAATTTTCCCGAAATCTTCCTCATTGCTCATATGTTCAGTCTATGTTATTCTCAAAATCCTTCAGCAAGGAGAATAGAAAAGATATATATGTGGTAATTTTTTTAATTCGGAGTTTTCCTTTCAAGACGATAGAGCTTAATCTATCTATCTATCTATCTATCTATCTATCTTATGTCTTAGTCTGTTCATATCTATCTATCTATCTATCTATCTATCTATCTATCTATCTATCAGTCTGTTCATATCTATCTATATATCTATCTATCTATCTATCTGAGGACCAATATTATTTATAAATTTAGATGCCTCTTAAGCAACTACGTTCGTGATCAAACCAAGTTCATGAATAATTATATTGGACATACCACTAAATGCCTATCAAGAAGACTCACATTACATCTCTCTAACCATAGATCAATTAGGACCCATTTAAACGGAAAACTACCAAGTTCCGTCCGCAACTTATTCATAGAAAATGCAACTATAATAACCCCATCCACATGTTTAAAAAAAGGCTAAAGATAATGGAAGTATTAGTAATAAAAAAGAAAAGTCAATACTCGCTAATATCAACTATGAACACGGTCACACCATGCTGACCGTGTTTGGAAAAGAACATTCTCAACACTATAGATACACATATATCTACATATTCAGTTATAAATTAAAAAAAAAAACTTCCTTGATAGTGATAATGGCTAATAGAATAGCCGAAAGCGGCCCGATATAGAAATCATTTGGACAATTTTTACACATTTTATGTTCAGAAAAGCAAACAATTACATGAACATAAGAAAAATTGAATAAAAAGTTTAATCGCAGAATCTTGTCAAACGTCTTTAATGAAACTTGCATAAAAGATGGATGGCTGCCCAAATACACACACACACACACACACACATACACACACACACACACACACACACACATATATATATATATATATATATATATATATATATATAACGTCAATTCAGTCTGGTTTCGATGACTGGTTAGAGGCAACCGGACGTCTAGCCACACGGTCTGTCTCTTGACAATATATATATATATATATATATATATATATATATATAGATAGATAGATAGATAGAGAGAGAGAGAGAGAGAGAGAGAGAGAGAGAGAGAAAGAGAGAGATGAGGAGGAGGAGGCGGCGGCGACACGGTGGAGCAATGAATAGCGGCTCGTATTAAGGAATTGGAGAGCCGAGTTCGAATTCCAGTCGAAACCATTACGTTCACTTACGTGGTAATAGCCTTATGAATCTTCTTCTACCCCGCCCCCAGCTATGGGTAAATAGCTGGACAGGCCGGGTTCTATAGCCTTGGGTGGCAATTCGTCTACCGCAGAAAGAAATGACAACCTATTGCGGGGAAAAAATCTACTTCGTCAGTCATGCATCGAAAGATACATGATCGCCTGAGCGTGTATCACGCATGACACATAACTGACTGATTGACTACATTTAACAGCCTGAATGTCCGAGAAATTTCATAAAAAACATGTGTCCTTTGACAGGAATTGAACCTGTATCCTACACGGAACTCCTTCATATAGCCTGACGTGCTATACTATTTAGCTACAGAGGAAGTGTCTGGGTAACAAATATTTGTATCTATAAAAATAACGTATAAATAGAAAATATATTAAAATAATTCTCGGACTTAGTCTATTTCATAATATATATATATATATATATATATATATATATATATATATATATATATATATATATATATCAAAAAACGAAAGGATATAAATATTGTACTTGTTATGAATTAAAGTTTCTCTCAAGTCAGCCGAACTTTTTAACTAATATCAAATGTGAATAGCGCTCAATTTAGTAAGGCCGATTTTAAATATCAAGTAAAATGTCGCTAAGGGGAAGCTGTAGAAATTATTTACGCAAACGCGTAGTAAATCATCTTCAATATTCAATGAGAGTATTATCCCATTCGCTTGTATGGTAGATCAAAAAGACCAGGAACTACTTATAACTTATAGCAGTCTTTGAAGAATTTAAGGCATAATTGTTTCATTTTGCTTGCTCACAGATAAAGATCAACAATCAAGAATCGGAAGGGTGCGACGGTCACGTGTTAAAACAGACCAATCAAAATGATCTCTCGCATCCGACGAGACTGTTATCCTATTCACTCTTATGGTAGATCAAAGAGACCAGAAACCACTTATAACTTGTAGTAGTCCTTCTTCGAAACATAATTGCTTCAATTTGCTTGCTCACAGAAAAGGACCAACCCTTCATATTAGGTTGGTGCGAAAATAATGTCGTTTTCCCACATATGTTACTATGTGAGAAAACGACATTATTTTTGCACCAACCTAATACATTAAGAATCAGAAGGGTGCGGTCACGTGTTAAAATAAACCAATCAAAATGATGGGTTATTGTACGGCCTTCGTGATAAAATAATTAGAGCGTATTTATCAAGGAGGCTGTTTCTGTCGGAGTTTAACAGGAGGAAGCAATAATATAAAGAAAATTATGAGGGCGTGTAATCTTATTATTGTACTTGTGTCTCATTATCAGGCGGACGAAGCACAATTGATTTGAACGTATATGAAGAGGTTTGTCTTCTCACAACACGGATTACTACGCACTTCAATTAAGTACCTCATTTTTAATCCCTTCCCCAAACGATACATTCAAAGTTGGACGCCTAACCTAGCCCGACTTGTGTTTGGGCTGATTTATTTATTTGCTGCCGTCAATAGTGGCCAATGTTTGAGGCCAGGAATTTCAAATTACGACATATTTTGAAGGAGCCAAGCCTTGTGGTCTGTGGAAGATTCGCGTAAACACATTTGACTTTCTGCTGGACTAGGCTCTATTTCAAGGCAGACAGGTCCTTTCAACTTGAAGTATTGGCGCAACACAATCTTTCTACCATAACTTAACTTTTTTTCTGATTTAATTTAATTTATTTTTCTTTATATCGAAGAAAGGGCGCTTTAAAATTAAAATAGACTTCAACACATGACAAATTGACCCAACACAACTTCCTGTCATTACTTCCCTCCATTAGACTTAAATTCACTTTCAATGGAGACAAGTACTCTCGACTTGAAATATTGGCGCAACACAATCTTCCTATCATTTCTTATCACTATTTGGCTTTTCATTGAATCTCGAATTAAAATCAAACAAAACCTCTTCATATGGAATATTAAAGGAACACAATCTTCCTCTCATTAATCATCTCTATTTGTCTTTTATTGAAGTAAGCTTGCTTTAAAATCAAGCTAGTCTTCAACACATGAAAAAATTGGCGCATCACAATCTTCCTGTCATTACTTCCCTCCATTCGAACGAAGTTCACTTTGAATGCAGATAGGTCCTCTCAACTTGCAACACTGGCGCAACACAATCTTCCTATCATTACTTGTCTATATTTGTATTTTATTGAACTAAGCTAGCTTTAAAATCAAGCTAGTCTTCGACACATGAAAAATTGTTGCAGCACAATCTTCTTGTCATTGCTTCTCTCCATTTGAACTGTTCACTCTCAAAGCAGACAGGTTCGTTCAACTTGAAATACTGGCGCAACACAATCTTCCTGTTTCAATTTTCACTTACCCAACTCAATGCACGTTTATCACTGTTTCCTGCAAAACTGAACAATATTAATATCAAGAGAACTTTTTTTTAGATTCGGTGATTGAATTCAAACAAGGTTTTTGAATTCTGATTTTCAAAGAAGGCATGGGTTTCTACACATATGGTCTTTGATGTGTCACCGAAGACGCCGCGATAATCGTCTCTCCGCAAAATTACTTTATTCCATTGTTGAGGCAACATGGACGCAACTGGATATTTTATAAGAAATTCTTTAAATTCTTTTATTTACTTATTTTTCGTTTTAACTTTTTTTCTGATTTAAATCATAAAAAAATATTTAAAAATGATGGAGTGCTTCGAACGAGAATAGTGATTTTTCAAACTTAGCTTAAATGTGGCACAAGGCTGAAAGTAGGGACCACCCAGTGAGGATCGTACTCACTATTCAGTCTTAATTGTTCTAGCGATACAAACTTGCTAGCCATTACATCTCAAGGTGACCAGTGGAACGAGAATAAATATCTTGTTTTCCCTCACACTCTCCAACGCCCATATTAGGCATTAGTTAATAGCCGGCTACTACTCGTTCCAGAGCGGCAAACCAACCCCTATTGCAGACGTCTGCACAACCCACAGAATCCACCTGTGGGTTACGCTACAACTATGTTAACGTGAGACCTTAGTTACAGTTCCTTGAGTGATTATTTTATAACAAGGCTAGAACCATAGACGTAATCCTAACGATTCCTTTGACCCAATTTCACACACGAGCCTGGGATCAACCCGTGGTATAGTTGGGTCAACTTTTTAAAGTTGCTGCATGCTGGAGTCGCTTACCTAGTCTGATGTTATCAAGAGGTCAACTCCTTGACAAATCGACTCCGGTGAGATTCGAACACGGTTCTTACGGCCAGAAAGCGAACTACTCCACTATCTTTCTCAAGAAACAAAAGGCATCTATGGAAAATTATGATCGCTTACGTCTTGAAGAGGTATGGCATTAAAAAAAAAAATTCCCAAACCGTGCTTGCACCCACTGCATCATTAGCAAGCTTTTGATAAATTCTCAGTTTCTTAGTAAGTACAGTACAACCTCGATTCACGAATGTCTCGAACCGAACATTTGAGATGAAAATACCTCGGTTATCGAACAAAATTGCCGAACCGAGTTAATTCGAACGGAATAATTTCTGAGTCAACCGCCGTTTTGTATACATTTGTGTGTTGTGGCGCGCTTTTCTTTTCCAATTTTATTGTGGTGTGACTTTTTTTCTCTACATTGATTCCTATTGGAAAAATAGTTTCGGTTTACGAAGACTTCGGTTTACGAACGGCCTTTAGGGACGAATTAAATTCGTGAACCGAGGTTCCACTGTATTTTGTTTAAATCCATGTCCCATCAGAATGTAAGCGATCACGGTTCTCCGCAGGTTCATGTTTCTTTATTTGTAAAGTACCATCCTTCTTGCTCAAGTCCTGGGTAAACTACATCCGCGCCCTAGATAGGGCAATAAACTACATCCGCATCCTGGGTAAGACGATAAACTACATCCGCATTCTCGGTATGGCGATAAACTACATCCGCGCCCTGGGTAGGGCGATAAACTACATCCGAATCCTGGGTAAGACGATAAACTACATCCGCATCCTGGGTATGGCGATAAACTACATCCGCGCCCTGGGTAGGGCGATAAACTACGTCCAACAGCGGGGTTTCTGGTCGGGAGGTTTTGAGGACTGTGGAACCACCTCTTTATTGCTGCTGTTCCCAGGTCCACCCTGACCTGGGGTGGTAGCACCTGTTAGGGCCCTAGCTATGAGAAGTTAGTTAATCCCCCAAACAATAAGCAAAACAATAGGAAAGAATAAAAATAGATGTTTATAGTAAAAATACCAGCAATGCATATATAAATTTTTTTTACCAACAATGCCTATTTATCATAAAATACATCAACCAACATACGAGAAATCTTTCATGACATTAATCCATATAATATCCTACAATTTCTTCAAGAAATCAAATCTTCTTGGTGAAGTGCTTGCCCGCGTACTGTATGGTTTTGAATTTAATGTAGCTCTTCCCTTAGCTGTGAAAAGTGAACGGTATATCAACGCTTTATGGGTCATTTAATGCCGAAATTTATTTTTCTTGGGGGCTTTGAAGTGATAAAAGTATATGTTATTCTGCTTTCACAATTGAATACATGGTAGATGATACTCAGCTTTTGCGCATATACATGTTTATATGGACATAATTTCTATTGGCGGTGATATGTGTGTTTTATGTTGGAGCTTTGATGAAGTTATATCTTGCGGTCAAACCTGCTATTTAAGCCATAGGTTGCTGGGTAGAAAAACAATGCGATCCATGCCTTTTCCAGATTCGTTGCTGCGAAAGTGAAAAGCAACAGACTAAGACAGGATGCGAACTCGGCTCGCTGATTAATCGTTCCGCGTCGATAACCGTTACTCTACTCGTACACCCGCTACGCAAAATCAACGAATAAATAAGTTGTAATTATATGAATACGGAAAACGATTTTGCTTCTTTCTCGACCTTTTGGCCTCGACTTATAATTTTTATCGATTTCTATGAGGGTACTGGAAATAACAGAAATATGGTTCTACAGAAGGATACTGAGAATTCCATGGACGGAGCTCGTAAGCAGCGATGAAGTTTTAAGGAAATTGGAAAAACAAACCCACTTAGAATTAAAAAAAAAATAGACAGCTGAAATTTCCAGGGCGCATAATGAGGAAGGGAGGCTTAGAGAATTTGATACTCGCAGGAGATGTTGAAGCCAAAAACGACAGAAAGAGCCATCTACTTGACGAGCTTGTGAGAATGGATAGGTGTACAATATATGGCGAGGGATAGTAAAAAAAAAAAATATTACTAAGTGCTACAAATGATATGAAGTTGTGGAGAGCTATGATCGCCTATATCCTGAAAGGTCATGACAAGTAGAAGTCCCAGGGTGGTGGGGCGTTATCGCTCAAGCAATGTCTTCATTTAGAAAAGAGTTTCTCAACCGGTACGCCCGGGCGCACTAATACGCCGTCAAATGCACCCAGTTGCGTCCGAAGTTAAACAGAGGAGCAATTTACGAATTATTTTTATATTTAGAACGTCTTTATTTTTAAAAAAATATATTTTTAGAAACACCAATCACGTGGCTTCCATGCCTAAGTCAAGTGTTTGACATTTGAGATTTTAAAATGGATGCTATTACGTTGGTGCAAAAATAATGACGTAATAATGTCGTTTTTTGCCGTTAAAAAATACGTCAAAAAACGACATTATTACGTCATTATTTTTGCACCAACCTAATAAATTCCTTAATCTTTCAATAATAGACCTGAGTATGACGATGGACTACACCCACGTCCTGGGTAGGACGATAAACTACGTCCAACAGCGGGGCCACTGTTCGGGAGGTTTTGAGAAGTCTGGATCCACCTCCTAATTGCTGTTGATCCCAGCTCCACCTAAACCCAGGGTGGTAGCACCTGTTAGAGCCCTAGCTATGGGAAGATAGTTAATTCCCCAAAACAATAAACAAAACACTTGGAAAGAATAAAAATAGATGTTTATAGTAAAAATACCAGCAATACTGTTATATAAAAAAAAATTAACAAATTAAATGCCTTGATGAAGAAATAAATGTATGTTTATCTATATCTATCAAACAGAAGATGTGTGTGTCTGTGTGTGCATCCTATTTATGGATGTTCACATTTCTCGACCGATTTCCATTAACTTATACACGCATGTTGTAAATTTACTAGCTTAGATCAGGACCGACATTTCGATCTTCTGCCCTCCCCCCGGGTTCGGCAGAAGAATTGATAAAACTGAAGGTGGGTACGACTTTTTGCAAAAACCAAGGCAAAGTTACATGCGAACACAATTTTTATTGGATGAGATGTTTTTTTGCGCTTAATGCGAAACATCCGCTCAGGTTTCTTGATAGTTTTCCTGCGACATTAACTTCACACAAGATTGGGTTTTTCGAACTACTTAAAATAAAAAGTTTTTCGGTCATAACTTTCTGTTTTTTTATCCAATGCTTTCCAAATTTGCCACACAAATTGTCTTGCGTGAATGTTTGGTTTAGATTATTTCAGTTAAGTGGACGAAATCTGCGACAAACTAAGTCCAAAATCGGCTTTTGCCATTTAGCCAAGTGTCTCTTCATATGATTCCATTCTAAATTGGCATTTCAACAACCTTTGATGCGAAGATTGTTTGAGAAGGATTATTGAAGCATTAGAAGGGAAAATTTCCCGAAGAACTTCTTATTAACCACATCTTTACAGTAAACGTGTGAAGATAGAAGGGAACGTTCATGCGTTTGCACTTGCAGTTAAATCAAGCTCTGACGCTTGATCCCTGTTTTGTTTGATTATTAGATTTGTGAACAATGCCATACTATTTGAAAGTTATTACGGCCATAGGAAATTTACTGAATATCTAAAACATTGAAACAATTTAAGCCCGAGGAACGACCACACATGAAGGTTTTATCGATGGAATTCCTTTATTAAGAACAATCAAACACTTGCGAAGGACATACCGTAAAAATATGAGGGGGGAATAGTTTAGTATACCAACGAATGATGCATGAAAGCGGGAACGTAAGCAGACATTTCTAGATAGGGGGTGAGGGTATACAGTTTCTGCCATGTACATCCGGGCAACGCCGGGTACCTCGGCTAGTCACATATAAGGCCTGACATTCAAAGAACTGCCAAAACACATCAAGTACAGGTTTAAGTACAGGTTTAGCATGCTTAAATATACAGTGTGCCCACAAAGTCATAGAACAAATAGAAAAATCTATATATAAAATTCTGTGACTTCCGTTATTCCGTCTGTCCGTTCGTCACATCCTCTAAAATAGTCATTGACCGATCTAAACCAAATTTTGGGGTAGAGGTGCAAACAGGTAAGGGGGTACAAATTACAGTTGGTGGGCAGTTTAGTGCAATAAATTTTCATTAATTTGAATTGGAAAAAATTAAAAGATTTGTCACTTAACATACAAATTACTCCTACTGTTTTAAAAGCAATTTAATAATTAAAACAACAAATACTTATTTGATAAAAACGCAATAATGTTTTTTTGCAAATCTTTTCTTTAAGTTTATATATGTTATGGAGTGGTTTCACAGTGGAGGCTTGTATTTGTACTCGGTCCTAAAATAGGTTCGACGTACAAAACGTTAGGAACTTGATATAATAGGTAATGACGCAGAAAAATCTAGTTGTGGTCGCTGATACTTTAGTATTCAAGGTAGAACCAATAAAGAAGAACTCGAACACGGATATGGAATAACACAGATATATTACAAACAGGAATATATACAGAGAAGTAGAAAGGGTTAGTACGAACAATCAGGTTTAGTAGTAATAGTCTGAACACGACTCTGTTTCGGACTACCTCTGACTCGACTGACTGACTCGCTCGCTCTGACTGACTGACAGACTCCTGACGGACTTCACTCCAGACTTCAGACTGAACGGTATTTAGTCACCCCACCCCCAACCACCACCACGAGGGCATCATGTGGCACAAGGCCGGTTTAACGTCGGATCTCCGAACCCGTGTGCCCGGCCAAAAATATGCCCATTGAACCCGTATAAACGGGTTCAGGATCGGTTTACCTTCCCGAAAGAGAATCCGCCCTTCGGCGTAGCCTCTTTCGGGTTCCTCCCCGCCCGAAAGCAGAGAGTTCAGCCGGTCAGCCTGACTGAGCGACTGACTCGTTACTCTTACTACTCCTACTTATTATAGGTGGGAGAGTCTATTAACTATAGAATAGGTGTGTTCCACAATAACAATATATATATATATATACAAGAATCCAGTTTCTGGTTCACCTGTATTTGCGAGAATTATAAACAAATCACAAAGCCAAACGCTTCAAAAAGTGGGAATTTGGCTCAAGAAAGAAATATTTGCTCATGGCCAGTTGTATGTTGCATGCTCAAGAGTAAGAAATTCTAAGAGTTTATTCATCCCTATTAAAATGGAAAAAAATAAGGAATTTTCTTAAAAGAATAAAGCAAAATTTTTGAAAAATTATTAAACCGAAGTAGACAAATTATTTTTCCAAACAAATCAGCTTATTCAAATTTCATCGATTTGTTTGCGAAATTGTATCTCAACAAAAGATTTTAGCGATAACTTCAACAATGCGTGTGGCAATAAATTCTAGTTTATTAAAATTACAACGGAAACTGGATCCTGTTGAAATGTTTTCATAATAGGAATTAAATAGTGGAAATTTATTTACAAATAGTAAATAAATTTCTATGAGGGCCTCATTCGTTGTACGAAAGACATTTAGGCGATATTCAATTTTTAATTCTTTAATTACGATCTGAAACATAAAAGCGTAACATTAACAAACCTATTAATATCATTGAAAAACTTTAATAACACCATTAATATCCAACGATGGAGAAGTAACGGCAGTCATAATTTTCCCCAACAAGTTTTGATATTTCGCACCCTGAACACCAGGAAATGTTAGAAAATGCTAGAAGGCTAAATTTATAAGCACAAACTTAGGCAAGAAGCATTTCATGAAAAATAAGCACTTCAAAAAAAAAAAATCATTTTTAAATTAGTGAAGCATTAAGACTTTGCCCAATTTCAAGAAAGAAAAAGAAAATAGTTAATATATAAGGATGTCCACAAACTGATTAGACAAATCGTCCACCTCGAGGAAAGTTGGCTCTCTGTGCCGCGCCAGGAAATTTTTCTCCCCGGAATCGATACTTCAAATATACAAATCAACCATTCGCCCTTGCATGGAGTATTGCTGCCATATATGGTCTGGGGCACCTTCTGTTTACCTCGGAGTTCTTGACAAGATCCAGAGACGGATATGTAATATAATTGGCGTCTCGTCTACAGTCACTCTCTCACAGACGCGCCGTCGCCTCTCTCTGTCTTTTCTACAAATACTTCCATGGTAATTGCTCCAATGAGCTGCTTTCACTGGTTCCCAGTCTCCATGAATTCAAGCGCCCTACGAGGCTGGCATCCCGCTCTCACCCTTTCACTATAGAAACTTTTAAATGTAGCCGTCTCTTCTACTCCAATAGCTTCATACCTCGCACCTCTCACCTGTGGAATATTCTTCCCTATTACTGTTTCCCTGAGAGCTATAATCTCCAACTATTCAAATGTAATGTCAATCGACATCTCCAGTTACCTTGATCTACCCACTATCCCTCTCCTCATCCTTTCTTCTATCACTCCTATCTGCTCTCGCTCCAAATCTTCTGCAACCCCCTGCATCCTAGTGGCTTCACGCCTTGCTCGGGGCGTAATGCTTAAAAAAAAAAAAAAAAAAAGAAACATTTATTAAAATTACAACAGAAATTGGATATTGTTGAAACGTTTACATAATATCAAGTAAATAGTGAAGTTTCTCTACCGTATATCATATCCTGCGACTTTTGAGGACCTAATTTTGAGGACCTAATTTTAAGGGGGTTGCATCATGGCTACACCATTGACCAAACTATTTATCCATTTACTGTAGTCAAAAAGTACAGCTGTATTTAAAATAAGCATCGCACATTACATAATTATACATGGTACAAATACTTAATAAATTTCTATATGGGCCTCAATCATTGTAGGAATGACATCTAAGTGATATTCAGTTCCTTAAGTCTTTAATTACGGTCTAAAATATAAAAATGCAACATTGATAAAACTATTAATATCATTAAAAGAACTTTAATAATAACATTTCAAAATTCTCTAGACTTTTTCGACAATCTGTAATTATGCTGTTTAACTTTATTATAATTTAAAACTGAATTAATTTAACTGCTTGTTACCATTAAGAGAAAATATATATTGTACATCTGCATAAATAAAACTGGACTTCTACTTGCATTAAAATATGACTTTCTACTCCTTTAGTTCATAATACAGCTTTGAAAACTTATTTTTTTTTATATATGTGTAATACACACACTATGCAAAAGCAAAGATATTTACAAGAGTACAGTGTGACCCGGATATAAGAGAAACCCGGATATAAGAGAGATTTTATCCGGTCCCACATTAGAGCCATACTTACCTAAACAAAATAGACCAAACCCAGATATAAGAGAAAGCCGGATATAAGAGACTTGTCCGGTCCCGACAACTCTCTTATATCCGGGTTACACTGTATAGTGAAATTTTAAGGCTATAATATCAAGTAAATAGTGAAGTTTTTCTACTGTATATCATATCCTGTAGCTTTTTGTAGGACCTAATTTTGAAGCTAATTTTAATTAAATTTTCATAAAAACGAACATCTTAAGCTTTTATGAATAAACAATTTCTTTTTTCTTTTCTTTTTTTGCAAGATTTTTTTAAAAAATAATCTCTGTTAAAAGAAATCTGCTGTCGATATTTTAGACAGTGAAGCATATATCAGAAGATGGTGTACAATTGACAAAAACTTGGTTATTAAATTTAATAAAAAGTAAATATTATAAAAGAAAAATTTTCTTTAATAAAACAGCAAAAAGCCATGGTTTTCTTTCTTTGCAAATAAAAAGATGGATTGAAAGAATTTGGAATGTTCTCCCTCCCACTCAATAGAAAAAGAAAATAGTTTGCAATTTACAGATTACATAAGTACCTTTTTAAATTTAGCGATAAAACAGTCAACAATGGAGAAGTAATAATCTACACCGACAGTCATAATTTTCCCCAAAAAGTTTTGATATTTCGCACCCTGAACACCAGGAAATGTTAGAAAATACTGGAACTCTATTTTTGTAAGCCATAGGGACATTATTGTTATAAATAAATAAAATATGAAATAATAATAAGGAAAATTATAAATAAAATAGAACAATAGCATTTAAACATTAGTTAAAATAAATTAAATAAAAAAATAAAAATAATAAAAATACTCTCACCATGTGACAAAAACTGTTCCTACCGAAAATACGGACATCCAGCCAAAAGACGTTAAATTCAGTCTCTTCGCTACGAACCTTAGTACGGGCAACACGTGTCCGACTTCTCTCTGTGATATGGCTTGTAATACTGCGGAGTAATTTCTCCTTTTTATCACATGTACAATAAAACAATTGTAACCTAAAAAATACACACACAAATACACACAAGAAAAATAAAAATAAATTGTTTGGAATTAACATACAATTTAACACGGTTTCCTGTTATTTATGTACGTTTTATTTTCTGTCCAGTATTTCTACTTCTATGATGTGAATAAGCACCCAAAAAGCACAAAATTAGGCAAGAAGCATCTCATTAAAAATAAGCACTTCGAAAATGTTAAATTACTAAAGTGTGAAGACTTTGCCCAATTTGAAGAAAAAATAGTAAAGTTAATATATAGGGTGACCCCAAATTGATTAGACAAATAGAAACATTTATTAAAATTACAAGGAAAATTGGATATTGTTGAAATGTTTACATAAGATGAAGTAAATAGTGAAGTTTTTATACAAATAGGTAATAAATTTCTATCTGGGCCGCGTTCGTTACAAGAAGGACATCTAAGCGATATCTATTTCTTTAATTCTCGTAATACTTTAATTACGGTTTGAAATATAGAAATGCGACATTCATAAAACGATTAATATTAAAAAGAAATCCCATTTATGGGCGGGTCGTCCACTTGAAACTTGCGCTACATCGTGGGCGTTCGGTTGAATACCAATTGTGCCCAGAGGGTAGCAGTCGAAAATAATTGAGCCCAGTGTATCGTCTTTTGAACATGACACTCTTCATCATCCCCAAAACACCAAGGCCAACACTGCAATGCCGACGATAACCGGCATCCATGTAAACCTTCCAGTTTAATATGGTGTCAGATTTTAATGCCAAACCTGGTTAATCACTATCAAGATCTCAGCGGATTTGAATGAGAGGAAAACATTGTTTCCTTTGCGAAATTCAAGATTAATTTGAGAATGGAATGCTGGGTAATTTCGTCGGAATGTTGCGAGGTTTTGTCAGACGAAATTATGCTTATGTTGGAGACGGGTGGGATTACTCGAACGGGAGAAATATTTGAATACGCTCAGTAAAAAGATGGCTTGTTCTATAAAAAGAAAACTTTCGGAACAAGTAGCCATTGTTGATTTTGTGGTTAAAACAGTTTCTGCTTCATCAAGATTTCCTCTCCTTCTTGGTGATCAGGGAGGAAACGTTTCAGACTGAGGATTCTGACGACGCTATGAATAATTCCGATGTTTCTACCATTTCCTTTTGAAAATAAGAAGAGTGCCAATCAAAATGGAATAAAAACATAACTTTAAAAAAATGAACTGGATCGACAATGTAAAAACAATTTAAATATAAAGAAATATTCATAGTTAGAAAGAAGACAAAATCAACTAATGTTTTTTCCTACCCACAGAATCCACTTGTGGTTTATACAGCAACTAACCTGAGCAGACCTTACGAAGTTACGGTTTCTGAGTGAGAACGCATCAGCCGAGGTGATCAACAGTTTAGCAAGGCCAGTACGCCTCAAAACCTCGGCCATGGTGACTGGTAAGTTTCGTGCTCTATCAATGGACAACCAGTTTTACTGGCATGGTTTCCAGCTGCCGATAAAAGGCTGATAACAGTACATATTCATATTAACAGTACATAATAGTATATGTACATTGTATTTACTAAAAAATTCACTAACAAATATGTTGTAATGAATATGCATACACCTGGGTTCCCCCTCACAGTAATATGATTGGTTGGTGTCAGCCATAAATACAGACTGATGTGGAGGTACAAGACGACGCCTGTTTTCTTCGCCTATTGCCTACGCCTATTGCCTACGCCTATTGCCTACCACTACGACGAGGACCAGTCCATTACGGCTACCTGCTAGATTTGTCCTACTCGGTTACAATAGTCCACACCCACTTTGCTACTTCTAACAAATATATTCCTTTCTGGGACATATCAAAATACATGTAGCCTTTATTTAGTAAGAAATACACTAACAAATACGTGTAGTAAGAAATATACAAAGAAATACATGCACACTGTATTTACTAAGAAATACATGCACACTGTATTGACTAAGAAATACATGTAAATTTTATTTACTAAGAAATACACTAAGAAAAACATGAAAACTGTATTTAGTAAGAAATATAAATTTATCCCACAAAAAATTTAATTGTACACTTGTTTCCATAAGTATTTTTTAGTCATTTGTTAAGAAAATTATGATATCATTATAATTATGAGTGGGCCACCTTAGTCTCAGTCAGCAATATTTGGGGACCAAGTCCTCCACTGTCCTTAAAAATGGCATTCACTTTGATAACCTCAAGAAGTCACCTTCCTGACAAATTGACCATTAGTGTATAAAATCAAGTCCATTTAGCCCTCATTCTATCAGTAATGTTTGTATTAATTCCTGACCAATGATAATCGCTTTCTTCCTGATTTTCAATGCATTCCTATAGTAAAATCATTAGCAATGCATTTCCATTATACATATAATAGCCCTATTCTATCAGTAATGCCTGCATTCATTCCTGACCACTGACAATACCTTTCTTACTGATTTTCAATGCATTCTTCTTGTAAAATCATTACCAATGCATTTCCATTATACATATCATAGCCCTATTCTATCAGTAATGCTTGGATTCATTCCTGACCACTGACAATCCCTTTCTTTTTGATTTTCAATGCATTCCTATAGTAAAATCGTTAGCAATACGTTTCCATTATACGTATAATAGCCCTATTCTATCAGTAATGCTTCCATTCATTCCTGACCACTGACAATCCCTTTGTTCCTGTTTTTCAATGCATTCCTATAGTAAAATCGTTAGCAATACGTTTCCATTATACGTATAATAGCCCTATTCTATCAGTAATGCTTCCATTCATTCCTGACCACAGACAATCCCTTTCTTCCTGATTTTCAATGCATTCTTATAGTAAAATCATAAGCAATGCATTTCCATTATACATATAATAGCCCTATTCTATCAGTAATGCTTGCCTTCATTCCTGACCACTGACAATATCTTTCTTCCTGATTTTCAATGCATTCATGTCGTAAAATCATTAGCAACGCATATCCATTATACATATATAAATCAGGTCCACCCTAACTCGGGTGGTAGCACCAGTTAGGGTCACTGCTAGTAAACTCCCAAGCAAAAACAAAACACTGAAAGAATAAAAAAATTTGTAATAAAAAAATACCAGCTATAGATTTTTATATAAATGTATCTACATATCCTATTTATATTTAAATAGTGGGGATGGGCACGAGACCCTCATGCCGGCTCTTTACTTACTTATGAAAATTGAGATGTAGTCGTGTGGTGGGGCCATACCATAGAATCAGGTGTGGGACCACGAGGTCCTTGCACCGGCGCTACTCGTCAGGTCAAGTGTCTAACTGCATTCCCCTATCTCTTTTTTTCTCAATATGTCCCGTGAGGTTCAAGTTTTCCAAGCCGTCATTCCTCATCATGTGCCTTTTCCTGATTCTGAATAGAAATGTTCTTTCTGTTGCCATTTTGTTTAAGACTTCCTTGTTACTTATTCTCTGCGTCCATGGAATCTTTCTGTAGAACCACATTTTGGCTGCCCCTAGTTTTTGTCCTTGTCCGTGGTGGGGAGACTGTCCAGTATTCACTGCCATATACGAGAATGGATAACATATAGCCATCTAGGTTTCTTTTCTTTATTTCTAACAAAATGTTTTCCGTTTCTCAGGACCTTAGATTAGTTTTTGGAATGCTTCTTTCGCTATTCCAATGCGTACTTCGAATCTCGGTGTCACATTTTCCATCATCTGTTAAAATATTTGCCAGATATTTAAACTTCTGAAGCTGCTTGATGTTGACATATTGTTAACAGTATTTTTTTGGTGGTGATGGGAGTCGTTTTGGGTTTTTTTATAGGGATATTATTTTCTATTCTTTTATGAGAGCATATTTTTACGCAACAAATTAGGCAGCACTTTTTTCGATTAGCTGTGTTACTTAAAACGATTACTTCGCTCATTCTGTAAATGTAAAATTAGTTTTATGTTGATTGATTTGTTTGTTTGGCGGCAAATCAGCTCCTTATGGGTCATTTAATGCCGAAATTCAATTTTCTTGGGAGCGCCGAATTAATAAATATATATGTTATTCTGTTTTCACAGTTAAATTAGTAGATGATAGCTTTTGTGTATATACATGTCTGTGTGGACATGCTAACTAGAGGCAGTGATATATGGGTTTTAGTTTTGTTGAAGTAATATTTTGGAATACAGTTTGATTTAAGAATTTTTGGAATATTATATGGATTGATGTCATAAAAGAGTTATTTCATGTTGTTTCTTTCGGTGAAGTCGTTTCAGTTCGTTAGCATGTGAATAGTATTGGTATTTTTTACTGTTTTGTTTGTTTGTTTGGAGATTCAATATTGTCCATAGCTGGGACCTTAACAGGTGCTACCACCCAGGTCAGTTTGGATCGGATTTACATAATTATAATGTAAATGCGTTGCTAATGATTTTATTATAGGAATATATTGAAAATCAGGAAGAAAGGTATTGTCAGTGGTCAGGAACGAATGCAAGCATTACTGATAGAATAGGGCTATTATATGCATAATGGAAATGTATTGCTAATGGTTTTTCTATAGGAATGCATAAAAAATCATGAAGAAAGGGATTGTCAGTGGTCAGGAATGAAGGCAAGCATTACTGAGAGAATAGGTCTATTATATGTATAACGGAAATTCATTGCTAATGATTTCACTATAGGAATGTTTTATGTTTTAATCCTATCTAAGCTTTCGGCTTACATAAGCCATTATCAAAAATGACAATAACATTTCAATATATAAAACAATACACGAACAAAACAATAATGATAGTCTGTTTTTGTTGCATGAAAAATTTCAAAGCAACGACAAACTCGTGCTTCCGCGTCTCGTATACACGAGTTTGTCGTTGCTTGGAAATCTTGAT
>OZ010604.1:17847344-17952344 GCA_963932145.1 Acanthosepion lycidas
TATATTATTCAGAAAAGTCATTAAAAGCTTTTTTTAATTAGATAATGGCTTTGTATTTTAAAATTTAGAGCTTAAGTTTGGGCGAAACGGTCCTCGATTTACAAAAAAAATCGATGATTTATATTCTTCAAAGTCTTCTGCATTTAATTAAAATAATCACAAAAAATAATCGATTTTTCATAAAAGGACAGATGTAAAAAATATTTTTGTCATGACTTTCAAAAAAACAACCATTTCTAAAATAATTTAATTAATTTCTGAATAAGTTCTGAAAGTTTCATTAAAATCTGACAATTATTTGATTTTTGCAAGAATTTCCAAATTAATATGCTTTTCAAGACAAAATCGCTAAAAAGCTAATGCTAAATATTACGCGACAGCTGACGTAAAAAAAAGATTTCAAACGCACTAGAAATGAATAAAAAAACTTAAAAAATAATTTTAAAAATACTTTGATCTTTCCTCTTATTAATAATATCAACTTTTTCACGATAATACTTTGTTTTTATTAAGTTTGGGGTCCTTTTTCATTATGCTATGCAGTTTTGTGGGCGAATTATTAAATATATCTACTTCAAGTTTCATGTGCTATCTATTTTAACTGTTGCCGTTGTTGCTAATCTTCGAGTGATGTGACTTCTGTTATTTGGTATAGTTCCTTGTGATTCTGTAGCGCCAGTTCACGATGCTCACAATGTTAAGAAATATACAAAAATGAAGATAGGTTTAAAAAGATACAGAAGTCATAAAAAAATAACAAAAACCTCCTTCCTTTACCCTTTCTCTGACCAATTGTTTTATTACCCTTAAGAAGAATATTTTCTCCACAAGTCCGAGAAAATTTGGATTACTACACAAAAGACAATGGTTATACATTGGAACACTTAAGGAAAAATGAATTCCTTTAAATAATATGTGGGAATAACCACTCTTCGACTGATGAACGTCGCATGACCCGAAACAAGTGTAGCAAAAATATGCAAAATAAAGTATAATATATATTTTTAATAAATTCACATGAAAACCAAAAACGTTTGCGACTCCTCCCTTTTTAAAATATACACTTTTCTCTCGTTGGGACAACTATAAACTGTCCCTAATATATATATATATATATATTAGGGACAGTTTATAGTTGTCCCAAAGAGAAAAGTAAGTATTATCGTGAAAAATCTGATATTATTAAGAGGAAAGACCAAAGTGTCTTTTTTAATTATTTAAGAAATTTTTTTATTCTTTTCTAGTACGTTCGAAATCTTTTGTGTGTGTTTTTTTGTTTTTTTTTTTCACGCCAGCGGTCGCGTAATATTTAGCATTAATTTTTTAGTGCTTTTGTCTGTTGAAAAACACATTAATTTGGAAAATTTTTCAAAAATTAAATAATTGTCGAATTTTAATGAAACTTTCAGAACTTATTAAAAAATTAATGAAATTATATATATATATATATATATATATATATATATATATATATATTGCAAGGACAGTTTATAGTTGTCCCAACGAGAAAAAAGTGTATATTTTAAAAACGTTTTTGGTTTTCATGTGGATTTTAAAGAAAATATATATTATACTTTATTTTGCATATTTTTCTACACGAGTTTCGGGTCTTGCGACCTTCATCAGGCGAAGAGTGGTTATATATAGCGATAAGAAAGATACTATAAACCCAAAAATGCTACCGGTCATTGTAAACCTAAAAGAAAGGACATTCAAGGCAAGCAGTCTTTTCAGTAAAGTGTTCAAACATGAAATCAACTAAGTGATAAAATTCATATGTGTATTAATCATATATATGTGGAAAGCAACCTTTCTTTGAAACATGTTTAGTTGAATGTGACAGACAAGGAAATTTTGATGAATATTTCATTGAGTTTTTTCAGAATTCTTAAATTTTTCCGTTTGGTCAGAGCAAGGGAGTATAAAAATTGTCCGTAGTGTCTATTGTCTCAAGCGTTTTCGGCCATTTCTTTACCTATTTTCAAGGATTTTAATGGTAACTGGTAATTTCTTTTTACGGTTTTCTTTTTTAAGATGTAGTTATATGATGCATATATATATATATATATATATATATATATATATATATATATATTAGGATATTACACTGAAAACATGTAAAATTGCTACACAATTGCATTCGTGTTTCAGCGCATATCAATGCATCTCTTCAGGCGATTCTAAATTACTGGCGAGTGAACGATTTTCGATTTAAAAGCAAAATACAACTTATTTTTACGAAAAAAGTAAAAGGTGTTTATAAAGTTTGTGGGCTTTACTTTGATCAGCCAATCAAATATGATCTCCGTTAAATTTAAGCTAAGCGAAGAAGGAAAAATTAAAAATTATTTTTTATAAATGGGCCATGACCCGTAGATTGGCAGCTGACGGCAGCCAGGCATAAACTAAAGCAGATACAAATGGTTGCATAAATTATACAAACCAGACAAGGCGGTTTTCCAAGCAATAAAAATTGGGCGGAGAGATAATTTAACAAAATGCTAAACAAGTTATAGGCAACATTTCTTAAAAAGAAGTTTTATTTTGTTTTTAAATCTAAATAAATCGTTCCCTCGTCAGTAATTTACAATCGCCTGAAGAGATGCATTGTTACGCATCGAAACACGACTGCAATTGTGTAGCGATTTTAACATGTTTTCGATTTAATATCATAAAATAAATAATATTGCTCTACTCTGTATTGAAACCTCTTTTAAATCAAATGTTACGAACGTTGGAATTGTACTCTATTCGTTCTCATATTGTTATAGTGGAACACACCTATTCTATAGTTAATAGACACTCCCATCTATAATAAGGAGTAGTAGTAAGAGTAACAAGTCAGTGGCTCAGGGAGTTGGTGAGTCAGTCGATGTCGGACGACCGTTAGTGGGATATTAAAGTATCAGCCACCACAACTAGAGTACTGCGTCATTACCTATTATATCAAGTTCCTAATGTTTTGTACGTCGAATCTATTTTAGGACCGACTTAGTACAAATACAAGCCTCCACTGTGAAACCACTACACAACAAATATATATATTATAATAAGAGTTTATAATAAAAATATGTTGAAATCACTACACAAAAGCTTTCATGTTTCAATACTTTAATTGTACTTCTTCAGGCGAAGGTAAGTAACTGGTGATTAAATGATTTTTTAAAAAGATTAAAAACAGTGTTACCTCTTTTCCGAAAGTTAAGGGAGGAACATAAGGTTAGAATAAAAATAGATTTGTGGGTATGTCTTGATATATATATATATATATATATATATATATTATAAAATATAGTTTTAAGATATGCTATATTTATGGGTTAAAGTGCTCAATATAGATAGAGCAGAGGTAAATATAAAAATGGACATTGAAGTCATCACCCGGGCCTGACGATTATGTTTAGCATGAAACAGACTGTCGCCTCTGGATGCTGACTTCAATGTTCACTTTACATTATATATATATATATATATATATATATTTAGAACCTCAATATACACGTATTTTTTTTTATTTTCTTAGGTTGAGAATTTTCAACTGAAAGCAAGTACTTTATAGCCTAGACATTTCTTAATTACAAGTATCACTATTCTTGTGCTTTGGGGCATTGGTTGATCAAAATTATGAATTGTTCATCTTTAGAGTTGCCCGCAGAACTCATAACCAATGATCAAGGGAGACTACTGTGTATTGCTTACTTCCCTTGCGTCCTCTTATGGTCAAGGTGTCACTCCTCTCCTCAATCAACGAACCACGTACAAAATTTGGAGAACAGTTTTGATACTCACGAAACCATGTTTTATAAGAACAGACACACCATAAGGGGAAAAGTTCTGGGATGGCAAATTTAGAAATCCCGAAGAAAGATACCAATTAACCAACACACACACATTCAGAAAGGATGCTACAATATTACCGAGGCATTTGCGACCTAGTGTAAATGACGGTGCACTCATTATTGCTGGAAAATCCTCAGAAAAAAAAACGATGGCCTGTTTATTGTTTTTTTTTTTTTTAAATCACATCAAATCAGTTTACAAACATTAAAATCACTATTTGATGATTTTTTAATTTTTTTTTTTTTTGTATAAAAAATTGTTAATTATTTTTAATACATAACTCTAACCCTTGTAGTGAACAAAACAAGATGTAGATTTAAAATTCAAATGCTAAGCACTGACTCATTGATTTTGTTAGAAATTAAAAAGACTCGAATTTACAAACTTTGCTTAACACACACGCAAAAGCGAATCCAAAACAAAACTCGTGAAATTTCACACCTTGATGTGAAATGTTTTTCGGCCAATAGAAAACTAGGAAACATTTAAAATCAAAATTCAAATAAATATTTAATTCTCAGAAACAAATTCTTTTACGGACCTTTTCGCGAGCCAACGCGAAGTTTGTTCGTCGTCCAATGGAAAGGCCCGAATCATATCCGGGAGTGAATTCCCAAATGATCTTTTCAAGCCCCACAAACAAAATCAAAGACGGGCAAGTTTGCCTGTCACCAGAGACAAGGAGACGAGCGTATTAACACGTCCCTTGACAAACGTCAAACAGTTGCAGATTTGTCCTGCTATTTAGCCATAACTTAGATGGGGGGAGAGAAGAAGAGGATTCATACCTTTCCCAAGGGTATTAGCACGTAAGTGAATGTAATGGATTCGACCGGAATTCAATTCGTCAATGCGAGCCGCTATCCATTACTCCACCATGTCTCCTCCTTGAAAGTACGTATTTTGAGTTTAATTTTTTTTTTTACAATTACATTGTGATTAATTTACTTTATCCACAGCTAGCTTTTTTTTCTTTTTCTTTTTTTTAAACGAATAGGCTATTTTGCCGGTCCCTGTAAAAAATAGACACCAAGGCTATTTTGCTGGTAAATATATCGTTTCTGAATTAAAAATATATTATATTTGATATCGTCAGCACAGTGGCTGTGTCGGTAAGAGTTGCACAACATGGATTCTATGGTCTGTGGCTGTTATCTTCAGTCGGTGCATCTGTAGTGTATTGCCAAGAGAACCTTGCCCAAGGGCAAGTTTTGGATTTGCAGAGACTGTTCTGCTTGAAGTGCTGAAAATATTTAAAGACTTCTATATTTCTTTTAATAATTGATGACAAATAAATGATTTCAATTCGTATTTTAACAATTGATAGTGGAAAAGATTTTAAATTGTCTAAACAATTAATAGTGAAAATAAATAAACCTATGTGTTAAATCTGTGTTATTTTAAACATTACCTGACTTCATATCAATAAAAATATTTACAGTTAAAGCCTGGGAGTCTGAAGCATGTTCGTTTATTTTACCGAGACCGGCAAAATTGTCAGAAATTTAATTTCTGTATCTAACTTTCTATCTCTCTTACTTTCCTTCCCCCTCTCCTTTTTCCCCCTGTGTGCAGTGTAAGAACTGCTGTTGCTGTGTCACGTGTCGAAATCGTGTCTAACGATTGGTCGTACGTGATTTTCCCGCTTGTTTTCGACTAGATTAGAGGAATCTAGTCAGTAGTAACAGAAAAACAGCGCCGCAGTGTGGAGACGAGAAGTCGTCTTGTCTCGCGACGAAAAGGAAGCCAGCTTGAAGATAACCTGTTGTTGCTCTGATAAGGAAAACAGTCATAAAAAAACAGTCAAGAATATTTGTCTAAGAGAATTGAAGATAAAGAACAAGTGTGTGTTCGCCGTGTGGAAAAAGCTTATTCTCTAGACAAGTGAAGTCAAGTCTGTTCAAGTAATCAAGTGGATTATTGTTCAGCTACCAAAGAACAAGTCAGTAAAGACTTATCTAAAAAATCAGTTAAAGAAACTATTGTAAAGAGAATTTACAATAGAACATTCTCAAGGAAGTTTTCTTTCGACAATCGGGCCGAAGAGAGAAAAACGTCAAAATTAAGCGATTGAAAAGCTACCTTCCTTCGAGGAGTTATTTTGTCCTATTGGTGGACGAAATTCTGACGTGAAAAAAGTAAAAAAAAGATCTTTTAAGTCGTCTCTAGAAATTGAATTTGTGTCGCAGAGAAAGTTTGAAAAAACAAGTCTGCATTTATTTTAACAGGAAGCTCGCTTATCTTCCAAGGAGAGCAACTCAAAAATATCTAAAACCTTTTTTCCCAGCTACTTAAAAAAAAACATTAAATCTATTTTTTTGAACAGTAAGTCAAATTTCCCCTTCTTTCTGCTATCTCTCTACCTCTTTCACTCTCTCTGAACTGTTATTGGAGTCCTTTTTAAGGGCTCGCCAAAGGGACGTTTTTGGCAGTTATTTTCAAGTTGAACCAGTGAACTTTAACATCAGACTATTTTTCGCCCCCTCATTTTCTTTTTTTTCTTTTCCCTCAATAAATTTTATAGCTTTTTTCAAGTGGTCTTTCCTTCTTCTTTATGTCGCTTGTTATGGTTGTATATTCTTGGTTTCAGGTCTCTGTTAACTGTGTTACGCGGGATTCGTCATTGGACGTAATGACAGTTTCCCAACCTTTTTTGCGCCGAGTTTAGCTGTTACTAAGCTAAATTTCGACAAAATAGCCTCTTCCTTTTTTTTTTTTTTTTTTTTTTTTTAAAAAAAAAAAATGATTTTTGTTTACATTGTAATTTTTTTTTTTTTTAGCAGATCATTTCTTAATTTGTTTATGTAAGCAGTAAAAAAAGGCAAAAAAATATTTAGCTTTGGATGATACTGAATTTCAACCAGTTTTTATCATGGCCGGCCTTAAGTCAAATGAATGAACAGCTTTCTATACGAAAGGATTTTACTCTTGACATAAATTCTAGTCCACGGAAATTGAGACCTGCCAAAATTAGTCATAAATTGTGAGAAGTGAATTTGGAGCCTACCTGTAGGTTATAAAAAAGGGCCTTGGATTTAAATTGAAGGAGTCGACGAACATCAGTTGCTGGAACCCAGGTCTCCCTGGTCCAGAAAGAAAAGCAATGCGGAAGGAATTTGACAACCGTCACACGAGAATTGAAAGGAATCTCAAAGTCGCTCCCACATCAAGGAAAAAATCTTCGGCTGGTGTAATTGTTACCGAACTTTGCTTCGAAAATTGTACCAAATTATTCTTTGAAAACTATTCAAATTATTTTATTTTCTACATTTTATATGTAGTTTTCTTTTCTGAGGACCTTATGCAACATTATAATTTTGATTGTAAAAGGAAATATTTCATTTGCATTCATTAATTTTTACATACATATTATTGGCTATCATTTGGCTCATAATGCACTTAATTTGTGTAATTCATTCCTTATGTATCGTTTATTTATAAATTCGGTTTGTGTCGTGTCTTTGTGTGCCTATATAAGTTGTTACCTCAAACATTTGCTAGAACTATTTTTTCGTAAGTTTTATCAAATAAAAATTTCTTTAAATTAATACTCTAATAATACTTAAGATACCACCAAATCAGATAAGAAAATTAAATAATGGCACAGTGAAGACATAAATATTTACTTTATTATTTAAGTATTAAAATTAAGTAAGTAAAAAATGAATATGTTTTACTTAACCCAAGAATTAACCACAATATATGTCTGGAAACCCGAAAGTTAAAATGGCTACAACTAAAAAGAAAAGAGAAAAACTTGAGGAGTGACTGTAAAGTGAGAAAAACGACGAAAAGACAAATAACCACAACATTCTATACATGTGCACATACGCACAGATGGGCGAACGCATGCATACACTATGAAAAAAAAAACTTGCACCAATGAAAAGTGCATATAAAAAAAAGAAATCTAGAAGTATAAGCGGTTAAATTCTGATATCCCCTGACGCGTGTACATGATTCCTGAAAGGCCCGTATAGGAAACAGGACACTGAACCATGTCACACAAGTAAGAGAACCCAGTCATGGTTGACAGGCAATTTCTGCAACCACATCACCCCTTACATCTGGCTACTTAACTCAGCAGAGCAAGAGACCAACAAAACGCCTTGTAACACCAAAGATGAACTGAAGGATTATGGCAGCATTCACATACAAGCAGACTGTTCAGAAGAGATGCAGGACATTCCGAGGTCGTCTGGAGGCCGTGGTTGAAGTCAATGGCAATTTTATTGAATAAATTTACTCTATATTTTTGTGTAATTTTAGCAAATATATCCGTTAAAATAAGATGTCAGTTTTATTTTCATTTTTACGTAATTTAGACGACAATTTATCCATCGCAACCTATTTATAAATAACTTGAACAGATTTTAAATGTGGATTAACTTTAAGCATCTAATGATTTTTTTTTTCTTTTTCTTTCAGATTTAACAACTTAAGTTTTTGACAATTTCAGCCATAAAAAGATTAACAATCAAACAACGTGTTAAAGTTATCGAAGCCTATTACACAGCCAATGCAACAATGGCTTTATTGAATGAGAAGTTCCCATCTCTCGAAACAGCGAAGTCAATTGGCCACCAAGATCGTGCGACTTGACGCCTTTAGATTTCCTCCTTTGGGGTCCTCTCAAAAGTAAGGTCTATGCCAACAAGCCAACAATTCAACAGCTGAAGGATTAGATAATAAGGGATATTGTTGAGATCAAGGAGCAACTATGCAGAGACGTCAAAAATTTTGACCATCGAGTGGAGGTGTGCCACCAAAGCCTTTGCAGATATTTGGACGATATTATTTTTCACACACAATTGCCATGACTTAAATAACATGATCCAATAGAGAAATAAATAAATTTTTATCAATAACATTGATTTATTTACTGCTGACTTTGATCTGTCTTAATGAAACACCCTTACATGCCTGATAATTTGCGATGGATAAATTGACGTCTAAATTACATATACATATATACACATGAGGGAAATTTAAAAATTATTCACTCATAACACATATGTTATGCTGAAAATGCATTTAATTTTTTTTTTTTTTTTTTTTACTTAGCCTCATATAGATAAGGTTAAGTATAGAAGAAAAATAATATTTGTATAGTGGCATCATCAGAATATTATTTATATTTTCTAAAATGTCATGAAACAGTAAATTCACATTTATATGTCCAGCAGCCGCAATGTGTCCGTAAATGCTTGGTCCAAAATTCACTCTGCACTTGTCGATAGAAAAATATTCTCTTCCGTGAGATGCATAGGGCAAGCATAAAGCGAGAAAACATTTTGGAACTCAATCAGTCAGGTTGACTCCACCAGCCATATTCACCTGGCCTTTGCCAACTTACCTTTAATGATGACTGCAAAGCACCTTGATGGGGGAAAACTTTCTCTAATGAAAAGCAGATTTAAGTGCTCACCGAAAAAGTTTTTCACATCAAAACCCGTGTGAAATTTTACTCAAAATCTTTCAAAGAGACACCTGATAAGTGGTCACTGCAAATAAGAGTGAATATATAAATGAATTAAATGTTTGTACCTTAGTGTATTTTTTTTTTTTTTTTTAAAGAATAAAGTTAAACAAAAATGGGGATCATTTATGATGCCAACTTTATTCAAAATTTATCCTAAACTATTTCAGAGACATTATGCATAGGTGGAAATGATAGAGATTCTTTTAACTAAAATTTTACCAAAACAAAAATGAAGGCTCTAGTTAAAAAAAAAAAAATATATATATATATATATATATATATATATATATATATATTTATTAAAGACATTTTTATGTTTAATGTTCTTTTTATAGATACAAGTATTTAAGTAAATGCTCTGTTATTAATAAACAGTATTAAATAACATTTACCGGCCTGAATGTCCGAGAAATTTTCATAGACATAAAAATCTCTTTAATAAATAAATTGTTGGACTTTGTCCATTTCGTAATATATGACGTCATTTGTTTACATTCGATACACCAATGAGCAGTTATGAATGTACGAGATTCATGGAAGATTGAAGTTTATAAGCAGTAAATTCGACCTTGTCTACCGCACAATCCTTGGTGGCCGAATCGGTAGGCACGTCAGCGTAAATGACGGTTCCGTATAGGATGCAGGTTCGAATCCTGTCCAAGGACGAATATTTTCTATGAAAATTTCTCGGACATTCAGGCCGGTAAATGTTATTTAATACTGTTTATTATAAACAGAGCATTTACTTAAATACTTGTATCTATAAAAAGAACGTTAAACATAAAAATGTCTTTAATAAATAAATTGTCCGACTTTGTCCATTTCGTAATATATATATATATATATATATATATATATATATATATACACACAGTGTAACCTGGATATAAGAGAGTTGTCGGGACCAGAGATGAAGTCTCTTATATATGGGTTTGGTCTATTTTGTTTAGGTAAGTATAGCTCTAATGGGACCAGAGAAAATCTGTCTTATATCCGGGTTACACTATATATATATATATATATATATATATTATATATATATTTATATCTCTTAGAAAATTTCCCCCCCCCCAATCATTTTACCTCAAGCAAGGCATAAAAGCCATAAGGTGTAAGGGTGTAAGCCAAGTTAAAGAAAAAAAAAAAATCACAATTAAGGAGAGAGAACAATAAAAGAATAATAATCAAGAAAACAATTGATGTTGTATTTAAATTTTGGAAGATCAAAGTTGACTGGAAAGCAAGAAGCTGGAAGAGAGTTCTACAAGCGAGACATGCAATAGAAGAAACTGTTAGAATAGAACTTACGGTTACATCTAGCAATTTCTATTGTAAAATGATGAGACCTAGCTGCCAATCTAGTACTGCGATTAAATTCATGAAGTCTAGATACAGAAGAGGGAAGCTCATCAGAACAATTACCATGAAAGTATTTAGAGAAAAGGCACAGGGAAGCTATGTTTATGACACTAGGAAAATGACTGAAGCTGAGATGCCAGGTCAGGACCAATAACATTTCAGATTCTTATTTGGATTTTATCAAGAATCAGAAACCCTAGACTGGATATGACAATAATATTCGATACAAGGACAAATGGTAGACTTATATCTGTGTAAGATAGATTCTGGTAAGAAAAACTGTCTAAAAGCATATTGAAGCTATGTTCTGGCAGTGGGAAAGTGACTGAAACTGAGATGCCTGATCAGGACCAATAACATTGCAGATTCTTTGGATTTCATCAAGAATCTCTAAATATATAGCAGAAGCAGCAGAGAAGATGTGGCAGTAATATTCGAAGCAAGTCAAATTTAGTAAAATCAATTCATGGTCATAAAACTTTAAAAAAAAAGTCACATATTCAAAGTTAATTCAATTTGGAAATATTATTCAAACAAGACATTTCTTTTTTAGCAACATCTGTGAGGTGATTTGATTGCTTCTATATTCAATATATATATATATATATATATATATATATATATATTAGGTTGGTGCAAAAATAATGTCGTTTTCTCACATATGTTACTATGTGAGAAAACGACATTATTTTTGCACCAACCTAATATACATATTTTAAAGACATTTTTATGTTTATACATTATTTTTATAGATAAAAATATTTAAGTAAATGCTATTCATAATAAACAACATTTACTGGCCTGAATGTCTGAGAAATTTTTGTAGAAAGTATGTGTCCTCTGAGAGGAATCGAAACTGTATCCTATATGGAACCGTCATATAGCCTGATGTGACTTTAACTGATTTGGCAACAGAGGAGTGTTTGGTTAGCAAGGTAAATTTTACTGTCTTTAAACTACAATCTTCCATGATTCTCTCATGTACATTCATATCTGCTCATGGCGTATCCATGTAAACAGATGACGTCACACATTATGAAATGGACAAAAAATTTTTATGTTATACATTCTTTTTTATAGATACAAATATTTAAGTAAATACTCTGTTTATAATAAACAGTATTAAACAACATTTACTGGCCTGAATGTTCGAGAAATTTTCATAGAAAATATTCGTTTAAAGACAGTAAAATCGGCCTTGCTAACTGAACGCTCCTCTGTGGCCAAATTGGTTAAAGGCACGTCAGGCTATATGACGGTTCAGTATAGGATGCAGGTTCGATTCCTGTCAGAGGAGAAATATTTTCTATGAAAATTCCTCGGACATTCAGGCTGGTAAATGTCGTTTAATACTGTTTATTATAAACAGAGCATTTACTTAAATATTTGTATCTATAAAAAGAATGTATAAACATAAACATGTCTTAAAAATAATTGTCAGACTTTGTCCATTTCATTATTTATATTATATATATATATATATATAAGTGAACTTTGAAGTCAACACTCAGAGGTGACAGGCTGTTTCATGCTAGACGCAATTGTCAAAGGCAGCCCAACGATTGTGTCTAGATGAAACAGCCTGTCGCCTCTGAGTGTTGACATCAATCTTCACTTTTATATTTACATATGCTCTATCTCTGATATTGAGCACTTTACCCCATAAATATACCACACCTTAATACTATATATATATATATATATATATATCTTTGTAAAATTCAGGTATAAATAAATGCTTCTGAAAAGAAAACATTCATAAAAAAAAAAAAAAAAATGTCAAGAAGTACCCAGCTCCTGCCAGGCTCTAACTTTACAGCCGAGCTTCCCAACCTAGGCAAGATCACCCATCAGTGGGCGATTTCAACTGTTGGGTGGGTGATGAGCAGTGGAACAGAAAATAGTTGGCGATATAAAATTCTGAGTATTAAAAACTTATTTCAACATATGCTACCAGAAAAAGAAGATATACAAAGAACTTGCTTAAAAAAACAGGCAGCTGAATAGGAATAACTGTGTCCCATTCCTCCATAAGATATAAATATCCCCTGCAAATGATGAATATTTTTTTAAAGTTTTGAGATGAGTCAATAATATTCAAATAATTCTTTAGTATTAAGCATAACAAAAAAATATTTGCTGAAATTTTATTAGTTGTTAATTGTGTATATTCTTATGAACAATTTTTAAAAAACTTTTGGCAACACTTGCAACACTAAACCTAGCCATAAAATTAACCTAGACTATAAAACTAAGTTAGATATAAAGTTGTCAATGGTCAAGTTTGCTTTAGATCATTTTTTTTTATATGGTAGTAGGAACAGTATCGTCCGCATAAATCAGTCCCTTTGGTATTTTTTTACTACATCAAAAATGAACCAGCAACAAACTTTTACCAAACAATTTTGGTATGCATTTGAATATTTGTTATACATGTGGGTGGTGGAAAATTTCTCTCTATGAAAGTGGGTGATGACACCAAAAAGGTTGGGGTCCTCTACTTTACAGGAGTCAGAACAAACCAAAAATGAAATATTGCCAATGCTGGTGCAAGTCAAATCAATTCAGAATATAAATTAAAAAAAAAAAATTTCTTTTTAAGTGATGTCTGCAAGAGTTTCTTAAGCAAAAGAATTTAGTTGTTTGCATATTCAAGATACAAATGAGTTTCATTTTTTGCATAAATACTCTCGAGAAAAAGAAATAATATGATTCCATCTCTTCATCCTCCAGCTATGTATTAAGGAGCAAACTGGACACCTAGCTGTGGTTGGCAACCAGTCTAGGAGAATGACAACTTAGAATTACAAACTGTAATGTGAAATTGGAAAGCCGAGTTCAAATTCCAGTCGGGTTCGTTACATTCACTTACGTGCAAATAACCTTAAGAAAGGCATGAAACCATCTGTTCTCCCTCACCAGCTATGGGTTGAATAGCAGGACAGACTGGGCCCTATAGCCTTGTGTGGTAACCAATCTATTGCAGGAAGAAACGATGACTTACTGCGGGAAAATCTTCTGCCTAGTCAATGATGAATCAAAAAAGACATGATCACTCAAGAATGTATCACATATGGCACTTAACTGACTGATGTAGCCCTGGTGAAGCAGATAAAGCCATTGACAAGATTATGGGCTTCAAAATGGCTAAAATCTAAATTTTAGTTGACCTAAACATGCATCAATTTATTATTGTTATTTATTTTAAGTTTTTGTCATATCATCCAAAAAGTAGCAAGAAATTTCTTTTACTCGAAGTAAAGGTTGAGAAAAATTTACACATTTTTGAAAAGACAGAGTAGAAATCAATGTGAGTATAATTGATTTTAGTGAATATCCTCAACAAATACTAACAGGCTAAAATTTCATCCCTGTTTGAAGATCTTTGAAATAAACCAAATTCTTTTTGTCAGAAACACATTGATATCAAATATTTAAAATAAGAATTGTTATTTGTTGGTATAAGAAAGTTTATTCTTTAATATCAACAAATAGGTTTGTTTTTGTTTTAAATAAAAAAAAAAAAAATACAATTTTTTTAAAAAGATTTGTTTGTCAAAATTTTGCTTTCATCTTTTCAAATAAAGAATTTGGAAGTAGATGAGTATAAAAAAAAAAAGCAAAAATTTATTTATCTCAAGGAAAGATATCTTTTATGGATTTGCATGCAGAAAATGGAAGAATACATTTATATTAGAAAAATAAAAGGGTAAATAAAAAGAAAAGAAACACTTTTTATTTATTTTTTTTTTGGTAATATTAAGACTTGTATGTTTAATTTTATGTGTGTACTCGCGTCCACTGGCTTATACAAATACAAAAAATGAACAAAAGAATTTGACAACAGTTCCAAGTAGAAATAAAACAAGGCACTGAGCCTAGAATTATAGAAAAAAAACGTATTGCCAAGTTTGTCTCAAGAAAAAGGGGAGATAATTATGAAAGGCATTAAAGATGTCTGCTTGTACACAGTCGATCAGTTTTTTCAAAAATCACTTAAATGGATGGTAAATAATTATTAAATTGAAATTCTTTTTAAAAAAATTATAGATACTTTTTTTTAAATTTATTTCTATGACTAAATTACATATATCTGTATGTGTGTGCGTATGTGTGTGTTTTAGAGGGAGGGGCGGAATTTGTAAATGGCCAATATGTTAAAAAAAAAATTGGCCAATCTGTTTATGAAGAGAAAAAAATAAAAAAATGACGGAATTGTTTCGCTTAATCAATTTATTAATATATATTTTTTATTCTTTTTAATTTTGAGAAAATGTCAGAGAAAAACTGTAAGGATTGTTTAATAGTGATGGCAAGGAAAGATGCAATATGCAGGCAGGCAGGGGGGCAATGCATTGGCTTCGTTCTGCTACGGAACTTGGTTGACAAACATGGAACACAGCAGGCACATGTATCCAGAGATGCACATAGATAGACATGTATACATACAACACAGCTTTGTATGTGTGCACACATACACAAAAGACATTTTATATATATATAAGCTGCTAGAAATATAATGTTGAATTTTAGAAGATGGAGTATAAAAAAAAAAAAAAACATGCAATTGAAGAGTTAATTTTAATTTGAACATAGTCCTTGAATCCCAGTTTGAAACAAATTCTGTCATTCTTCTGAAAGAATCTGGAATTCTGAACAAACCTCGTAAGATTTTGGTGAGCGCAGTCAATGGTATATTCTTTTTCTTTAATCCCTGATTTTTACTATGAGGAGTAAAAGAATTTGTTTCATATTGGAATAATGATTATTTTCTGAGAATTAAATTTAACTTTTACCACACTTGAACAGGGTTTAATTCCTACTCCTAAATAATAACATTACTTTCAGAGCATCTTCAGAGCAAGATATATATATATATATATATATATATATATATATATATATATATGTATGTATTAGGTTGGTGCAAAAATAATGACGTAATAATGTCGTTTTTTGACGTATTTTTAACGTCAAAAAACGACATTATTATGTCATTGTTTTTGCACCAACCTAATATATATGTGAGAGGGACAAAAAAATATTAAAAAATATTTAAAATAAAATTGGTAAAGGAAGAGGCTTGTATTATTTTAGTTTTTAAATTTCTTTTTTTTGATTACTGTCATTTCAGTTATGTTATTTTTCTGTTGTTTGCTTCTCTCATTTACTTCATCCTGCATCATTTCATTGATATATATATATATATATATATATATATATATATGTGTGTGTGTGTGTGTGTGTGTTTGTCTGTGAGAGAGTGTATTTCAAAATTGAAGTTGATCTGTATAACCCACGTTTTTTTTTCTCTCCAAAATCAAAAAAAATAAAAAAAAAAAAAATTTTTTTTTGAAAGTTTTAATTAAATCTTGAAATTAGTCCTTAATAATTGTCTGACAGTTGGTGGTCGGTCCAAAATGCAGGACATGAATATCATGAGAAAGCAAGAATGACAAATAGTTACATAGACAGGAGTAAACAGACAGATGGTGTAGTAGTAGTAGTAGTAGTATTAATAGTAGTACATATTATTCAGCACCGTTCCAGTTCCTGGTGTTGTCAGCCTGAAATAATAAAAAAAAAAAAAAAAAAAAAAATTAATTTAATAACTGAAACATAAAAAAAAAAAAAAAAAAAACAAACAAAAAAAATAAAAATAAAATAAAACACTCAAAGATCAATTCATTTCTTTTACCCCAAAGCAGAGCAATAAATCCACCAAGATCCAAGGAATTATTGAATATTAGCAAATACAAGAAAAACAAAAAAACAAAAACACTATTAAGTGGAGAGAACAATAAAAGAACAAGAATTAAGAAGACTAGATAACAACTGAGAAATTGGTAGATCCAAGTTCAAATTCCAGTTGAATACATTACATTCAGTTATGTGCTAATACCCTTGGGACAGGTATGAATCCTCTTTTTCTCCTCCCTGCCAAGCTATGATTAAATAGCAGGACAGATTGGGTTCTATAAGCTTGGGTGGCAGCTGGTCTACCATAGTAAAAAGAAATGGCAACCTACTGTAGGGAAAAAAATCTGCCTCATCAGTCATGTATTGAAAGATACATGATCTCCTATGTGTGTATCATGCATGGTACATAACTGACTGAGATTACATTTAAATTTTTGAAGATCAAAACTGACTGGTAAGTAAGAAGCCAGAAAAGTTCCACAAGCGTGAAGTGCAATAGAAGAAACTATTAGCACAGAACTGACCGTTACATCTAAAATATCACTTCTTTCATGTGAAAATAGAGTATAAATAAAAAAGCCACAATTTCTTAAGCAGATAATATAACCAATACAATTTCAAAATGACTTAAATATGGCCGTCATTTTTTACAGTACATCTTGTATTAGCTTCCTTTGGATATTTTTACTTTTAGTGATTTAAAAATCAAAATATTAGGCTGGTGCAAAAATAATGACGTAATAATGTCGTTTTTTGACCTATTTTTAACGTCAAAAAACGACATTATTACGTGATTATTTTTGCACCAACCTAATACTTTCTTGAATCTGACTAGAGTTAATTCTAGAGATTAAAATTCTAGTTTATTCACATAGAAAATATAAACAATGCAATTATGACCAATTTTATGTACTTAAAGATTCTTGATAAAATCCAAAGAATCTGCAATGTTATCGATCCTGACCTGGCATCACAGCTTCAGACGCTTCCCCACATAGCTTCTGAATAATGTTTGAATATTACTTCATAGCTCAAAACTTGGATTGGATTCAAGCTGTATTCTAGATTGGTGTTCCATTTCTCTTTTATTGCTCTCTCTCCTTAATGTTTTTCTTTTTTCTCATTCTTTCACACTCAGTAACCCCTTGCATCTTAGTGGCTTTACTGCCTTGCTTGAGATGAAAAGATTGAAAACAAATAAATATAAAATTACTTAAATATGGCTGTCATTTATTGACAGTACATGTGCACTCCTTATGTAATAAATTCAGACAACTAAAAACGGTTTAATCAAAGATTTGAAACTTTACACCTCAAAACTCAATGCATGTAACAAAATGCGTGGAGTAATTGGCCAGTGGTTAAATGGAATTGGTAAAATGGTCAATGGAATTGATACATTTCTCAAAAAAACAATAAGAAAAGAAAGAAAAAAAAAAAAACAGGGAAAAATAATATTAAGCAAAGTATATGTAAGTCAAAACAAGAGAAAACAACATTCAGTTATGTGCCAAGCATGATACACGCTTAGGCGATCATGTATCTTTCGATACATGACTGACGAGGCAGATTTTTTTCCCTACAGTTGATTGCCATTTCTTTCTGCAGTAGACCAGTTGCCGTCCAAGGCTATAGAACCCGGTCTGTTCTGTTATTTACCCATAGCTGGGGGAGAAGAGAAGAAGAGGATTCATACCTTTCCCAAGGGTATTAGCACATAAGTGAATGTAATTGGTTTGACTGGAATTCGAACTCGGCTCTCTGATTTCTCAATCCGAGCCACTATCCATTAGTCTACCATACCTTTTCCTATAACAGTAATAAGGCAAAAAGTTCAGAGTAAGAATGATGTTCATATGTGAAATAGATTCAGTCAAGTGATTGTGTTGGATGTCAGTTGAGGAAGAAGACCTTTGACCTTACTTCCACTGCATTGGAGAAGTGAGTGAAAGTCGAAATGGGTGATAGCATAAACAGGAAATAGCTAAAATAAACAGGATGCACAGGTGTCGTGAGCAGATGTAAATGCGTGCTTGCATGGGCGCATGTCGGAAGAGAAGTAGCCACACGAATTTGTGTGGGCAGATGGCTGGAAGGGGCATGGCCACAAGAAGATGCATAGATGACATACTGGAAGAAAGTGTAGCCACGTGAAGCTGCATGGATGTCCAAATGTTATAAAAATGGTCCAACTCTTGGCCTGAAAGAGAGAGGCTGGTTGGAGTTTCACTGAAGATTTTGTCTCCATTAATTCCTGTGTGCACAATCCTAACCTCTGTGATTCTCCCTTACTCTACCAAATTGCTGCAACTCAAACAATAAAGATATTTATATATTTTTATATACAAGTGTCATCTTATCTGAGCCCAGCAGCAATATACAACAATTGTAGCATTTTGACTTCAAGACAAGAACAAAAATATGGCTGACGATACCATAAAAGGGTCCATTTTTATTGGTTAGAAAGAAATCTTAGCACACATCTGTACAATTTGTCTATAAATTTGGAGAGAGAGAATGTTTTTAGCGATAATTCACAGCAGTTTGAAATCAGCAAAATGTAAAAGGCAAAAAAATCAAAATATTACAAAATACTCACTGTGCTGATTAAATCAGACATTTTGTGATTTAACTTCTCCATTTTGTTTGGCTTGGTGGTTTGCAACTGGACTGCCACCACTTTTCTGAGCTTCCATCTCAGCCTGCATCTTTGCTAACATCTCTTTCATCTTGCGCAACTGAAAAAAATCAAGGGAAATAACTCTTGTAAAAGAAACCTTCAGATTGCCACAAAATAAAATTGCAAAAATTACTCTTACGTCTCCAACAATTGCTGTTGTATTGTGTGCATGGAATGTAGATACAAATGTTGCAGTTATTTTGGGACAGAAGCCGCCATAAATAAAAGTCTAATTGTTATAAATACTTGAAGATGAATTTTGTCAATAATTTCATCTTAATTCTATTTTCTTTATTTACACTAGTAGCCTTTTTATTGCTTCAAATGTTATTGGAGTAGATACTCGGATTTGAAATAGCAGTCCTCTTTTTATTTTTAAACAGTGTGCATTATTTTTTATTAGATGAAATATTGTTGACAATATTTTATCTAATACAGATTCAAGATGATATAATCCGCATTACTTTGACGTGATATACACGTTATCAGCAGAATTGCTTCCTGGACAATTGCCTCCATAGGACAATCGCCACCCACCCACCTGACCATAGCCATCATTAAGAGAAAATAATGAGAAAACACAACTTTGGTGTGTGTTTTGAGGGGGGGTGTATAATAAATACTAATAAAACTAATAAGGGTTTTATTTTCACGTTTTATGTATTATCCAATAAAATGAATTATATTTTTATATCACTATAATTATACCAATAAATTGTGGATTATACACAAATACAACAATTAATAACTCACTATTTAAACTAATGATTATAAAAAATAATTAATAATTACAATAATCAATTCTTATATTTCATATTATCCAATAAATAGACTTGTATTTTTATATCACTAGAATTACACAACTAAAATCACAAATTAAGGACTATACATCTCAAAAAGTTGAACACATGGCAGTTCTCGAAGTCTTACATAATATTTGTTATTCTAAACGTCAAATCTTGATAATGTTTCTGCTTAGGCAGTGCTGGATGGCCTGCAAGCATACACTGATCCCAATCCACGTCAACAGCCGTCACCTTTTACTCGGCTGTAATGACCATGTCGGTGAGGTTTGATGGAATGGGATGATGAGCACCGACAGCTTGTTTGTAGCGTCTTGTTGCATGTCTAATATGTTTTACAGGTGTGTAGTTAAAGGAGTCTCTATTCCTTGGACATTGTTCATACAAGATACTGCTTGTTCAATCCTCCGTTCTCATGTTCCATACACGTCACTAACATAAAACCAATCAGCGTTCTTCACTTTTGTTCTCAGTCACCCAGGCAAATAGACTCCTTAAGTCTGACCAATCAGCACATGACTTGCTATTGGTCAGACCATGCCGAACTGTACAAAAAAAATCTGTTACAGCACATACTGCTGGAATCGCTAGTAATGCCATTTTCAAGGAGCAAAATGCCGATGTCACGTGTCACACGTTGAGGTATGACACTTATTTTCCTTTGCACCAGATGCAAGCCACTCTGGCTCGCTTGCTTCTATGTAACTGTTCCCCACAAAGTAGTAGTTGAGGCAGTTTCTTATATGGACTGAAATGTTTGGGTAATGATTTGCTCTACGATATCTTCATGTCGTATAAACAAGACTTCTGGGTGGTGTATGTCGGCAGCAAGGGCATGATCATTTAAATAGCCAATGACTTTATATCCAAAAGCTTTAACTTTACAGTTGCTATGCTGACACTTTTCTCACATATTAACATACTAGCTTAAAAGCCATCTGATATGGTGGCACTTAAACTAGTTCCTGCGGAGGGCTCTAGATTAGGCCTTCTTCACAATAGGTAGGGAAAAATAGATTTGATAAGCAGCAATAAACTACAGAACTGAATGCTGCATTTAAGTCTTGCATTAATATTTAAGCTTACCCTTTAAAAGTTCAATGACAATTCTTTTGCTGCAACTGAATTTAAAGACAATTTGATGTACATAGGTCCTTACTTTACCAACAATCATTTTTATTTAATGGTTGACTTTTGCAATTAATTTTGATTATTCTCAAGTTATAAAAATTATACAAGAAAAAAAAAAAAAATAAATAAATAAAAAAATAAATAAATATCATTGAAAACAGTTGCAGTAGTAAAAACTTAAGAGAAAATTTCAGGATTGTGGGTCTAGTTCTGGTACGGAATGCTTTTAATTTGCTCATGGAAATGGTATGTTGGGCTACGGCCTCTAGAAGTTGAAAAAGTGTGACACACTGACATATTGACATTTGCATTTGTTATATAGATAACACTATTTGCCAGTCAGGTCAGGATAATGGCATAAACTTCAAGATGGCTTTTAGAAATTTATTTTGGTATTGAAGTAAAAGCAAAACTTAAAAACTTTCCATTGTGCAAGGGCAGTTGTTCTATAACCACTATATGCACACTCTAGAAAACTTATTAAAAAAAAAAATGTACAAGATTCAAACCTGCATGAGTCCTGGGTATGACAATGAACTATATATCCGGCAGCAAGATCAGGAGATTGGAGGTTTTGAGGAGCATGAAACAAACTACTTAATTATTGCTTTTGGTGTTCCCAGATTCACCCTGACCCAGGTTGGTATGACCTGTTAGTGTCACAGCTATGGGAAAATAGTGACCCTCCCCCCACTACTGCAAACAAAAATAAAACACTATGAAAGTATAAAAATACATTTTCATATAAATTTTTATATAAAAGATTTATCAACAATACACATATACTAAGTGACTTCACCAAAATCCGTTTAAAATACTGCCAACCAACCAACATGAAAGAACTCTTTCATGACGTTAATCCATATAATATCCTACAATTTCTTAAAGAAATCAAACTGTATTCCAAAATATAATTACAACATAAAACCGAACTCTAGTAATTATGCCCATACAAATATGTATATGCACAAAAGCTGAGTATCATCTACCATGTATTCAATTGTGAAAGCAGAATAACATACATCATATTTCTATTACTTCAAAGCTCCTAAGAATATTAAATTCTGGCATTAAATGACCCATAAGGAGTTGATATGCTGTTAAACAGACACGTCAATTGAACCTTGTTCAGATTTATTCAGATCAGAAAGCAGGAAGCAGGTTTGAAACTGCTGGAGGGCACATATTTTTTAATATGTTTTAAAAAAAGAGAAAAAAAAAACCCAAAAAAACAAAGCATCTACTCAAATACAGGTATCCGGCTAAAAATAATGTCTGAAGTAATAAAAATATTCTTTAGAAATATATAGGAAGTAATCGACTTTTATTTATTGATCTGACAGATTTTATCACTTTGAACGTTGCTTTTAATGAACACCAATATTTGAGTAAACACTCAGTTTATTTACTTAACAAAATATTTGTTTTTATATTATAAAAAAAAAAAAAAAAAAAAAAAAATGCACATTCCGGCAGGATTTGAAACCGTATCCCCCTTTGCAAGAGAAACTGTCATTAGACCCAACATTCTTTAGATCAACTCAGCCATGAAGAGAAACACTAAACAAGCAAGGCCGAATAGTGCCTTATAAGCACAAATCCTTGAATGTTCATATCTGTTCAGTTTCGTATCCGAACGTAAACAAAGCAATTTCTAAAGGAATGTACTTTTATTTATTAATCTGACAGATTGCATTACTTTAAACATTAGTTTTAGTGGATACCCATATTTAAGTAGACACTCTGTTTATTTATTAAACAGTATATTTATTTATTTTTGTTTAATAGCATGAAAATTTGAGATGTCTGTCACTTACCTAAATATATTTTTGAAGTAGTAATCGATTTTCTATTTATTTATTAATCTAACAAATTTTTATCACTTTAAATATTATTTTAGTGGCTAAGTCAGATAAAAGCATGTTGGATCTAATGACAGTTCTGTCTATAAAGGGGGCACAGGTTTGAACCTTGCCAGAGGGAGCATCTTTTTGTTTAATAGGATTGCTCGAATATTCAGGCTGGCAGACAAAAATAAATATACTGCTTAATAGATAAACAGAGTGTTTAGTTAAATATGGGTATCCACTATATTCCTTTCATTTAGTTTTCTCTTCATTTTTCTCTTATTTCCTACCCTCTCTCATCCTCTGCTTGCCCCGCCTTTCCTCCTACCCTCAGCTTGTCTCACCTATTTTCCCCTCCTCTTCTACTCTCTTTGTTCCATCCTGCTTAGTATTACTTGGTAGCTTTATCAGTCAGGGTAACTATCAAACAGATACTACACATTGATCTCAGAAAAATATGGCAGATGCACAGCTTAACAAGTCAAATAATAGTAGGGATATCTTAACTATCTTTGTTGTGTGCACGTAATAGACATGGGAGAAAATGATATGTACTGTTGTATCCTTAAAGAAGGTTACAAACAGACAAAGATGGTACTCGAGTGAAAGGAACAGCAACACGGGCGTAGATGAAAGAAAGAGGATTATTGTAAAAGAGAATACACTAACGAAAGACAGTTAGCAAGCTAGTAATTCTTGAAGAAAGGGTATCTCCTCATGTGGTCAGATGTGGCACAAAGCAGAATTTAATGTGAGGTATCTGAGCCTATAGGCTCGGCCAAAAACTCCCTGTATAAAATGGGGTCGGGTTTCTTGAGACTCTGCCCTTCGACATAGCCTTTTCTGGGGATCCTCTCTGCCCGGAGGCAGAGAGTTTGACCAGCACAGCTGGAGATGAATCTGCAACTAATTCCTGAAGCAAATTTATTCACCCCCACCCCTCCGAGGTAGGATGTGGCACAAGGCCATTATTTAAGTGGGGTAAAACCAAGCCCGTATGCTCGGGCAAAAATCCCCATAAAAACCGGGTCAGGGAGCTGTCTACCACCCCAGACGAGAGACTGCCCTTCGGTATAGCCTCATCTGTTGATGATGTCACAAATTATGAAACGGACAACGTTCGACAATTATTTTAAGTGTGCAGTCATTCGTTTACATTTTGGATATGCATTGAGCAGATATGAATGTACGAGAGAAAATCATGGAGAATTGTAACTTAAAAACAGTAAAATCGACCTTGCTAACTGAAACGCTCCTCTGTGGCTCAATCGATAAAAGCACGTCAGGTTATATGACGGTTTTGTAGAGGATACAGGTTCGTTTCCTGTCAGAGGATGCATATTTTCTATGAAAATTTATCGGACATTCAGGCCGGTTAATGTTGTTAATACTGTTTATTATAAAACAGAGCATTTACTTAAAAATATTTGTATCTATAAAAAGAATGTATAAACATAAAAAAATGTCTTAAAATATGTATATTATGTTAGGAAAATCCATGATAAAATAGGAAAACTTTTTTCATGTGATGCATTTCATTGTTTAGAATTTCCTTAAACTAAAGCGATGTTTACCTTAATGTAACAATATATGCACATGAAGGCAACAGGGATGTTGAAATTTTAAAATTTAAATCCCCACCATATGTGTTTGGGTATATGACACGTTTGTCAGAGGTAAGGTGTATTCAACATTTGATAATCTTGCAGCATTACACGCTTTAAGGTTTTAGGCAGTTTTGATAAACATTTCTTTTCATGGTTGGCTGTAAGGAAGTGTAAATGTAGGACTGCCTTAGATTTAGGTAAAATAATAACAATAATAATATTTATTAAGAATTTCTTACAGGAAATATCAAGTCTTATGGAATCATTGTTGACAATAACATATTTAGTTACATAAAAAATAAATAATAATATAAATTTTGATGCTATATTCGATTTGTTGTTAGGTATTTTTCATTTTCTCCTTTGTTGTCAGCATTTTAGAATACTTTGGCTGCAATGCTAAGTTTCCTAAATTGAACAAATTGGAGCTATTTCGTTTACACTTTATTACAGCTCTTTTCCATTGTTGTTTTTTTGATCGCTTTCTTTCAGTCATTTTGATGGACAATAGTGAATAACTGAAATTTAGAAAGATCTTATTCCATTTCAAAAATAAAGCCTGTAAAAAAGAATATTCTAAATTAATATACGACCAAAAATAAAATGCCTTTAACAAAAAAACCTTAATGATTTCACTATAATTATGTAACAATAATGTAATGATATTCCGCAAACAAATCTACAGTTTATGTTACCTCATCTCATTGCATGGTTACGAACTATAAACCTAAATTGAGCTTGAAATATTGTGTAATCAGCTCTAATCTTTTTGCAAAATACCTGGATCTGACACCATAAATATATTTAATCAACGTATCTGCAATTTCATGGTTGGTCACACATTTGAGGCAGGTTGGCAAGTTTGTGTCACAAATCATTAAAACTAAATGGAATCGAGCCTCAGTGTGCACCCCATACTGATGTCTATGTGCCAATCTAAATGAGTATTTTAATTGTATGTGCATCTTACCTCAGCTTCCTTTTCTGCCAAAGCCTGTTCTCTGTCATTGATGTCTGGCTGGGGAATTCCACTTCTGCTGGAACGTTGTTTACTGGAAATAGGAGACGGGGAGAGAGAAAAATTAAGACGACAAGTCAATAAGTTCAGTCGGATTTTATTTTAAGTAATCTTGTAATAACTGAGGAGCACCAAAAAACAGACAGACAATAAAAATACAAACACAAAAACCACATACACACACACACACAAAAAAAAAAACAAAAAAAAAACACAGAAATACAAACACACAAAATGAAACATACACAAAAATTGTAAACATGCACACAAACACATAAAAATCACAAACAGACAGAAAAAAATAACATACACACAAACGCGTGTGTGCACAAAGCAGGTCACTCATATAATTATGAAGGAATTTATTACTTTTTTGCTTAATTCACAGACTAAATAAATACATAAAAAATAATTGAGGAAAAAAAAAAAATAATGAAAAAAGTTTGGATAACTTACACAACTTTGCCACCAGCCAATTTCTCGGCACGGAAGTTTTCGTAGTGGATTTCTTGTGTGACTTCTTGTAAATCTTGCATATGAGTACTATGAAAAACACAGAGAAACGGTCAGTGAGTCCATTAATAAGAAAAATTTAAAAAAAAAAAAAAAGAAAAGAAAAAAAAAGGGAAATATTTACCGGTAATCAAAGGGAGATAACTTTGATAGTTAACATGCTTGGCGCAATTATTTATAAAGGAAAAATAAAAAAAACATTTTCACTGCGAAATATTGCTATAAAATTTAGCATAGATTGTTCCACTTATCGCATAGATTCCCATGACGAGTGATCTTGCACCAATTTACTTGCGGAAATTTAAAAAAAAAAAAAAAAAAATTTAACATTATATTGTCTTTTTACAACTGATATCAATTTTCAGGAGTTAATGTGCAGTTGTCTCCCTTAGAATAGCCGGGTGAACAAAGTTAAAATTTTAGCTTCGCCTGTTGCGTTCACTTCCAACATCTTCCGCCGGCTTAAGTTGGTTGCTTGATTTTACGATACACCAACCATTGTTGGGTTTCTCTTGTGTACGGAATGAAAGTGCCTACGTGGTTAGATAATAATTTTCTTTACTCCTGGTAAGGAACTTATTTCGTAAGACACACCAAATGACGAGCTTGTGTGAATGGATAGAGGGAAGATTAGCAAAAGCAAAAGTACAACTAAGGATGACAAGGACAGGAAGTTGCAGAGAGACAAAATCTCCTATGACATGAAGACATGTGGCACATAGAAGAAAATTAATTTACTACAAAAAATTGAATTAGCTCCCTTATCACGATAATTTTTTTTTCTCAAATAGGCTATTTTGCAGTCCCAGTAAAACAGACACTAATGCCTTAGAAGTACATTATATATATATATATATATATATATATATATATATATATATATATAGAGAGAGAGAGAGAGAGAGAGAAGTTCAGAGCAGATAATATTAGAAAGATTTTAGAGTTCCATGAAAATAAGTGGGTACAACGTCTAAAAACATACTATCCAGCCGGGCTAAACCATAAATTTAACAATATAGATAGTACTAATATATAACACTACGAATCAAAACCTACCCATACAAGACAGACATGCTTACAGAGGTATTGAGGCCTCACACTTATACACACGAACATACACACTTATATACATCATACTCACTCACTTCCTAATGAGCCAAATGATAACACAGACCCACAGCAATATACACGCTTACACATATCATACTCACTCACTCCCTAAGAACCAAATAACACACACACAGAAGCACTTAACAGAGACACATCCCCTCTCCAGGACCCATAAAACTGTCAAACTGACCAGGGAAATTCAGAGCAGCATAGATCCATCCAGCTCTTATTTCAAATAACAACTTAAAAGTGACTGCTTGACCAACACAAGGAATGTTAAAAGATTCATGTTAAAAAGATAAAAAAATAAATGAAAACTACAGTTCATTTTCTCCATCAAGACATCCATTTCTGTAGTTCACTGCTACCAGCAAGCAGAAATATTTCTTCTCCTGATGATGGCCATTTTGGCCGAAACTAGTCGAGGAATGAAATAATAATAAAAAAAAAACGAAAGAATATTAATCTACAACCCAGTGTGTCTGAAGATTTTAATTTTTTAATATTTTTTATTGTTCAATATATGTGTGTGTGTGTGTCCCACTTCAGTTTTAAAATTCTTCTCAACAAATCATTGGTTAAAAAATAATGCAATTCCTATATGTCTTCTTAAAAACGTGAAAATTTTGTGCAAAGAGTGGATCATACAGACCTTGCTATTTTTCTAATCACTGGCTGTCTGAATAACAATAAATATGAAAGATGCCTATGCAATCAGGTTTTGCCACCAATATATTGAAATGGCAGCCTGGAGCCTGTCAGGTAACAGACAACCAAATAAATAAGGAGTGTGAACATATCTCATCAGTGTGACAAAAGAAAAGTCAACCAGACACATTGTTGCCATGCTGAAGAAATTTAACTTTGATCTTACAGTATTTTCCAATTCTTCACCAGCAAGAAATTACTTTAAAGAAAAAGACTTTTCCTGAAGCTACAAGTTTACCAAACATTTTCAGCTCTTCAGGGCATAATTCAAGAAACATTCTCATCCAGTTTTATTTAACAAAATTGGCTCTTGGTGAACACTTACTTTTGGTGGCAAGACTTATTTTAGTTATTTTCAGAAGTACAAAAACTAAATTTTATTTAGTATCGAACAGAAACTTCTTGAAACATCAACTAAACATTCAAAGTTCTATTTTACTAAACACATTCTCATCACAATATTCATATTACAAAAACATTTAATTCTCAAGAAGATTTCTTCTAAAAAAAAAAAAAAAAAAAAAAAGAAACCTCTTTCATTGTGAGACCTGATAAAATTTTATCTTTCAAAAGAACAGTTTACAAATAATTAATTTCCTAGTTAAGGGTAAGCAACTCTTATTTTTGCATTGTGAAATTTCTGTAGCAAGACACTATTTTGAAGGAACATTTTAAATATTTTTATTCATTCAATTAACTTTGAAACTCAGCTCAGGTAAAAATTGAGCAATTTATTCTTAATAATTGTATTATTTCTATATAAATATTTTGTTATTGTTTTACATATGTTGTTATCTTTTGATTGCCTTGTGCCATACATCAAAAATTAAATGTTTGTGGAGGTGTGAAGTTTTATACATGCAGCTGACCATACGTAACTAAAAAGCCTTCTGATCACTTTTCAAACTTATTTCACCTGCTCCTCTACAACATATTAGGTTGGTGCAAAAATAATGACGTAATAATGTCATTTTTTGACGTATTTTTTAACGTCAAAAAACGACATTATTACGTCATTATTTATATATATATAAAACAATATATTATATATATATAATAAAACAATACACTTTATCAGTGATAAAGATGCCATTTGTGCTATGGGTGAAGAACTTCTGTCTGAAGATACTCTGAAACAAAACCCTTCTAAAATACCAACAGCATGTCTGGATGAAAACCTATCAATCCAGAAAATCCAGATATTTTGATCCAAATAGTTGGAAAGATGTGCAAGCCTTTAGATCGTCAGCACAGTGGTTGCATGAGCTGTGTAGACCAGACTTGAACATAGATTCAGGGGTCTGTAACTTTTGTCTTCGATAGATGCACTTAAAGAGAACCATTCCCAAGGGCAATTTGCAGAGACTGTTATGCCTGAAGGAAGCTTAAAATATTCAGAGACTTCAATATTTCTTTTAATAATTGATGACGAATAAATGATTTTTAACTTGTGTTTTAACAACTGATGGTGGAAAAGATTTTGAATTGTTTTAACAAATGATGGTCAAAATAAATCAACTAGTGTTAAATTTGTGTGTTATTATTTATAGCATTACCTGCCTTCATAATAATATTTACTGGCAAAATAGCCTGGAGGTCCATTTTACCAAAACTGGTAAAATAAGCTTAAAAACATGTTCGTCTTTTACTGGGACTGGCAAAATAGCCTTTCCATATTTTGATGCTGGAAGAGATATTTAACATCTATGAAAAATGGCTATTTCTTTTTTAGCCTTAATAAAATTGCATGACTTCGGAGTTGACAAAGATCAACTATACAGAGCCTATAGCTCTACATGGGTTATTGGTTATCTGCAGGATTGATTGAAATACAGACAGTAGCTTCTGAATCTACAGTAAACAAGCAAGCATCTAAGGATTCACTGAAACACACACTTAAGAATTTGAACAAAATGCAGGATAAAAAAAAGTAAAAACCGGGAAGATCAATCCAGTGAACCCTAGAACTCATTAGCAGAAGATTTGATTGAATATTTTCTTTTTATTAAGACATTAACATCGTCTGTAGCTTAATGAAATCACAGTGGTCTGGATTCTCTACTTCCACCATTCGCCAGGGATGACAGCAACCTCGTAGTTTCCTACCGTAGACCTCAAATGATTCACTAGAACCAACTACGGCAAACAGATACTCACATTAACATCGTCCGTAGCTTAATGAAATCACAATGGTCTGGATTCTCTACTTCCACCACTCCCCAGGGATAACGGCGACCTCGTACTTTCCTACCATTGACCTCAAATGATTCACTAGAACCAACTACGGCAAAAGGCACAGCCTCCTGGAAAAAAGAAGACACAATATTATGACAACCCATACACAATATATACATAAATAAGCTCAATGTAAGATTATGTAATAGAAAATAAAATATGTTGGTAAATGTTGTTAATACTGTTTATTATAAAAACAGAGCATTTACTTAAATAATTGTGTCTATACGTAAAAAAATAAAATATATTAAGTTGTGGGACTTAGTCTATTTCATAGAGTGTGATGTCATTTGTTTATGTTAAGATGCAAATATGGATGTTTGAGGGAAATCATGGGATGGCTATAATTTAAAAGCAGTAAAATCGACCTTACTAATCAGACACTCCTTCATAGCTAAACTGGTATAGCATGTCAGGCTATATGATGGTTCCGTGTAGGATACAGGTTCAATTCCTGTCAGAGGACGCGTATTCTTTATGAAATTTCTCATATGTTCTGGCTAGTAAATGTTGTTAATACTGTTTATTAAAACAGTGAATTTACTTAAATATTTGTGTCTATATAAATAATGCATAACAATAATATATATATATATATATATATAGATACACGTTTCATTAAATATTATAGACAAGTGTTGTCTATTTTATGTAAAATTTTTTCGTAACATCTGATAAGTTTAATAACATTATCGTTGAACGAAGAAAGAAATTCACAATATTGATCCATATTTTTTTTATTTTATTTTAATACAATCTAAGCTTTTGGCTTACATAAGCCATTATCAAAGATGTCAATTACAACATATTAAACAATATACGGACACGACAGTGATGATAATCTGTCAATGTTTACGTAGATGATTTCTAAGCAACGATAAACACGCGCATATAAGACGCAAGAAGCGAAAATCGCACCGCATCTCATGACGTCACACATGACCACACGAGAGGGAATTGAGAAGTATAAAGTATTTTACGGAATTGTGTGCGGGCAAGCATGTTGTTTTAAATGCCTAAAAATGTTAGAGTTTTCATTCAAATGTAGTGTCAAGCGTTGGGAAAGCGAGTTTGTGGTGTGACCAACATAAATATTATTTAATTCGTTGGAGATACACTCTCCCAAAGGGCACTTGAATTTATAAACTATGTTGGTTTTTTGCAAATATATATATATATATATATATATATATATATATATATATATATTTGCAAATATATATATATATATATATCTTTTTAGTTTCCTAATTTCCTTGTTAAATTTTTGTACTAGATTGATGGCAAGTTCTCATCATTTTACAATTGAATTAGCTAGATGTAACCTTAAGTTCTATGCTAACAGTTTCTTCTCTCGCACTTCTCACTTGTGGAATTCTCTTCTAGCTCCACGATTTCCAGACTCCTTTGATCTTCAAAAATTTAAATGCAATATCAATCATTATCTACTGTCTTCATCTTTACACTTCTATTATTCTCGCTCCTGAATAATCTTACCGTTTTCTAATTCTTTCACACCTAGTAACCCCTTAGAATTTATAGATACATCTAGTATTTTGTTTAAATTCATAAAATCTATAGGTACCATAGCAGAAAGTTCATCAGAACAATTACCATGAAAGTATTTATAAAAAAGGCACAGGGAAACAACTTTATGGTGGTGGGAAAGTGACTGAATCTGAGATGCCAGGTCAGGACCAATAATATTGCTGATTCTTCTTTGGATTTTATCAAGGAGCTCTAGGTAAATAGCCAGGGCACCAGACCATATGTGGCAGTAATATTTTAAGCATGGATAAATTGTAGAGTTATAGATATGCAAGATAGATTTTGGAGAGAAAAATTGTCTAGCATGACACAGTGAGTCAACTTTCTTAGCAGCAGACCTAGCAATGGATTTGATATAGTATTTCCACTAAGCTGAGAAGGTGCAACGAGTCACTTTCCTGGAGGTTAGCATCAGCCATGCTGATGATATGCTCAGTAACTAATTTCAAACATTAAAAGTTTGGCAAAATCAAAATGGACAGGAAAGTTCCAGTAAATCACATACATCTTGTTAGCACCCGCTTGCATCCAAGCATTGGGATTGTCGTCCTCTCTCCTGATTCCGCTTTTTCCCCAACTCTTGTGGCAGTGACAGAGATGGCTGTGAATCGAAGAGAGTTTGATTTCACATGAAGTTGATTTTAGTGGACAACTGTGTGTGACAGAGATGCCCACACACTTGACCAAATCACCTCCATCGTGGCTCAAAGAATATTGAAACGGGCAAAATAAGGCAAACCTGGTTGCATTGAGCCATCAAATACTAGGTCTGTCAAGGTCAGCCTTGGTTATGCCCAACTGGTGCTGCCCTCTTCCCTCTGTTTGGCCATAGAGATTATATAGATCTTTGCTTAATCTGCTGCCAGGGGTTTCAAGAATTGGTTGCATTCACTCTGGTCTTTCTTATTCAAGCATACCGCCATGGGTGGCCCTACAGGAGTTGGAATTCCAGACACTTTCTCTTTTGGGATCAATAAGACATGTAAGTCCTGTACCATGAGAAGGGGCCACCATATAAATATATTTTTTATTTTACAATGATGTCAGAGTGAAGAGATTAATATCAAATGTACCACTTTCACTTATTACTTTAATAACAGCAATGAATCAAAATTGTTTTGATAAGTCAATAAATTACATAAGACAGATAAATATACTTATTTGAATATTTTTACGAGAATTGATGTGAATGCAAAATATGATTGTGGCATCTGAATTGTCGATAAACTGAAGCAGGGAATATGAAATTCTGGTTATTATTTTGTATTCTTTTTACCATTTAGGAAATTAAACAACAGAACCTACTTTGATGATAATAATGGATCAAAATTTAAAGCATTCTCTGCTGCTCCCAGGAACTAATTTGATTTCAATTATTAACGTTCTGGCAAAAATCAAAACAGATTCAAAGGCTCTCAAAGGAAAGTAATGATCATATTTTTTTTTTTAAATTAAATCAATTATAAAAAAATGCTAATAATTATAATTTTTTTTTTTTTGCAATCTTAGACCTTTAAAAAAAAAAATAAAAAAAAAAAAAATAAATATTGCATTAATTTTAATACAATTGTATTAGTTTTTAGAATGCTGTTTTATCCTTTTCACATGTAATTCCTTCTGTTAATGCATTGTCATTTGTTTTATATTTATTGTTTTGTATCACACAATTTTTTGCCTGGACTCATAAGAGTCTGCAATAAGTGTTGTGGTGTAACTATTCTAGAACAGATGTTTCTACCCAAAACATAGAAGCGATCCTGCAACAAAGGTAGTTAAAAATAATAGTGTGTGTCAAGGGAAAAAACGTCCTTTTGGTACACTTTTTTTTTGCAGCTTAAACATTGCTGTTTTTTTTTTGTTTTTTTTTTTTTTAAAGAATTTACAAGACTACAAGACTTGTATAAGGAATATGAACATAGGTAGAAAGGCTGATTCTTCGTACGTGAAATAGTTGCTCATCTCTAATTGGATAAGTGAAATGAAGTGAACTCAACTGACTTACCTTTAACTGTCGGCATTGTTCCTTGTACTCATCATCTTCGTCTGAGTCACAATCAGGGAGAGGATAGATATTGATGCCAAATTCATCAATCTGGTCCATTATCTGAAAAAAAAAAAAAAAAAATAGGGAGGTGGTTATATTGTTGTTGTTTTTTTGTTTCAACATCTTAATGTATTATTTAATGCCAAAATCCAAGGGGGTGGGGAGATAATGTTTTACTGGTACAAGTGTTACTAAGTAACCCATAGCTGGGGGAACAGAGATGGATTCATACCTTGCCCAAGGGTATTTGCACATACCTGAATATAATGAACTCAGCTGGAATTGTCAAACATGTTATAGTGTGGCCTATATAATTATTTATGAATTTTGATTGATCAGGAATACAATTCCTTAATGGGCATTTAAATCCATAAATAATATTTGCCCTATTTAATTTTAACACGTTTGACATGCCGACCCACTCTGCACCTTTCTGACCATAGATCAATTAGATCTCATTTAAATATTCATGGAGACCTACTGGACACTATTTGTTGACAACAATATCATCCGCATGCAAAAAAGGCTAAAAATAATAGAAGCCTTATTAATAAAAACAAAAAACAACACTTCATAATATTAACTATGAACATGGACACAATATCTTGACAGTGTTTTGAAAAATGAAAACATTATATAAATACATACATGAAACAAATTATTTCTTATTTAACAGTTAAAATATTTCATCCTTGAAAATGACTAAATGTATAGCCAAAAGCACTCGGATAAAAAAAAAAAACATTTGGACAGTTTTTATATAATTTATCATCCGAAAACAAAAAAAATTATTAGATCGCATAAGAAATTGTATAAAAACTAAATAAAAACACCTTGTTTGTCATATTCAATGAAATGTGCATATATATATATATATATATATATATATATATATATATATATATATATATGTGTGTGTGTGTGTATATATATATATATATATATATATATATATATATATGCCTGTGTGTGTCTGCACACACACACATGAACAAACTATTTAGAAATCAAATCAGGCCATTCACACATGAATATATTCACTGATAAATCCAATTAATTGCAACTTAATTACAATTTTTATGGAAATGGAATGGTGCAGTGTTGTAACTGTAATCTAAAAAACAAAAAAAAAAAAAATTTTGGATGCCTACTGAGGCTGTTTGCAATAATTTCAAATTAGTAGCCTTGAACAAAAAAGAAAAGAAAACAAAAAAAAAAAAAATGAAAAAAAGGCATGAACTCACTTCTCTCTGTGCTATCCCTTCATTAGATATTTTAACACAATGTCTCATTATTGCTATGGAGTAAGCCATCAAAATTATAAAACAAATACTTTCTGGGCAGAACCCCCCCCCCCCCACCACCACCACTTCTTATTCAACATGTCATTTCCTTTCCAAAATTTGGAAAGGGAACGAACCAAGTGGCAAAATCTTACCTTACGCTTCAAGCTAGAAACTTCTTTTTTGGTGAGAGTGTCGGCTTTGGCAAGCACGGGGACAATATTGACTTTGTGATGCACGGCTTTCATGAAAGAAATATCTAAAGGCTTCAAGCTGAAATGAACATAAAAAGGGAAGAGTGGTTGAGAAAAAAAGATGGCAACAACAAAACAATGGTTTCCCATTAAAAAGGAATCAACATACAAGAATACAAGTTTAAAAAGAAATTAAAATGTAAATAGTCATCGTGAAAAAGTCAAGAATTATCTTCCTGGCAATTCTTATTCTTGTTTTGCTTGATTCACTATACTTGATGTGGATTTACTGCCATTATATCAGTAATGCTTGCATTCATTCCTGACCACTGACAATCCCTTTCTTCCTGATTTTCAATGCATTCCTCTTGTAAAATCATTAGCAATGCATTTACATTATACATATAATAGCACTATTCTATCAGTAATGCTTCTATTCATTCCTGACCACTGACAATCCCTTTCTTCCTGATTTTCAATGCATTCCTATAGTAATTTCATTAGCAATGCATTTCCTTTATACATATAAGAGCCCTATTCTATCAGTAATGCTTCTATTCATTCCTGACCACTGATAATCCCTTTCTTCCCGATTTTCAATGCATCCTATAGTAAAATCATTAGCAATGCATTTCCATTATACATATAAAAGCCCTATTCTATCAGTAATGCTTGCATTAATTCCTGACCACTGACAATCCCTTTCTTCCTGATTTTCAATGCATTCCTATAGTAAAATCATTAGCAATGCATTTCCATTATACATATAATAGCCCTATTTTATCAGTAATGCTTGCAGTCATTCCTGACCACTGACAATCCCTTTCTTCCTGATTTTCAATGCATTCCTATAGTAAAATCATTAGCAACACATTTACATTATGGGGGCAGGCATCCCTTAGCAGCCTCTGTAACCCTAACCCATCTCCTAGTGGGTCTTTTATTCCACACATGTGACAGAGCTTGCTTTGGTGCCTGGATTCCAAGCTTAATAATACGAATTCTGACTCAAGAAGTTTTGTTGCTTTTCCAGTAATTAGAATATCAACCTCTTCCTGTCTAGGGTTGATGGTCATCTTTCCTACATATCCTCATAACAACCCCATTCATGAGTGGATGTTGGGCCTTGTATGGGGGTGAACAATTAGTTTTTAAAAAAAAGAAAATTTGGCTCATGAAAAAAAAATAAAATAAAATTTGTCTGTGGTAAGTTGTTAGATTACTGCTATAGAAATGTGGCTTTGAATAATAACTCCTTACTTACCCATGACTAGATGGATTGATGAAATAAAAACAGCAGTGCACCCTGTTGTCAATAATATGTCTCCTGTTCAGACCACTCTCGTCATGGAGGTAACGCTCAAACTGTTCATCGATGTATTGAATTATTGGTTTGAAGCTACAAAAGGGGAAAAAAATAATGATAAAGAAAATTTTTAAAAAAGCATTCAAAAACAAATAAAAACAAAAAAAAAAAAAAATGGTTTTCTAGCACAATTCAAAGTTCTGACGTGTACAGCAGATACGGTGGAATACTTTGCTCAGAAATTTTTTTCAACTCAACACTACTGATCTGTAGTACCCACATATCATTTCCCCACTGAGGCTATAGTGAGTGATATGTGCATAACCCTGTCACTGGTCTCTGACATTACTTCTAAATTAAACTTCCATAAAGCAAGAGGAGGTGATGGGATACCAGTCGTCATCTGAAAGAACTTTGCTCTTGTGCTGGCCCCAGTTCTCTCCAAACTTTACAGCTATTACCTCACTGCTTCTTGCTTTCTAGCTTGTTGGAAGTCCGCCTCTGTAGCTCCTGTTTTTAAGAACTCTGGAGAACCTTCTGAACCCTTTAACATCCTATTGCTTTTCAGCAAAGTATTTGAGGGTTTAATCGGTGTTGAAGTGGTTAAGCATCCAAAGAAGGATCTGCAATGTAATCGGTCCTGACCTGGCATCTCAACTTCAGTCACTTTTTCACAAACATGATGTGGCTTCCCTCTGTCTTTTCTACAAACATTTTCATGTGTTTTTTCCCCCTGGTGCCCCGACTACATGAATTTAAGCTACTAGATTGGCATTTAGGTCTCACACTTTTACTGTTGAGATAATAAATTTTTTTTTTCCTTTTTCTATTAGCCAATCAATCACGATGTCATTGTTGGCAGTTGATACTGACCAGCCATTCAAAAGGAAATTGGATTTTGGTGTTTGATAACTGGACATTGATAGTGCCTTCACTGACTGGTCAAAGAAAAGCAAAAAGGAGAAAAGGAAAGACGAAAAGAACAGAAAAAAACAAAACAATAAAGACAGAAAAGAAAAGACAAAGCAAGAAAGAAAAAAAGAGAAAATAAAAATAGGAAGAAAAAAGAAAGGAAAACAGAAAGACAACAGAAAGAAGAAAAAAAAGAGGAGAAAGAAGAAAAAAAAGAGGAGAAAGAAGAAAAAAAAGAGGAGAAAGAAGAAAAAAAAGAGGAGAAAGAAGAAAAAAAAGAGGAGAAAGAAGAAAAAAAAGAGGAGAAAGAAGAAAAAAAAGAGGAGAAAGAAGAAAAAAAAGAGGAGAAAGAAGAAAAAAAGAGGAGAAAGAAGAAAAAAAGAGGAGAAAGAAGAAAAAAAGAGGAGAAAGAAGAAAAAAAGAGGAGAAAGAAGAAAAAAAGAGGAGAAAGAAGAAAAAAAAGAGGAGAAAGAAGAAAAAAAAGAGGAGAAAGAAGAAAAAAAAGAGGAGAAAGAAGAAAAAAAAGAGGAGAAAGAAGAAAAAAAAGAGGAGAAAGAAGAAAAATTTAAAAAAAAAAACTTAAAAAAAGGAAACAAGAAAAGGAAAAAAAGTGTGCTTCACAATCTTTTTTTAATCTTTTTTTTAATCATTTCACTCCATGCAAGGTTTGTATGCTGCTAAGACACAAGGGATTACTGAGTGTGATATTGCAGATTCTTATTAAATATAGAGCAGGAGCACCAGAAAAGATACGGCAGCAATATTCAAAGGAAAGTTGAATGGTAGAATTATAAATATGACAACTAGTAATTTGAACAGGAAAGTGATAAGACCTAACTGCCAATCTAGCAGAGCACTTAAATTCATGAAGAGGGAAGCTCATCAGAACAGTTTCCATGAAAATATTTATTTAAAAAAAAAAAAAAAAAAAAAAAAAAAGAAGATACATGATAGCTACATTATGGCAGTGGGAAAATGACTAAGGTAGAGATGCCAGGTCAGGAGCAATAACATTGCAGTTGACCTTTCTTGTTCATTGTCCTCGACCAACTTGACTTCGAACAAAAACACTTTCAAAAATCTGCTTCCATTTTTTCAGTGCAACATTTTAAACGTAAACTTCTTCATCAGTCCAAGTGGAGCAATTCAAAATGGTGACAGTGAAGGAAGAAAATGTTATTTTGTAAAATGCATGTCCCTTGCTTTGGCCACACCGTCCACTTGTTTGGAACAATGGCAGTTCTAGCAGTTAAACTGCAGATCTATTTCTGAAGGCTGTCTCTTAACAATGCTGTCTGACACAAAACAATCAAAATGAGGCATATTTTTTTTTTTTTTTATAGGCTGCACCTTTTCTATAATTAAAATCTACTTCCTTTGTTAGTCACACCCACATTGAATGATAAGTAACAGGCAGATAGAAAGAAAAATCTGTGTGTGTGTGTGCGCGCGTGTGTGTGTGTTTAATCATTTCATCCCATGTAAAGTGATAAAACCTCTAAGATGGAAGTGTAAACATTTTTTTTTCTCTTTTTAATCATTCCACCCCAAGCAAGGCAATAAACACACAGAGAATTAAGATGTTTGAAAGAATACAAGAAAAAGAAAAACATCATGTTTTGGTTTTTGTTTGGTTTACAGCGTATCAACCTCAATGGGTTATTTAATGCTGACAAAATTTTCATTGTTGGTGATATTTTTCCTTCAAAAATCTATTTCTGGTAATAATTTTTCCTTCACAAATCTATTTCTGGTAATAATTTTTCCTTCACAAATCTATTTCTGGTAATAATTTTTCCTTTGCAAATCTAGTTCTGGTAATAATTTTTCCTTTGCAAATCTAGTTCTGGTAATAATTTTTCCTTTGCAAATCTAGTTCTGGTAATAATTTTTCCTTTGCAAATCTAGTTCTGGTAATAATTTTTCCTTTGCAAATCTAGTTCTGGTAATAATTTTTCCTTTGCAAATCTAGTTCTGGTTATAATTTTTCCTTTGCAAATCTAGTTCTGGTTATAATTTTTCCTTTGCAAATCTAGTTCTGGTAATAATTTTTCCTTCACAAATCTAGTTCTGGTAATAATTTTTCCTTCACTGGTGATATTTTTTGTCAAAAAAATGTATTGCTGGTAATAATTATTTTACAAAGTATTTCTGGTATCAAAACCTATTTTTACACTTTCATAGTGTCTTGGCCCTAGTTTGGGGGTTAACTATTTGCCCATAGTTGGGACCCTAACAGGTGATACCACCTCGGGTCAGGGTGAATCTAGGAACACCAGCAATTAAGAGGTGGTTCCATGCTCCTCAAAACCTCCTAATCAGGTCTTGCTGTTGGACATAGTTCATCGTCTTACCCAGGACACAGATGCTGTTTATTGTCATACCCAGGACAGAAAAACATTAAGGAGAGAGGGCAATAAAAGAACAAGAATCAAGAAGACAGAATATAACGATTGACACTGCATTTATATTTTTGAAAATTCAATGTTGACTGGGAAGCAAGTGGCCATAAGAGAGTTCCACAAACGAGAAGTGCGAGTGAAGAAACTGTTAGCATACAATTTAGTTACATCTTGCCATTTCAACTGGAAAATGATAAGACCTAACTGCTAATCTAGTACTGCACTTAAATTCATAAAGTCTAGGTACCATAGAAGAAAGTTCATCAGAATAATTACGATGAAAGTATTTATAGAAAAAACACAGGAAGCTATGCTACCACATTACAAAAGTGGCTGAAGCCAAGATGCCAGGTCAGTACTAATAACATAGTAGAATCTTCTTTGTTTGTTTGTTTGGGTTTTATGGCATATCAACCACTGTGGGTTATTTAATGCCAAATCCAGTTTATATGAATTTTAAATGCCTATTTTGTATGGAATAAATGTATAGCTGGCAACATTAATGTTTAAAAAAAAAACAAAAAACGTAGAGCTGGCAACATTATTGTTTAAAAAAAAAAACGTAGAGCTGGCAACATTATTCCTTTACAAAAAAAAAACGTAGAGCTGGCAACATTATTGTTTCAAAAACTTAGAGCTGGCAACATTATTTTTCTGAAAACATTATCTGAGACCTTGCTGTTGGATGCAGTTTATCGCCGTACCCAGGACGCAGATGTAGTTTACCGTCATACCCAGGACGTAGAATCTTCTTTGGATTTCATCTAGAATCTCTAAATACATAGCAGAAGCACCAGACCAAATCAGATGATAATAACAACAAAGATGAGGACATTAGTCTGAATGTAAATAATTTAAATAATGATAACTCCTCATCCTGGAAATTCAGATGGGAAATATCTAAGTATGAGAAAGAAAAAAAACAAAACAATGTGTTTGAAAAATTAAAATTAAACTTTCTGGTGGAATAAACATTTTAGGTGAAAAATGGAATAAGAACATTAGAAAATGAATTGAAATTCTTTGCTGACCAAATAAAAAAGCGATGAAGAAGAGTTTGTATAACCCCCCCACACACACACCGAAAGTCTTTTGACCCAATGAGAAATAAATAAGGGAATAAATAAAAACTTGTTTGGTAGAAAAATTCCTTAGCGTCATTACTTGGAGAACAACGTGCATGTGTTTTCCATGCAAGCAACTACCTCGCCCTCAGCCTGACCCAGCTGAATCTTATCTTGCAGGCAGTATGTGTCCACTGATAAGCAGACATTGGGAGGTGGGGTGGGGGAGTAGTTAAGTGTGTATACAAAGAGAGAGAGAGAGAGAAGATGGAGATATACACAGAGAAAGAGACACACACTATATATTAGGTTGGTGCAAAAATAATGACGTTTTCTAACATATGTTACTATGTGAGAAAATGTCATTATTTTTGCACCAACCTAATATATATATATATATATATATATATATATATATATATATATATATATAGAGAGAGAGAGAGAGAGAGAAAACACAGAGAAAGAGATACCTACACTGGTAGGAATGTTGTGTTTTGGTAAAACAAGATTCCTCCCCACCTGTCTACTCTCCACTCCGGGTCACACCTATTAGCCTCACAGTGAAGTGCCATTTTCAAACTGTCTGCATTACTCTAACACAAGAGATCACCACTGTGTTAATAACAAAATCAGTAATATAAATATAACAAGAAAAAAAACCCAAAAAAAACAAAACAAAACAAAAAAACAGTGCAAAATTTGACCTAAAAATCTTGAAGAGTTAATCTAGATTCCTGTATAGGCTCAGCTGATAAGTAGAAAATAAAAGAAATGTGGCACCACTTTCATTTGACTTACAAAAATCTTGTCTTGGACAATTTGGTTTCTACATTCAGCACTCAGTTATGTGCCATGCGTGATACACGCATAAGTGATTATGTATCTTTTGACACATGACTGACCAGGCAGATTTTTTTCCTGCAGTAGGTTGCCATTTGAGGCTATAGAACCTGGTCTGTCCTGCTATTTACCCATAGCTGGGGGGAAAAGAAGAGTCATATCTTTCCCAAGGGTATTAGCATGTAAGTGAATTTCAGTCAGTTATGTTCCATGTGGGATACATGCTTAGGCGATCATGTATCTTTCCATACACGACTGACAAGGCAGATTTTTTTCCTCACAGTAGGTTGCCATTTCTATCTGCAGTAGACCAGTTACCATCCAAGGCTATAGAACCTGGCCTGTTCTGCTATTTACTCATAGCTGTTGGGGAGAAGAAGAGGATTCATACCTTTCCCAAGGGTATTAGCACATAAGTAAATGTAATGGATTCGACTGGAATTCTTACTCGGATCTCTGATAAACAGATTTTTCAGAAAAATCACATAATCCTTCACTGGAATTTGAACATAAAATTCACCCATGGTGGTTGTTTGCATTTTTTTATTTTTTTTTTTAGTAAGATAAAAAGTCATTTTCTTTTGACATTATAAAGAAAAAAAAAAAAAAAAAAAAAAAAACAACAAATAAAAATAAGAAAGAATTTAAATAAATTATATTAATTTATCTACTAAAACTCAAATTAACTTTTACATTTCTTAAAACTATTTATCTTTAACTATGACAGTTGAAGGACAACATTTTAAGAATAGCCACAACATTTAAATGGCCACATTTTCAGAAGAGCCTCTACATTTAAGCCTCATTAATTTAAGTGTTCTACTAGATTGGCAATTAGGTTTCAGCATTTTGCTGTTGAAACATCTAAGATGTAACCATAATTTTTATTCTAATAGTTGCTTCTCACCTGTGGGACTCTTCCACCTTAGTTTTCATGTCAACTACGACCTTCAAAAATTTAAATGCAACATCAATTTTCATTTTCTGTCTGAACACTGTTTTTTTTTTTTTTTTATAATCCTTTCTCCTCATGAATGCTTCCTCCAATTCTTTAACTCTCAGTAACCCCTTGTGCCTTAGTGGCTTTAACACCTTACTTGGGATTAAAAAAATAAACAAAAAAGCAATCACCTATTTCCAGGATGGAGACTTCAAATCTTTGTAAAGACAAACTTTGCTAGATTTCTGTGCAAGATTACTTTTAGATTGAGTGTGTCAGTGCCAAAGAGACCATTCAATTTGCTCTAAAACAAATGCAGAAACGGCACAAATCACAACAGCTATTGCTAAGAATGCTAGCAAGATGCTCTCTAATCTGTAAGTTGAAACATCAAGAAAAATCGTAAAATACTTCAAATGTTTAAACGAAAAGAATTAAAACAAGCTAAACTGAAATGAAATTTAACTGCTTAATTTGTTCAAATGTTCTAATTGCAAAAATTCTTCACTTCCAGAAAATTTGGAAAGTATTTCCTGTTCATTAGTAACCAGTGCATTCTTTATCACATGCTTCTTAAAAGAAGCCACACGAGTTTAATCCACTGACATATATATGTGAACGTTTAATATGTACCTAATAACCCCACTATATTTAGATAGCTTCCATTGCCATGGTAATGTATCACAGTCTCTGAAAATTAACTGTATATGATGACAAACTTTTTTTTTGGTGCAAGGTTCATTTACAAAGAGAATAACAATTAACTTTATGGTAAATTTCACATACTACTTTAGAAACAAAGAAAACGATACTGAACTTATGTGATATTTGTCCTCCTATATAGCAGTGGATACTGGATAGTCTCCTCAAAGATGAAGAAGAGATTTGAAACAAGAGAAACAAAGAAAAGAGTACTGAACTGTTATGTAATTACAGTCCTCCTATATGGTAGTGGATACTGGACAGTCTCCTCAAAGATGAAGAAAAGATTTGAAGCCACAGAAATGTGGTTCTACAGAAGGATGCTGAGGATAACATGGACCGAACATGTGAGCAACAACAAGGTTTTAAAGAAGATGGAAACAAAAAGGGAACTTATACTTAACACCAGGAAGAGGGACTTGAAATTTCTGGGACACATAATGAGAAAGGAAGGCTTGGAGAATCTGATACTCACAGGAATGTTTGAGGGCAAGAGGGACAGAGGAAAACAGCACATACTTGATGAGCTTAAGCAAATAGATGGCGGAACTGGGTTTCAGAAAAATAACAAAAAGACAAAATTTATTAAGAGTTACAAAGGACAGGAAATTGTGGAGAGCCATGATTGCCTATATCCTGAGGAAACATGGCACATAAAATTGCTACCACCCCAGTTTACGATGAACCTGAGAACAACAGCAATTAAGGGGTGCTCCGACACTCCTCAAAACCTCCAGTTTTCCCAATCAGAGGCTTTGTTGCTGGAGCTAGAATTTGAACCTGTCTCACATATTCCCCTTTTCACACTGCTCAGAGCTACATTACCCACATATCAATGCCAATTAACCCATACATCAAAATCTGGAATTAATAAAAAGAGAATATTTATTTTGGAAATCAGCTTGGATTAAAAAAACTTTCAAATTTCTTTGCTAATAAATTGGCAACAAAAGTACTATGAACAATTTCAGAGGAATACCAATGAAAATTTGCACTATTATTGGTCTTGAGCTGACATTTCCAATTCAATCACTTTCCAACTGCTGCAATGTGACCTTGTGCCTTTTATATAAATACTTTCATGGTAATTGTTTTGATGAGCTTTCCTCTATGGTACCTAGACTTTATGAATTTAATTGCAGTACAAGATTGGTAGCAAGGCTTCATCATTTTACAGTTGAAATGGATAGATGCGACCAAAAGTTCTATGTTAACCATTTCTTCTCATGCATTTCTTGCAGTTGTTACCTTCTGTCTTCTTAATTCCTGTTCTTTTATTGTTTACTCTCCTTAATGGTATTAGGTTGGTGCAAAAATAATGACGTAATAATTGTGTTTTTTGACATTAAAAAATACGTCAAAAAACGACATTATTACGTCATTATTTTTGCACCAACCTATTTTTTTCATATTCTCTAACACTTAGTAACCCCTTACAGCTTAGTGGTTTTATTGCCTTGCTTGGGGTGAAATGATTAAAAAAAATTTCCAAGTAAATTGTCAGAAGAGCATCCGACCAATTCCGAGCATCCTAACATTGGAAACTTACCAATCTTCAGAATTTAAGGAATCACCAAAACCAGGAGTGTCGACGACTGTGAGTCTCAATTTCACTCCACGTTCTTCGATTTCAACTGTGGAAGCATCTATCTTCACTGTCTGGCTTATCTTTTCTGTAACGAAAGTAAGAAAAAGAATATGCATGGTTGGATGGGAAAGGTAATTAATTCAGAACTGTGCAAGCAACTGCGTTTTGACCACATAGACCAGTGTCATATGTGTAGATTAGAATCTGTCCTAGAGAACAAAGTATTAGGTTGGTGCAAAAATAATGACGGTTTTTGACGTCAAAAACCGACATTATTTTTGCACCAACATAATACATGAAAATTCTCTGAGATTTTTTGCAACTCTAGCAGATCATTCCAATCTAGGCCAGGAGACTGGATCTGGTAGTTGTAGATGAAAAGAAATCTTGTCAGATTGTGAGTTTTGGGAGAAATTTTGTTTTTCTTGAACACAAGACTCTTAAAAATGCCAAAATGCAGCCGAGATATCGATTTTTTCAAACATTTAGCAATCTCTTCCATTGAAAACCTATGGTTTATTCTTCATAATAGCAAGCAGAGCATTTTCAAGAATGCCAGAAGGTTGCCTGGAATGTGGTTGATTGTTTTGGTTAAAAAAAAAAAAAAAAAAAAAAAAAAAATCACCCTGACAAAATCTGCCAAACCACTTTTTGACTATCTGAAGAGCTGGAGCACAATCTAAATAAACCTTCTGAATATTTTTGTCATATAGAAATAAAGTGTCACTGCTGACACTTGGGTTTAAACACAGATCACCAAAGAGCAAGCACAGTTGACCTCATCTTGAAATAATTAGATTACGCGACAGGTAAAGGAATATATATATATATATATATATATATATATATATATATATGGGGATTAGCTGTGTCTGATGATTATTGTTTAAAGGCGTTACTAGTTACTCTTATTGTATCTGGGATTTACAGTCCCTCCTAAAAAAAACAGCCATTACAGCAATCATAATTTTGAAGAAATAACTTAAAAAATTCAATTCCCCCAATGTAACTTCAAAACCTCACTTTAACTCTGATTTAGGTTTTAAATCCAATTTGTGCCAAAAGATTGATCTGGGGTAACATTCCAATTCAGGCTGAAAATTGAGTTCTTCAAATCACAAACTCTGTGGAACATCAAAATGTCATGTCACTTTCTCTCTGATTACTTGAGATTTTGAAAAAATAAAATTCATTTCCTCAGTTCACATAGTTTTGGAGATGTTTTAAAATATATTTAAAACAAAAAAATTTAAATTCACAAAGAATTTGTGTTACTTTAAACTCAATATAAATTAAAAACTTTTATTAAAAACACTAATTTTTTTTCAATTATTTTAAAATTTGAATTTTTAACTGTTCCCTTCTCATCTGGACACAAATCCCAATGCTGGATGTTCAAGCACCAGGGTAAGGGCAGTTTCTTTTGTTTTGTTTTTTTAATCCAAAACGGTATGTCTATGTAGAGCAAGTGTGACCTGAGTTACAGGGGTTTTAGACAAGGATGAACAGACAGAATTTGCTGTTTGTTTATTTAGATAGATAAAAGATGTATTCTTTGCCGAATTAATATAAATTGAAAAAAGATTACTTATTTTTCGTGATGAAGTCATACTAGGTTGGTGCAAAAATAATATCGTTTTTTGACATATTTTTTAACGTCAAAAAACGATATTATTTTTGCACCAACCTAATAACATTTCTGTAAGAGTTCAATTCCCAATTCACTGATCATGTACAAATAAACATTTGGTACCTGTCCTTACTATTAAATATTATATATATATATATATATTAAATATATTAAAAAGAATTCTTATAACAACCACAGATGCACCCCTTTACAACCTCATTAAATAAGAATCAATTTTTTTGTATCTATTTACATCAGTACCCTTATTGATCAAGTTGGGCATGAAAACACTGGGGAGGGGGGGGGGCATGTCGACGCATGGTTTTAGAATGGTAAATAAATACAAATAATATCTATGCAAAAAGGATGGAATAGCATCAGTGTAGGCAAATAGTATGCAGACGTCACTGACCTGAGGCAGATGGAATGTGTCGTTCCGGGTAGAGGTCAGCAAGGAATAAACTGTTCACCAATGTGGATTTACCCAAGCCGGATTCCCCTGAAAATTAAAGAAAAAAATTAACAAATTATATATAGATATATATATATGGAAATTAGCAAAAAAAGAAATATTTAGGTCATAGTCTAAGAATGAAGGAACAACAATGAATTACACAGCAAACTTCATCCACAAAATAAAACAGTGTCAAAAGGACAGTTTTTTCCTTAACACCACTATTATTTTAACTACCTTCACTCCTCGGCAATGTTTATTGTTTTAGAAAGCAAGGATTAAAATTTTAATAAAACCTAAACATATGAAAGTGAATTTATACATTTTCTTTGTTCTTGAGAATTGAAAACAAAAATAATAGACACTATTTATTAAATTGTTTATTGGAATGGTTGGCAAAGCATCGGCTAATTACCAATTGATTCAAACTTTATAAAATGGTAAATAATAAGGATTTCCTTATAGTTGGTTCACATATTTTAATAATTTATTAAATGTTTAAAAATTTATGAATAAAATATTGTTTTTCCTTATATGGTAAAAGATAAATATTGCTTTGTAAATAAACAATCTAATAAATAAATAGTGTTTAATATTTTTCTTGTCAATTCTCAAGAACAAAATCAAAATATATAAATTCACTTTCATTTCATCAATTTGTTTAAGCTTTCAAAAAAACAAAAAAGACAAAAAAAAACAAACAAAAACAAAAAAAAACAAAAAAAAAACAAACAAACAAAACATTTTGTGGTAAAATTAATTTAACAAAAAAATAGCAAGTTAAAATAAAAAAAAGAAATAGTTTCGTCTTAATGTTAATGTCAGATTTTTTTGTAAGGAAGGGTAATAATTGTTTTCTAGTAAGCCAGTACGCCAATCATGAAATAAAGTAAATTTTTTATCTAGAGAATGCACCTAAATTAGATATTAAGAATAATTAAAATAGTTCTTAATTTCACTTTTAAAATGTGTATGCGAGTCTCTAATGTAAAATTGTTTTCTACAAATATTATGTTTCTATCTAGTGAAATACACCTAAAATTAGATATTAAAAAAATAAAGTAAGTTTTAATCTCAGTTTTAAAATGTCTATATTTTCAACACTGCAAATCATTTTTTTTAAAACCCAAAGTAAAAACTATTCTATTCTTTTTTTTAGTCACTAGTCAGTGTCAGAAAGTAGTTTCAATAATTTCAAAGTTCTTTTACCACACATTTATTACAATATTACATTTCAGTTGCCTTTTTTATTTATTTTTATTTTTTTGCTTACTTAATAATTTTTGAAGGAATTTACTTCCTTGGGTCAGAGAAGAAATGAATATCTTCCTGATTGTAGTTTAAGGAATCTTCTAAATGAGTGTACAATTTTAAGAATATTAATAAAGATTGGTCCCTTTGATTTTGCAAAATAAAGTAACGTGTAAAATTTAGTATTAAAAAAAAATAAAAAAAAATGACATTTTGCATTTTTGGCTGGTTGAAGCAAAATACCATTTTCTGTAAAAAAAATGATTCAACGAAAAAGTACACACAAATGGCATATTTAAAAAGTTTATATTCTTTTCTTTGCAGCCATATTGAATATTTTTAAGATTGGACCAGAAATACATGAGATATTGTGAGTTAAACGGACTAAGTTGCAAATCTATCAATCTCAAACGAAATCAGATACCAACTGGAAATGCTATCATTACACAAGAAAATGAATGGCTTCATTAGAAGGCAAAAATACTAAATTAAAAACTGGAAAACCGAATCGAAATGTGTGGTATCAAAGGGAAAAAAGGAAAACCGATACCAAAACATAAATTGCCAAACTGACCAACTCTAAAATATATATTATTAATGATTTAGACCCCTGCATCTCTATTTGCATTTCTTAAATTAATGTTTCTATAGATAGATGCAGTTTGGGGGGTGTCTGATTTGTATAGGAAAAAAAAAAAAAAAAAAAATTAAATAAAAAAAGAAAGGTCTCTTCTTGCATTTTGACCAAAAGTTAGAGTATTGACCCTAAACTGATCTGTGATGACCTCTAGTGACCTTAGGTCAATACAAAGCACCAATCCCATGTTTATCTTCGAATGAAGTTAGCCTTTGTGACAACTTATTCAGGCTCCAGTATTCAGCCATAAGACTGAAGCAATTAAGCAATAATTGTCTTTCTCCTAAAAGCTGAATACAAGGCCAGAGTTTTAGGAGAGGAGTGGCAGGAATTTGCTATTGGGGTCAGTCATTGATTCATATTACGTTTACTAGTTTATCTCAAGAAAAAAAAAATAAAGCTGCTACTAAGAGAGATAGTGAAAAGTGAGCAATTCAGATTTAGAGGTCTCAGTATTCAGCTCTTCAAAAAGAGTGGTTCACCACTATAACCAAATCATGTGTGCTGGGGTCTGGCTGTCAGTTCCTAGGAACTGAGCTGCTTGACCTTTATACCTTGAATACGACAGGGAGAGTCCATCAAATATATTATATATAGTTAAACCTAGAGAACCAGACAAACCTACCAAGGTTTCACGTAAGTGGATAGTCAGGGAAGGCCTAGGTCCTCTCTACGCACTGTATTGAGCACTTTATTTAGTTGTTTTGCGTACTCGTACTGGGTTTTTTTTCTTTGGGCTTGCTTGCTAGACGATTATTTTTGGCTAACGTACATGTTCTTGGTTTTTTTACCTTTTTTTTCCATTTGGTGTTGGTTTGATTACTTGCAAATCAAGACATCGAAGGTTTTCTGAACAAGTATAGTTTCTTATAAGATTTCTAATAATAATAATAATATATATAATATATATATATATAATAATATATATATAATGATGGATTCTCCCATCGTTTTCCCCATATGAGTGTCCTTCAGTTTGGATTTATGTTTGTTTTGTATGACATAACAATGCTGCCACACTGACAGATAAAATTTGTTAAAGCAGGATTTTGAAAGTGTCTCTGCTTCAGAGCTTGACGAAGCTGATTATGGTGCTTCAGTCTACTGTCTTCAAAACCCTTTAACTTTATGAAGCACATCTTACATCACTCCTTTCGGTTTGATGCTTGGGCTTCCCAGGTTTTCAGATCAAATTTGAGATGTTTTCTAGCTGTCTTTCAATTTGTTTTTGTAGTGTAAGAGGGGACATCCAGCTGAATGCTTGGAGTTTGGTAGTTGTCCATACAGCACCCTTTTTCTGGAAGCTTATGCCCATCCAGTCTCACAACATGATCAGCCCACCTAAGTTGTATCTTTGCTAGAATGGTTTCAATGCCTGTGTTACATGTCTTCAGTATTGCACTATTTTTGACCCTGTTATCCCATTTTATGTGACATATGGCACAAAGACAGTGCATGTGAAAGGTGTCAAGTTGATTTCTGGTGATATATATGATCACAAATCCTGTAACCCATTAGAGTTGTAAGAGCACTATGTGTAGTGCGGCTACAGTAGAAATGGTGTTTCTTGCACAAGACAGCACCTAATCCTTTCCAAACTGGTTTTGAATTCAGAGTTACATTCTCCTATACCAGTTGCCACCCAAAGCTATAGAACCCAGTCTGTTCTGCTACTTACCCATAACTTGGGGGGTGGGCAAGAAGAAGAGGATTGATACCTTTCCCAATGGTATCAGCATGTGATTGAATATAATGGATCTGACTGGAATTTGAACTCAGTTTGCCGATTTCTCAATCCAAACCACTATCCATTATTCCACCGTGCTCCCATTATATATATATATATATATATATGGGCATATACATATATGGGTAAGTCGTTAGAATGTTTGTTTTCTGACCATGAGACCTGGGTTTGAATCTCATCATGGTTAGGAAGGTGGCCTCTTGGTATTACCAATTTTTGAGGAGGTGATCTCAGCGTGCGGCATCTTTGGAAAGTGCCTGAAAACCATAACAAGGGGGGGGGTGTTGACCCATGCCTTGAACCCTTTGGCAGCTGTCAATGATTGTGCTAGCCTGAAGTCACATGTCATCAAGAGTGTGAAACTCATATTCGCAAGTAGGTTTCCAACTAGCATCCAGTTGGCAGACAAAAATAAACAGGGTTGTAACTCAATACATGTGCCTCTTATGAATAAAGTCGCAGGGTGGATATTATGCTGGATATTTATTGAGCACAGTATCCACACTGGAATCATCAGGGAATCAGAACTTACACAATAGACTTGCCCATAACAGAGTGGAATCTCTCAGGCTGTTATATAAACCACCTACCAATTTGTCTGGCAGATTTCGTTTAGTCAGACACAACTTCAATTACAGTCAGTACTGTCTGTTGCTATTGCCAAACTCTACAATGACTGAGGGTTTGAGCATGCTGGCCTTGTTCAGACTGTTGATCACATCAGATAAGATGATTTCTCCCAGAAACTGTAACTTAGGTCTGCTCAGTATAGTTGCAGTATAAATCTATATATATGTAGATGAGTGGATAGAACATTCGCTTTCTGACCATGAGACCTGTGTTTGGATCTTACCATGGTTAGTTTTTCAGAAAGGGGATTTGTTGATGTAATCGATTTGAAGGAGGCGACCCCAGTGTGTGGCACTTTTGGAAAGTCCCTGAAAACCATACTATGGTTGATCCAAGTCCTGTGAGGGAAATTGGGTAGATAGAACCTTTGGGAGGTTCAGGAAAGTATATTTTATTTTTGGAAGATTTTTTTAATATAGAGAATTACATTGCAATAAATGTGGGCTGAAAAGTTGCCCTAAAATCAAATCTTTTAGCAAAAATAAAAACAAAACAATAATCCTCCTATATATATATATATATATATATATATATATATATTATATATATATTCCAACATGCACCACCTTTGGAAGATGCCTGAAAACCATATCGACCCACACCTTGTGAGGTAAATTGGGTAGACGGAACCCTTGGAAGCTGTCAGTGGTTGTGCTAGCATGAAGTCACAAGTCATCATGACTGAGGGTTTGAGCATGCTGGCCTTGTTCAGACTGTTTATTACATTAGATGATTTCTCCCAGAAACTGTAATTAAGGTCTGCTCAGCATAGTTGCAGTATAAATCTCTATATATGTGGCTGAGTGGATAGAATATTTGCTTTCTGACCATGAGAGCTGGATTCAAATCTCATCATGGTCAATTTGTCGGGAAGTTGACCTCTTGGTGTTATCAGTTTTGAGGTGGTGATCTCAGCATACGGCACCTTCGGAAAGTGCCTGAAAACCATAGCAAGGGTTGACTTGCCCATAAACTCAAATTCGCAAGTAGGTTTCCAACTAGCATTCAGTTGGCAGACAAAAATAAACAGGGTTGTAACTCAATACATGTGCCTCTCATGAATAAAGTCGCAGATCTTTTTATGCTGGTCGTGTTCAGATTGTTGATCATGCTAGATAACACACTTCTCTCCCAGAAACTGTAACTAAGGTATATTCAGCATAGTTGCACTATAAATCACAGGTTGGATTTGTGGGTGTTGAGCAAACACAAAATGCGCCTGAGCAAGTGTCTGTAGTAGGGATTAGCTAGCTGGCCTAGTAGGCAGGTGTCCTCTAATACAAGTGGCCAGCCATTAACATATATATATATATATTATATTGCTCTGTATTAATAAACACACACACACATATATATATATATATATATATATATATATATATATTATATTGCTCTGTATTAATAAACACATTGAGGTCTTTTTGTGGATCAGCTTTGATATTTTATATTACTAGGATCCACTTGGATTGCATACCAATGGATTTTTTACCTTTACTAATATATTTTACATGCGCACACACACACATACACATTTTTCACAGACATGTAAACAAAGACACACATATATACAGAATTACAAATACAGATACATACAAACATGCATACACACACATTTACAGACTACACATTTACACACACGCACACACATTTGTCTGCCTTTGTAGGGGAAACCATAATTTGACCTGGCGGGCATTACCTCTTAGCTACGGTAAGCAAGGCTCTATTTTTACCTTTAAAGAGATGTGCATTCCTTAAAAGGGGTAAAATGGACCCTTGCTTACGATGACGTTCTTTGTGGCTGAGAAGTAAGGCTTGCTGGATCAAACAGTAGTTTCATCCTACAAAGGGGAACATAGATTTGACACTTGCCAAAGAACACATTTTCTTGACTAAAATTTCTCGAATATGCAAACCATTAGACTGGCTAATAAATAAAATTGGTGTGTTTATTTCAAATATGAAATGTCTAAGATAACATCTGGAGTAACTCAGAAAATCAGAAACTAAAATGGTAGTGATATAATGGCCAGAATATTATATTCATCTTCTATGTGCCATGACCCTTCAGGATGTTGATGATCACGTCTCTCCACAATTTCCTATCTCTTACAGCTTTTAATAAATTTTGTCTTTTTATTATCTCTTCTAAACCTTGTATGGCCATCCATTTGCACAAGCTCATTCTTCTTCTATGTGCCGCGTCCCTTCAGAATGTTGGCAATCATGGCCCTCCACAATTTCCAGTTCTTAATAAGTTTTATCTTTTTATTATCTCTCCTAAAACTTGTTGTGCCACCCATTTACTCAAGTTCAATAGGTAGGTGATGCGTTGTTCTCCTGTCTTACTTTCCTGTGAGTATCAAATTTTCCAAGCCCTCTTTTCTCATGTGCCCTAGAAATTTTAACTGTCTCTTCCTGATGTTAAATGTTAGTGTCCTTTTTCTTTCCATTTTCTCTGAAACTGTCGTTGCTCACATTAAATCATTTAAATCAAAAAAGTTGACGGTAGGCGTGTCCTGGCATAAAACAGACTGAATGAGGCTTCAAGAATCCAGAACACAAATCACTAACATAGGCAACTTAATAAGCACCTTGCTCGTCAGCTTAATGAGTTAGCAAATGGGATGAAGCTGGCATTGTTAATTCAGCTGTGAATATAAACAGGTAACTGACATAAGAAAAACAGGTGAAAGGAGGGAAAAATAGATGGTGGGACCCTCCTGCAAAAGATGAGAAGGACCTCGCCCTAGCAACAATAAAATATCAATATCACAAGTAAAGAAACGACGGGTGTAAAAAGAGAATGCAGATGAGACTAAACAACAAAAAACTATTTGGATGATCTAATAATGTATACAAACTAATATCCTTATCTTTGTTATTTTGACCACTACTTTCAACCCTTTCCCATTGTTAGAAATTAGGAAATAATGTAATCTGATTAATCTTTAACATTCATGCCTGCAAAAAAAAGTATGTCAAAAGGATATTTTTCCCTTGACACTCCTATTATTTTAACTACCGTGAAGCAAAGTTTGTTGCTTCAAAAAAGCAATGATGAGAATAAGAACTAAACATTTGAAAGTGAATTTATACATTTTCTTCGTTCTTGAGAATTGACAACAAGAAACAATTTTCTCTTCATTGCTCTTTAAAACATTGTCGAGGAGTGAAGGTAGTTAAAATAATAGTGGTGTCAAGGGAAAAACATCCATTTGACACACCATTTTTTGCAACCCTTGTCTCAAATTGGTAGATGATAAAGTAATTTTTTTTTAACTCAGACTTGTATCCTTATCTTTGTTATTTTGAACATGACAGTTCAACTAATACATTCTTCAACCTTATGGATGAGTCCAGTGATTTTTATGTAAGTTTTTTTGTGTGTTTTTTTTCATGAATCACCTTCTGAAGAGTAATATTTACAGTAATACCTCAAAACCTTAATACAAGAAACTCAAAAGATCACACTAAAAAATGTCAACAGTTTGTATTCTAAGTTTCATGTGTAAGTGATGCAAAATAATTTAATCTCTCAGTACTTGCGGAAATTACATGGGTATTAAGTAAGATTATAGATAATCTCCAGCCTTTGATTATCATCGTTTTGCTGGATCTTTTCATTATAAATTCCAATCTTCATTAACTCTTTATCTAAATATTCTAGAAATATGGATGTTTTGTAAAAGAAAAGAAAGAAGAAAAAAGGCATAATAAATGCAAAAAGTGTTTTGTATGACTTCTTTTTCATTTCTGAATTCCTAAAAAATGGATTTTAAAAAAAATTTTTAAAAATGAATTAAAAATTTTAAAAGTGAATTAAAAACATTTCAAATATCAATTGAAACATTTTTAAAAAAATCAAGTAAATTTTTTTTAAAAATCTGAAAATTAAAAAATACATTTCAATAAAATCTGAAAATATAAAATTTTTTTAAATGAAAAAAATCTTAAACGAAAAAAATCTTAAATGAAAAAAATCTTAAACGAAAAAAATCTTAAACGAAAAAAATCTTAAATTCAACTTTTTTTAATTTTAAAAAATTAAAAATTTATAAAATTAAAAAAAATCAATTAAATTTAAAAAACAATTTATTTAAAATTAAAAAATATATTTAAATAAATTTTTTTAAAAGTTAAAAATCAAAAAATTCTTATATTTTAAAATATTCAAATTAAAAAACATTTAAATTAAAAAAAATTTATAAAATTAAGAAAAAAATGTTAAATTAAATTAAAATTTTTTAATTAAAAAATGAAATTTTATTCAAAATAAAAAAATGCTTCCTTTTGCTCTGATTTCAAGAAATGTATTGGGTGAGAACTTTTCAGCACCTCAAAAACATATCTTCATCAGGTACAAGATCACCAAACGCTGGTGAATGAAACAAGTTTGCCTAACAACTGCCTTGTCCCCTCAATCAAGAAGTTTGTAAGAAAAGATTGCAAATACAGTGTAACCCGGATATAAGAGAAACCGGAATATAAGAGAGATTTTCTCTGGTCCCAAATTAGAGCCATACTTACCTAAACAAAATAGACCAAACCCGGATATAAGAGACTTCTTCTCCAGTCCTGACAACTCTCTTATATCCGGGTTACAATGTATGTATTTTTTGATGGCCATAAAAGACATTTCACAAACCTGACTTCATCTGACATAAGGCCAGTTAAGAACTCTGGTGAACTAACAAACCATTACTTTGCCGATGTACGATTGGGTTTTTAGGACTTCTCTAGAAAACATTTTTTACTTATCAAAATAACACAAGCTGGGATAAATAAACAACGCAACATTTCTTCCTAGAAAGACCGCTTTTGTTCAGAGAGTCAGGTTTTTACAATGTAAACATTTGGGCAAAAACGAAAACAAAAATAGGAAAAAAAAAAAGATATTAACTGAAAGTATTGATTTCGGGGGGGGGATGAGGAATGGTAAAAGGAAAGGATTTTTCGGAAGAGTGACAGTGGATATTTTTCTACAATGTAAGCTTTGAAAAGCCACTATTTATAAAAACTGGCAGGGGTTCCTGGCAGTTTGGAGAGACATTCTGGTGCCTAACATATTTGATGCTACATTAGATGCTGCCAATTTACATCTAATCTTACGGCATAAAAAGAGGAAGAGAACCTATTGTTTGGGAATAAATATAAATTAACCAATTTACAAATTAAAAAAAGGATTTTTTAAAAAAAAAAAAAACTATGACTAAAGTCCTCATCATTGTTGTTATCACAATGTTTCAGCAATTTTGACTGGCCTTCTTCAGGAGTTTTCAATCCAGACAATTTAAAACTGAACCCTTTACTTAATCTAAATTTCTTTCAGTCTCGTGACCATATTCAGGGATATGTCATCTTGTTCTAAATTCTTATTCTATGTGCTCTGTTCATTCAGGATGTGGATGATCATGGCTTACCACAATTTCCTGCCGTTTGTGGCTCTTAGTAAATTTTGTCTGTTTGCTATCTCTCCTAATCCCTGTCCTATCAACTACTTACACAAGCTCATTAGGCATGGGTTATGTGCTGTCTTTGTCACTTTTGCCTTCAATATGTCCCATGAGTGTCAAATTCTCTAAGCCTTCTTTCTTCATTATATACCTGAGAAATTTCAATTGTCTTTTTCTGATGTTAGTTACTGCAGGATTAAGTTCCACTTAGCTCAATTTTGTACTACCCGGGCTAGGAATTGAACCTTACTGTAGAAAAATATAAGCTCATTACTCCTGAAATATTGATTATATTGGCATACAATTTTAACACAAAGTAAACCTGGTAAATAACACTAAATTTTATTCATTATGGTTGCCCTTGGCCTTCAACCCAAGTTGAAGACTTTTGGCAAAGTCATTGATGGTGGTACAGTTTCCATAGGGATTTCTCTTCAATTTTGCCTTCAGAGCTTCAATATAGAGGTACAGAGTAGAACAAGCCTCACTCTCAAGAACTGCCCACAAGTGCATTGATATCTCGTGATGAGGGAGGCCATTCGTTCTTGGTGATGAAGCCAGGACAATTGCCCTTGCACTACAGCTGTGTTACACAAACAGTATGGCACATCACTTCATCTTGTTGTCGTGTCCAATGTTCATTATCATAAGTGGCATTGCACCATGGCTTGAGTGCATCTTCCAAGATGTCCTTTTGACGTATGAAAACAAGAGGAAACTTTCCTCTTTCTGAAATGGCTGCCCAAGCCATAACTAATGTTGGTTTCGGGGTTCTGAGCCCTTTTCCTGAAACAGCAATGATGACTTATTTAAAGAACACAATCGTTTTGATGATTAAAAGCCTGTTAAAAATTGAATAGTTTCTCATCAGCAAAGATGATGTTTTGCAGAATGCGATCATGAATCTGTTTCAGCAACTGCTTACTTCTTTGAAGCCTCTTTTTCAATGTGGTCGCTGAAAATAAAGCTATCTCTTGGTTATCTTATAGGATGACATCTCTAGATCATTTTGACAGTCTCTGCATGGTTCTCTCTGATGTTCTGACTTCCTTAGCCATTTTCCTTGTTGACCTTCTTGGATTAAGCCTGATTTTTTTATGCACCTGTTTAATAAGTTTTGTTACTCTGAAGGTGCGAGGACATCCTGCTCAAAGTCTATATTTGATGGAGGAAGTTTCATTGTATCAATCTATTGTCCTTTTGAGAAACATTCAATCGATGCCAAGTTGTTTTCCAGGTTTTAAAATCTCGGGTGCAGTCAGTCAGTTTTCATGTTTCCCAATAATATACTTTCTTAAAGAAAAGTATATAATTAAGCAATATAGATATTGTTAGCAGTAAATACTAAAACACTTTGAAGAAACAAAATGTATACATTGTTGGGCAAGCATCAAACTATATACAACAATGTAATGACCAAAAATTTAGAAGTAAAATTAATTTGAAATAGCATTTATGCTACACAGCATGTTGGGCAATAATGGCCGTTTGCATTTATTCATTGCTTCTATAATAATTATAGGTTTTTACTTCACCAGAGTGTCCGCAATGCTTCCTGCTTCTCAGGGACCAGTGGCATTGACTGTCAGAGTAAATGTCTATTAGATGAACTACATGACAGGACTCAAGGTCTCTAAACCACTTTGCTATCTATGTACAGCTGAAGGGAAAAGTGGATTCATGACTGTTGTGAAGGTTTGTAAAACCACTTACCGTAGTAAGTGACAGAAAATTACAATTTGGTTGATAGTAGTTGGAAAGAAAAGCCATCTCTCCATTTATATCCAAATACTAGAGAAAGGGGAGGGGTGAGATAGAGACAAGGAGAGAGAGGGTGGCAGTGAGAAACAGGGTGAGAGAGAGAGACAGAAAGAAACTAAACTGAAGTGACTAAACTTAAGAGAAGTGTAGAGAGAGAAGAATAGCGGAGGGAGAAGAGAAGAGAGAGAGAGGGTAGTAAACAAAGACAAAGAGACCAAAGTGGGACTGAAGAGAGAAGAATAAAGAGGAGCAGAGAGACAGTAGAATAAAGAGGAGCAGAGAGACAGTAGAATAAAGAGGAGCAGAGAGACAGTAGAATAAAGAGGAGCAGAGAGACAGTAGAATAAAGAGGAGCAGAGAGACAGTAGAATAAAGAGGAGCAGAGAGACAGTAGAATAAAGAGGAGCAGAGAGACAGTAGAATAAAGAGGAGCAGAGAGACAGTAGGATAAAGAGGAGCAGAGAGACTAGAATAAAGAGGAGCAGAGGGCAAAGAAGAGAGAAGTTAAGGAGCGGGAGAGAGAAGTGAAGGAGCGGGAGAGAGAAGTGAAGGAGCGGGAGAGAGAAGTGAAGGAGCGGGAGAGAGAAGTGAAGGAGCGGGAGAGAGAAGTGAAGGAGCGGGAGAGAGAAGTGAAGGAGCGGGAGAGAGAAGTGAAGGAGCGGGAGAGAGAAATAGAGAATTGAAGGAGTGGGAGAGAGAAATAGAGAATTGAAAAAAAGAGAGAGAAAAAAACATTCTAAGAAACAGGAAATAGTTCTAATCTTTGAAGCAAGGACCTATAAAACATTAAGAAAGCATCTAGGCAGACAACAGCAGCAGCAGCGACTGGGGAGCAGAGAAGGCGGCACAGAAAGCTAAAAATGATAACAGAATTCCTTAAGATTCTTAAGGGTAGGTCATCATGCTGCAGCCTCCTCCTGAAAAACTAGATCCACAAGAGATAGACAGAGATTTGGGCGAGATAATAAAGTGATAACAAATGACAGAGCAAGAATTCAAGACAGCCACATACAGTACGGTTGCTGCTTCACAAAGTTTCAGAACATTGGTAATTATCTTATAGATTTAACCAACTTGGAAAAGATAAAATTAAAGGAAGAACGTCTGACCAAATTAACCAAAATGACTGATATTTCTTGAATTTACAAATCAGTATTTTTAGGATTAAAAACTTCCACACCCACCATCCTGACTAATATGATATCAGTGCAAAAAATTTCCAGTTTCCCCATATATTCTTGTATGACCTCTGTCCGAAAATAGAGGTCACATTTTTAGATCTTTTTACTTTTGATTACAGACAATGCTTATTAAAATCTATATTTATCCTAGTTTATCCATGCCGTCAAAACTGACGGTAGATATAAAACTGATCTTTTGTTTGTCTGTACTCTTATCAGAAAGAGTTCACATGTGAGCCTCAAATGTTTTTCCCCAGTTATTGGTATATCGTACATATTTATAAGTCTACCATTCACCCATGCCTTGAATATTGTTCCCACATATGGTCTGATGCTCTGGCTATATATTTAGAGATCTTTAATAAAATCTCAAGAATCTGCAATGTCATTGGTCCAGATCTGGCATCTCAGCTTCAGCCATTCTCCTATCACCAAAACAGTTTCCCTGTGTCTTTTCTATAAATACTTTCATGGTAATTGTGTTAATTAACTTTCCTCTATTATAATTATTGCAAATATTCATTGGGGTTCCATTTTTAAAAGTTGTTACTTTTATTCTCTGCCCCCACAGACAAATTGTACATATGGGTACTAGTTAGGACTTCATAGAGACCCTGAGGTATTATGGTGGCTGTTGTAATAATGGTAAGTAAGAATGTGTTGTTTTTGTGTAAGGAATACTGTAGTATGTTTGGATCAGAAATCATGGCTAGCTAAGTTTAAGATAAGACAGACTGAAGACCAGCCTTCCCCTACCTCCCTGTGCCACATTTTTGTATTTTCAAAATAAATATTACTTTCCTCTGTGATATCAAGACTATAAATTTAACTGCATTACTAGATTGGCAGTTAGGTCTCATCTGTTCATAGTTGAAATTGCTTGATGCAACCTTAAATTCTATGCTAGCCGTTTCTTCTCTCATACTTCTGGCTTCTGGCTTTCCAGTCAACTTTGATCTTCACAAATTTAAAAGCAATGTCAGTTTATATCTTTTGTCTTCTTAATTGCTGGTCTTTTACTGTTTTCACTCCTTAATAATGTTTTTCTTTTTCTTATATTTTTTTCACACTCAATAAACACCTGTGTCTTAGTGGCTTTGTTGCCTTGCTTGGATTAAAATAAAAAGTGATCCATTTATTATTTAATAACATTAGAAAACTGATACCCCACTTTAAGAACTGCAGAATCTTAAGGAAAGAAAATTTGACACCAAAGACACATTGGAATAGCAAGTTGCCTTCCAAAAGCTAAGCAAAGTATTAAGAAACAGGAAAATGTTGTTAGAAACAAAGAAAAAAGTACAGAAATGTGATGTGGTATCGTTACTCCTATATGGCAGCAAATATAGGACAATATTCTTACAGATGAAGAAATTTGAAGCAATAGAAAGGTGGATCTACTGAAGGATACTGAGAATAGCATAGACTGAATATGTGAGCAATGATGAAGTTTTAAAGGAAATGGAAACAAAAATGATGCTTATACCTAACATTAGAAAAAGAGACTGTTAAAATTTCTAGGGCACATAATGAGGAAAGAGGGCTTGGAAAATTTAACACTGAAGAGCATATTAAAAAGCATGATGGACAAAGTAAAGCAGTGCATAGCTTATCTAATGAGAATATGTAAATGGATGGCAGAATAGAGAGAGCAAAAATACAAAGTTTACTCAGAGTTACAATAGACAGGAAAATGTGGAGAACCATGACTGCCCACATCCTGAAAGGTCAAGGCACGTGGAATATATAATTTTATAATGTCTGCTTTAAAGCTAACTTTTTATGAATGGATATTTTTTTTTTTTTTTTTGAGAACAATGAATTTTCCAGATAAAGGTCCTACTGTTTAATCCATAGTTGAGGGAGATTTATACCCTTTGAAAGGTCTTTTGTGCATAAGTGAATGTAATGAATCCAACTGAAATTTGAACAGATCTCCCCAATTTCTCATTCCAAGTCATGATTATACTACCTGTGCATCTGTTTCACCAGATAAATGAACTGGCAAAAAGACAACAGAAAGTTACAGATTTTATTTCAGTCTCTGATCTTTGTTTTCTAACAGTATAATAATGAGATGGGTAATTAAATGACAAAGTGGTAAAAAAAAAAATTATCTAACATGTTTTGCCCTCTAAAAGAGTTTCATCAGAATCAAAATATTAAAATAGAATTATAATAATTTAACAGCTTGATACTGCAAGTTCTGCCAATCTAACACACTGTGTATTGGATACCAGGAGGTGTTATTAGGAGAGAATGTGTTTGTATCAGAGCCTACTTTTCAACAAGATGGAATTTACGATGGACATCTGCACAGACAAGCACAAAGACAGAGAAAACAGAAGAAAATTTACACCAGTGCTAAATGTGTATAAAAAGAGAAAATTGAGAAAATATGAGCAGTAAATTGCTAATATCCCCTGAAGAGTAGACGCACAGGTCTGTCCACAAAATTCTGGAGTCAGGCAGCTGAAAGTAACATCAATCAGCTAAGTGACAAATTTTACTCACATTAATCCTATATATATATATATATATATATATATATATATATATAGATAAAATGTAGTAATCTATAGAAAAAATTAATTAGCAATGTTAATAAAATTAATGCCAAAAATCACTTTGCTAACAAGACTTAATGAGACATTAACTTACTATCAATTCCTTGAATAATATGATCCTTATATTTGAGTTGTTGTTAGATGAAATTGATGAGCCAAGTACTTTCAACAATTTCAAATTGTCATCTTCAGGACGCAATTTTTCCATATACAGGCAAAACACCAAGACAAAATATGTGTAGTGTGGACTGAAAGATGTTTTTTTAAAATATGCTATTTATTAAGTTATATTATTCTGTGACACTCGAGTTTTTGTTCAAATCAATAAAGTGAGAATTTTGTAATGTGATAAATCCACAAAATTTTGTTGTTACACATTTTTTTCTGTTAAAGTGGCATGGACTTAAGTTTAACCCAATTAGTAGAGTAAAATGTCTTAGTATTTTTCCACAGAATTTAAGATTTAAGGCTAACACCACAGACATAGCAGGATTAAATTTGAATCTGACCTGATGATTCTTCAATAAGATGGTAAAACTTTAGTTGCACTAATTCTATTTTTTATTCTGCACTTTTATTGCAATTTTTTATGCTCTACTTTGTATTGAGTAGTTTTTATTACTAGCTTCACTGCAGTTGTATTCAGCCAACTACCATTGTTTTTTATTATTATTTTATATATATATCTCTATCTCAGCAAAAATGATGTTGAAAGTTTTAAAAAAAAAAAAAAAAAAAAAATAGATGCACATTTGAATGATGCAACTTCATTTTGGTGCATTTCAATTGCACTTCGACTGGTGAGAACCAAAAATGTCCTCACCAGTCAAGGTGCAATTGAAATGCACCAAAATGAAGTTGCATCTTTGTAGGGAGTAAACGTTTTTTTGTCTAAATGAAAAAAATATAATTATATATATATATATATATATATGAAGAAATATATTCTTAAGGTGTGCTATATTTATGGGATGACGATTGCGTTTAGCATGAAACAGACTGTCGCCTCTAAGTGTTGACGTCAATGTTCACTTATATATGTAAGAGCATTAGTCTGAAGTCCTTTTAATGAATGAAACGTATTACATAGGATCTTTTTTTCTTCTAATTTGTTATTCAATTATCTACCCTTGTTCTGATATATAGACATTCATGTATCATATTCTTCCAAAGCATTGATTAATAAAATAAATACTTTTGATAAAGACCAGTAGTTTTAATTCATTGAATGTTCTAAATGATTCCCACCAAAATATTCTCAAAGGAAGCACTTCTAACAACTTCCTGTTACAATTAGTGTAATTAACCTGGCCAATTTCCTGTACAGCAAAGATGGGTCAGCAAATTTTCATGATTCTTAATTCAGAAACTAGACTGTAGGTCTTCCCGAAATTGCAGTCAAAAGAATGCAATTTGCCAAAAGTGTCCCTTGTTCATGTGCTTGCCGATATTTCAAGAGTACATCAAATCCAGAATTACAACTGGCGTGCTTGAGCACCCCGCCCATTAAATCGTAAAGTGCGTTTGCAGACAGACAATTAACAAAAAGAAGGAATTCCAGATGTGTTTTGGTGAATGGGTTTTGAAATGGAGAATCCCCCAGGTATGAATGAGGTGGGGGACCCTGGTAACATCTCTGCAGCTGCCAACAATTTTTGTCTATTACAGTTACCAAAAATAATTCTTTAGCTCTATCAACACCCCTTTCACAAGGAGTGAAGGGAGACGGTGTCAGACATTTTGTAGCAGAAAACACAGCCTTTAATTTTAAGATGGCTGCCAGATCCAGCAAAAGCAATGATAGTGGGTCTGGTCGTACAAAACAATCACGTCAAAAGACTTCCTCCTAGAGCAACACACTGTGCCTTCTCAGCCTCACGTTTTCCACTGACTTGAATTGGAGCAACTACATCAAATCAATAGCTGCATTTACTGCAAGGAAAGTTGACTCACTATGAAAATCTACCATTTGCCCATGCATTGAATACTGTTGCTAGATCTGGTCTGGTGCCCCTGCTATTTATCTCAAGGTTCTTGACAAAATCCAAAGAAGGATCTGCAATGTAATCGATTTGACTTGGCATCTCAACTTCAGTCCCTTTCTCAATGATGTGGCATGGCTTCCCTCTGTCTACAAATATTTTCACGGCAACTGCACTGACAAGCTCCCACCCTGGTGCCTAGACTACATGAATTTAAGCATGCTGCTAGATTGGCATCTAGGTCCCACCCATTTACTGTTGAAATGGATAAATACAACCACCACCTCTACTCCAACAATTTCTTTTCTTGTACTTCCCACCTATGCGCAGCAACCTTTCTTTTAAATGTTTCATTGCCTCCCTGATAAATGTAATCTTCAAAAATCTAAATGCAATGTCAATTGCTATCTTTTGTTCATCTTTAGTTTCCTCAATCCTCCCTATACTCGATATTTTCTGTCACTTTCACTCCCTGTAATAGCAGCATTCCTACCTTGCTTGGGTGAAATGATTAAAAAAAATACCCTGAAAGCAGTTTTATATAAAAGCAGGAAACAGCAAGGCAATAGTTTTGTAGAGTTTGGAGAGAACTGGAGATAGCTCTGGAGTACATCTCTTTAAGATGACAGCTGGGAATCTGTCTCTTCCACTTGCCTTATGGGAGGCTAACTTAGAAATGAGACTAGTGAAAAGGTTATGTGCCCATCACTCAGAAGAACCTCTGTTATAGGAGGGAAATCATGTGTGAGTACTCCAAGTCAGTGGAGTGTTGAGTTGGAAGAGAATTTCCAACAATTGATTGAATAGAGGAGAGATTGAGGATTTGCTGTTATTCAGTACACTCTTGCAGAGTCACCAGTAATCTGTAGAACCAGACTTGCGAGATGCAATGCATTGTTTCATTCTATCAGCAAACAGCAACATCACTTCTTTGAGGACATGCTTGTACTCATTATGAGCAGAGACAAAGAGACGTCTGTTGCAATCAGATATGTTGCTCTGGTGCAGCCGGAAGAAGTGATACCTGTGGGCTGTAGTGGCCGAGCATGCAGGGGAGAATCAAGGAGATGAATGTGATTTAGCTTGGCATTTCCTTGCTGGAATGAAAGCATCAATGCTGGCTTTCACCCATGAAGAGAACTCAGACACAAATTTTTGAACATGATGATTAAAAATTTCATTCCAAGAGACGTCACTAAGAAAATCACAGAACAAGACTCAATTCGCTCATTGATAACAGGAAGATGTTCTGTTGGTAGGAGGTTCTTGGCTGGTGGGGCAGCAGAAATAGATGTTTACGGACACTACCGCATGATCAGAGTTGCCAAGAGGGCAGAGTTGCATAGTATGACATGAGTCAGGGATAGAGGTAAAGAAAGAGATCTAGAAAAGAAGCGTGTCCACCAGAGTTACTGGGGAAACATATGAGGAAGCCCATATGTGTGAGAGATTGAGAAGTTCAGGGTTTGGATGCCAACAAAGTCAGTGACAGAGTGTTTAAACCACCCGGCACAGTGGCTATAAAAGTCACCAAATACAAATATATTTGCAAACAGGTGTAGGGAGATGGCCATGTCTATATTATCAGAAACACTATCTAGCATACAACAATCATGAGACAAAGGGGAACAATAGAGAACGAAGAGATAGCAGACTGAGTTTAGTAGAGAGAGATGGTGACACATGTAAGAATGGTCTAGAGATTTTCACAGACATAAACTCTTAGGCCATACATGCGGACATTAGAGTCCTTCCTAAAGAGAAGACAATAGCCAGGAATCGAGAAGTCAGAGGAGGGGATTGCAGAGTTAAGATTAGTTTCGCAGGAGACTTTTTGAAGAGAAACAATTGCACAGGTAGTAGTAGCATTCAGATGTCTAATGTAACATATGCAGGAAGAAAACTGGCACAGACTGCAGCATAGTTGGGGTTGCCCACTGGAGGTGATTGCAGAGACACCCTTCCATGTGCGACATGACACTGCAAGAACCCTGATATTGTGCAACTGTTGATCAGAGCAGCCTCTCGAGACCTTATTCAAAAGATCAGCTCCTAACTACCAGTCGGGAAGTAGCAACCAGAAAACTGCCAACCAGGTACCCTAAGTATGAAGAGACATTGCCATCATTTACACATGCCACAAAAAATTCATTACAGCGCCACTATTAAGCCCTGAGAAAAGGAAAGGAATGGTGAACCCTAAACAGGAAACAAGAAATGAGTTTCTACTTTTGTTCAAGACAAGGGGGAGGAGTACGGACCTAGCGATAGGAAAGCCTATCTACCTTCAGGGTCTATGTATAAGCTGTGAGAAATGTAAAGGGATATCATGTATATGCTTGGCTTGGTTCGTTTTGTTTTATGGCCTATCAACCACAATGGGTTATTTAATGCCAACAATATTTCCTTTTTTTTTTTTTTTTTTTTTCCAAAAATGTATAGCTGGTAATTTTTTCAGAAATGTATAGCTGTGTAATATTTTTTTTTTTAAAAATGCATAATTTGTTTTGTTTTGTAGCATATTAACTTCAATGGGTTATTTAATGCTGACAAGATTTATTGCTGATACTAATTTTTTCAAAAAGTATTTCTGGTACTAAAATCTATTTTTATACCTTCATAATGCTTTGAGTCAGGTTGTGGAGTCAACCATTTGCCCATAGCTGGGATCCCAACAGACGCCACCACCCCAGGCCAGGGCGGACCCGGGAACACCAGCAACCAAGAGGCGGTTCCACACCGCTCAAAACATCCTGACCAGAGGCCCTACCATCAGACACAATTCATCGACTTACCCAGGATGCAGATGCAGTTTATCGTCATGAGTTCCGTTTCCAAACTGTCCCATTTTTAGATGCTATATAGAAATTATTTATTAATGTTAATTAGGCTGAATTCTAAAATAAAGATTAAAAATCAAATCAGTAAACCAAAGCACTTCCAGTCCCAAGAATTTCAGATAAGGGATTCTCAATCGACAATGGAAAAAAAAATAAAATGTCACATTTAGAAATAATTCAAACCCAGTTTCCTATTTTTTATATGTAAATGTTTCATTCAGAGCTTCGCATGCCCATTGTGGTGAGTAATTAGGTGGTACTTGGGACATCTGATATGTCCCAAGACTACCAACTCCTTCCACCATGGTCACCGGCAACACAAATGAACAGGAGAAGAACCACATGATAGACATACTCGTCTCCCGCCAAGGGTGGGACAGAACTATCTCTGATCACAAGCACAACTGTTAACGTAAACCAGCACCTGGATATACCTCATTTCCGGTCTTGTTGTCACCTGATCTGCCCCCAATCCACCTCGGCCATAGTGAATACCACCCAGAAGACCGAACCCCAAAAGAAACCATCTGCTGGTCCATCAAAGAGAAACATTTGAGAACAAAACTAAATTTCTTCCCGCCATATGGATGTCCATAGTATCAAGATATTCTCTACTAATATAGCAAAAATGTTACAGCCGTTTCAAAAGGGATCCAACCCCATTTGATATTGCAACAGACTTTAGGTTTTTGGGGTGTGTTTTTTTTTTTTTTTTTTTTTTTTTTTTTTAAAGTGTAAGTTTTCCTGAAATTGTTCAGACCTTCCTGACTTGCTACAGACATCAAGGATCAACCCTAGTGCAATTGGGAGGTCCTCTGATGAATGCAGTTTTGGCATTCCTTGTCCAGAGATTTGGCCCTGCCAGTACAACTGTAGGAAACCATGCTTATGGGGCGGGGGGTTGTAAATTAATCAAGATACTCACCTACAACCAGAAGAGTAAATTCAAATCCTTTCTTCACAGATTTTCTGTGTACCTGATTTGGAAGATTGGCAAATCCGACATAGCCAATCTGTTCCGGGTTCACAAACTGAAAATAGAAAAGAAAAAAATAAATAAGCAATTTATGAAAATTTTTATTTAATAAGAGTAATTGTTAAATATAAAACAAAACATTTCAAATAAAAAGAAAAGAAATTTAACTAAGATAAATTGACATTTGTGTCAGCCATGTGTATTTCCTCCCTGCAGACAGATTTCATTTTCCAAGATGAGTTGCTGGACAATCAGCAGACTGTAAGAATTTCTGTCAAAACAGCTCAGGTTCACTTGGCACCAAATAGACTTAGAAAAGGCATGAATCTACTTCTCCCTGTGTTCAGCCCTATTATCTGGTAACTTGATCAAATTTCTCATCACTGGCACATGTTCACACTATAGCCCTCAGGGTAGACATGAATCTCTGTTAACACTAATGCCCAATTAAAAAAAAAAAAAAAAAAGAAAAAAAGAAAAAAAGGTAGACATGTCCTAGAATGCAAACACCAAAAACATGATGAGCATTTGTGGTGGAGTTTTTACTTTTTACAGGAGATGCAACCATTCTAAGCACTGCTGACAAGGTAATTTTTATTTTAAGAAAGATATAAATGCAGCTCAACTGCAAAAAAAAGTTTTGTGGCTGACAGAAAAGACGAGATAAAGGCTCTATTTCCTGATGTTGAGCACTTTAATGACAAAGACTGTTTACAATAAGTGTAATTCGCTAAAAATACAATAGCTGACAGTCTTTTAGTGAAACACTAGTTTTGTTGTTATACTAATTATAATAATAATTATAATAAGGTTACTGAAAAAGGTCTGTTGTTTTTAGTTGGTAAATGCCATCAAGATTGTTTAGTTTTAACTGATTTCATTCAGAAAGTTTTGATTGTATGGTGACAGCTGTTACAACACAGAGTGCTTTTAAAAAAAAGAAAAAGTCAAAATTGACCTATTTTTGCTTATTGATTCTGTCATTACAGATGAAAAGAAATAAGCCGGCATTTCTAGCATACATGATTATTTTCAGTTGAACGAGTTAAGTTAATGACACCATATCAACCCTTGTTGGGTTATTTATAAGATATAAATCACAATAAACAGATTAGTGCATATAGGCCTAGTTTACACTTGACTCCCCAAAATAAATAAAAGAAAAAAAAAAAAAAAGTTAAAAAAGACCTCATTTACACAAGCTACCCAAAAGGTTGAAAGGGGCCCTGTTTACATTAGAGCCCCCCCCCCAGGTAGACAGAGGTCCAATAAGTATTCAAACAATAAAAAAAAAAAAAAAAAAAAAAAAAAAAAATAGGTAAGTGTCTCATTTTCACTCAAGCACCAAAGTAGTAAACAAAAGCCCCGTTCACACTAGAGCCCAAAAAGGTTGAAAAGGGCCCCATTTTCAGTTTTTCAGCTCTAGTAAAAACAGGTTTTTTTTTTCAACTTTTTTTTTGGCGGGGGTCTCTAAAGTTTGAAAAGGGCCATGTTTATGCTAGAACCCCAAACAGTTAAGACAGGGGCCCCCATTTACACCAGGGCCCCCAAAATATAGAGAGCCCCACTTACACTAAAACCCAATAATAGGTATACATGATAGACATGGGTCCTCGTTCACACTATAGCTCTCAAGGTAGACATGAATCTCTGTTAACACTAATGCCCAATTAAAAAAGAAAAAAGAAGAAAAAGGAAGACGTCCAAGAATGCAAACACCAAAAACATGGTGAGCATTTGTGGTGGAGTGTTTACTTTTTACAGGAGATGCAACCATTCTAAGCACTGCTGACAAGGTAATTTTTATTTTAAGAAAGATACAAATGCAGCTCAACTGCAAAAAAAAGTTTTGTGCAGGTTATGGAGAAGGTTGTGAAAATACTTAAACATGTCAAAAGTGATTTGCAAAGTTTTTACACTGAAGTATTCCACAGACACAGAAGTTGACATCATCCAATTTAGCCCAGAGACTTAAAATATACAAATCATGCACTAATAATCTATGACAACAGCTTGCCTGTGGTCATGAGATGGAGAGGTAGTCTTTTGATAAAGCTCTTTCTGGAGAAGAAAATGAAAAATGAAAAAAAAAAAAAAAAAAAAATTCATGAGGTAATGGCACCAGAGAAGTTCTATGTTGAGAAAGACAAAAGAAAAGTTCTGGAAAAATGAAATTATAAAATGGGTTGAAAAATGGGTACGAAATGAGATAAAGACAAAAAATAATTTTCTGATGTAGCCTTTAAAACAGACTGTCAACATGCATTTGACATATTTGATGGAGGAGGGGTGTATCCAATATTTGGTTATTTTGCGGCAATATGTGCTTTAAGGTTTTAGGCAGTTTTGATCAACATTTCTTTTCATGGTTGGTCGTAAGGAATTGTAAATGTAGGACTACCTTACATTTAAGTAAAATAATAACAATAATAATATTTATTAAGAATTTCTTACAGGAAATATCAAGTCTTATGGAATCATTGTTGACAATAACGTATTTAGTTACATAAAAAATAAATAATAATATAAATTTTGATGCTATATTCGATTTGTTGTTAGGTATTTTTCATTTTCTCCTTTGTTGTCAGTATTTTAGAATACTTTGGCTGCAATGCTAAGTTTCCTAAATTGAACAAATTGGAGCTATTTCGTTTACACTTTATTACAGCTCTTTTCCATTGTTGTTTTTTTGATCGCTTTCTTTCAGTCATTTTGATGGACAATAGTGAATAACTGAAATTTAGAAAGATCTTATTCCATTTCAAAAATAAAGCCTGTAAAAAAGAATATTCTAAATTAATATACGACCAAAAATAAAATGCCTTTAACAAAAAGACCTTAATGATTTCACTATAATTATGTAACAATAATGTAATGATATTCCGCAAACAAATTTACAGTTTATGCCACCTCATCTCATTGCCTGGTTATGAACTATAAACCCAAACTCAGCCAAAAATATTGTGTAATCGACTATAATATTTTGTAAAATAGTTGGATATGATATAATGAATAATTTGCAGTGAAAAAAGCAATTTTTGATTTTTTGTTGAATACGTCCCTCCCCTGCCAAACGCATTATTTAACAGGAGTAGATAGATTTGATTATTATTCAGTTCAACATCCTCATCCTCCCTGATCTTTTTCATGCAGAGATTTATCCCGTGTTTCCAGTTTAGGATTGGGTTTCCAGTATCTTCTCATTTTCACTCACAGTAGCCACTTGCCTCTTAGTGGAGGAATTAGCAAATGCGGGTTTAATTAGAATAGAACATTTCTACTGTGAGCTTTTATAAATCTTTGTATTCTCAGGATAAAACAGATGCCATATTCTAAGATGGAATAGTTGACCCGTAGCTAGGGAGGGAAGGCAGTTCTTGTCATTGTCAAGACAAAAGCAGAAACATTGGCAAGAATAAGATGTCCGCTCCAATGAAGGGTCAGAGAGACCAGGTGGTATAGATGGAGAAGAAAGCAATAAAATACCAAGGGGTCTTGCAGTGTATAGGCAGAACAGAGCATCCACAATGGTTTCAGGGTGTGAGAGAAATGACAAAAAAAGAACCATTACTAAGAGTTACAAAGGATAGGAAGTTGTAGAGAGCTATGATTACATACATTCTGAAAGGACATGAAATATAGTAGAATGGATTACACAGGCCCAGATCTACCATCTCAGCTTCCCACCTTCAGGATCCAGTGGCAACATGGGGTGGCTGGTCAAAGATCAATTGCAGTATAGTGATTTTTCAAGCGTAACTTAGATGTGGCACAAGGCCAAAAGTATGTGGCAGCTAGTGAGGATCGAATCCATTACTCAGTCGTAATTGTTCTAACTTGCTAACCATTACACTGCCTCGAGGTGCCCTAACCAAACCAAGCTAATATCTACAGCACTTGATTGCATTTCCTCTCTGCTGGTATTATAATGGCTATCGGTGCACAAAATGAAATCACCCAAGTTCTGAAAGAGTTTGTGAAACACTCACTCTTTGCATTATTTGGGAAAGACATAAATCTAGACTGGGTTCTCAAGTCTTGGTTGAAAGCCAGTCTATGAGAAGGAAAAAACTTGTCAGTTATTTGATGCAAGAATCTCAGATTTTAATAAATATGTGCACAGTTTGACATTACACATACTGTGTGTATGTGAGAGAGATATAGATATAGAGAAAGAGAGATATAGAGAAAGAGAGATATAGAGAAAGAGAGATATAGAGAAAGAGAGATATAGAGAAAGAGAGATATAGAGAAAGAGAGATATAGAGAAAGAGAGATATAGAGAAAGAGAGATATAGAGAAAGAGAGATATAGAGAAAGAGAGATATATAGAGAGAGAGAAAAAGAGAGAGAGAGAAAAAGAGAGAGAAAGAGAGAGAGAGAAAGAGAGAGAGAGAGCAAATGAGATTAAACAAAAAAAAATATACAGCTTAAAAGCAATTTGAAAGTAATTTCTACCAAAGTCAAGTAACAACAATGAAGGATTTTGCTTTGGACAGATGAGAGGACTGCAATCAGACAAGAAATTTCAAAGTTGGTAGAAGAAGCTGAATTGGGTGCAATTATAGATGATGATATAATGGAATTGATTGCTGATAGGAAAAGAAAATGGAAAATCCCCTTCCAGTAAAAAAAATTAACAGATTTAGCAGAACACCTGGACACACAAGGATAAGAACCAAGAACCTGGACACACAAGGAGAAAAGATGAACAATGATGAACCCAAGCATGTATTGAAAAGAATAAAATCCAACTTCCTTATTGATTGCAGAATGTTGCAAAATTGGCTATGATTGGAGTTTAAATAAAGCCTTAACAGCTTATAAATTTTATTCTGAGGAAAGTAAATGAACCCAAGTCTGGCTCATCATTGTAAAATTAAAACTGAATTGAATTTTAATGTTGAATGGATCAAATCCAACTTTAGTGATTGGTGAGGACACAATTTATTTACAATATTTCTTTTCTTATCTTTTAGAATAAAATATGATCTGAATTATTTTATATGATAAGATGCAAATTAATATTATATTTATTAGTAAAAAAAAAAAAGTACCTTTATAAAGATGATAATAGTAAATATTCAGACATCTTGAATTTATCCTAATCCACTCAATAATACAATTTGATCTATTAGCAATTTCATCTATGTTGCCTCCTTCCCGGAATACACCACGCAGTGTATGTATATTATATATATATATATATATATATATATATATATATTGTGGGTTTACAGGGTTCATTATGATTCAGATGGAGGAGAGAATGAGGAGAGCAAAAGAGATAGAGAAAGGAGAAAAACACACAGAGTGAAACACAGGGTAAGTAAACAAATATACGCACATAAACACAAGGAAGGAGAAAAGAGAGGGAAAAAACATACACAGAGAGTGCCAGAGAGAGAAGGCAAAAACAAATATACACAGTGAAGTGAGAGAGAAGGCAAAGTGAAAACAAATACAGAGCGAGTGAAAGGGAAGAAAGATAAAACACACAAGGTGAAAGAGAGGAGAGAGAGAGAGATGGCAATGAATCCATATAGATACATTTAGAGCAAATGTCAATAAGAGCAGTAACTTTTTTGTGTACACACATATTTTGTGTTGTACCATTGAGCAATTTTTTTTTCCTTCATGCTTTGTGATTAGGCTTTTAAAATACAGGTGTGTTAATCAGGACGTGGTAGCAGGTTGTGTGTGTAAGGTTATATTGAAGGCGGGAGGGAGCTGGAGTACATGAATCTGCTTTGTAATAGGGGAGGGAAGACAAAACGCTTGTTTTGGCATATAGACCTCAAATAGACTACGATGCCAGACTACAGTGTATAAACATTTCACGGCTTGAACTGCGTGTGCATCGATATTCACACACATTTATTCAGGGATAAGATACGCAATAACCTATTTTAATCCAGGGATCTCTCTTTCTCTCTTTGAGAAGAAACACTGTTCATTTTAAATAGCAGTAAACAGTCCGTGTGTCTCTCCTGTATCAGTTCTTATGGCTTCCTCCTCATCTTGCTAGCGGATAAGGGGAGAGTAGGAGAAAGAGAGAATTTGGACAAGATGAATATTTCTCCCCCTTCTCTCTGTCTCTATCAATAGGTAACAGTTACCATGGAAACTGGTTAAAAAGGGAGCAGTAAGTGGGTTGGTGAAGAGGTGGGGGGTGGATAAAGGAAAAGCAAATTTAAGAATGAATGAATGAAGGAAGGAAACAGAAGAAAAAAAAGAAATTTCTTCCTTTTAACCTCAACATTGAGGCAAAGTAAAGTTTACTTACTACTGGCTCAACGATTAAGAACAATGATTCTATAGTGAACAAGACAGTTCCTTTTCTGGCTCAATGCAGAAAAAAAGTATTTGAATATGAGTAGGGAGAGATAACATCACCACATAAATCTTGATTTTGAAAATGAGCAGAAGCATTATTGAATGTGCTTGATCACAAACATTCAGAGAAAATCGACACTGAACCCAAATAAATGTACATAAAGTTGTAGGCATTGAATATTGGTTTGATGTTTTTCATCATATCATCTAATGCAAGGCAGCAAAGCCACTAAGACACAAAGGGTCACTAAGTGTGAAAGAATAAGTAAAAAGAGAAACATTAATAATGAACAAGAACAACAGAAGAGTAAATAAGACAGAAGATAATGATTGACATTGCATTTAAATTCTTAAAGATCAAAATTGGCTGGAAAATCATGGTGCCAGAAGAGAGTTTCACAAATGAGAAGTGAGAGAAAAGAAACTGTTAGCATAGAACTCAGTTACATCTAGCCAATTCAATTTCGAATTGACGAGACCTCACCGCCAACCTAGTACTGCGCTTAAATTCATAAAGTTTCGGTACCATAGAGGAAAGTTCATCAGAACAATTACCATGAAAAGTATTTATAGAAAAAAGGTACCAGGAATCTACATTACCACAGTGAAAAGTAACTGAAGCTGAGATGCCAGGATTGTTAAAATATAAATTGGTAACATTATAAGTCCTGACCTGGCAACTTCAGTTACTTTCCCACTGCTGTAATAGTTTTTCTTACTTGGGGAATTATTCTGGCTTCCTGTAAATGTAAAGGAAATGTCAATTGTCATCTTCTGTCTCCTATTCTTCTGCTTCTTATATAAATATTTTCCCAGTAATTGTTTTGAGGAGCTTTCCTTGTTGGTACCCTGACTTGATGAATTTAAACTCAGTACTAGACTGGCAGCTAGGTCCCATAATTTCAGTTAAAATTGTAAAAAGTAAACATAAGTTTCTGTCTATATTTCTGAGATGAGGTATTATGTACACTATTTACATTATTCAGACTACTGTCCTCATCTTTGTTGCCATATTTATCACAACGTTTTGTGTCCTGTCTCATAGATGACAGTTATCATATAGCCTGAATCTAACCAACGCCTTTATCCAATATGCCATGTGTCCTTAAGCACACATGGCACAGTGGATAAAGGTGTTGGTTAGATCCAGTGACAGGACCCAAGGAGTTGTGAGTTCGATACTTGGTTAAGGCAGTGAAGAACTTGGAGAGATGAATTAATAGTAGATAACTGATAATTGACATCCATTAGACATGGCACGTGGAACTAGAACAGTCTACCCCAGTGAGCGAAATAAAGGATTCAGTTCGACATTCCAACCATGTGAAGAAGGCCAGAGCATACAACAGCTGAAACGTTGTGATAAATATGGCAACAAAGATGAGGACAATAGTCCGAATAATGTAAATAGTGTACATAATATCTCATCACATATGCTGGACTCGGTAAAGAAATATCTATGCTACTTGGTATCAGAAATTGATCCAGCAATCCAGGAGTGGCACAATTTGGGCCAATCCGGCTGAATTGGTTATTTTCATAAATAAAGGCAGACTGAGAGACAACTGTCATAATAGCAATTATTGATAGCTTTGGGCCAAACAGCTACTGTAACTGTAGTAGCAGCACCATTATGCACCTCCATTCAGACGGAATTCATGTTAGCCAACCAATGAGTGGCAAGGGTTCAAAAACAAAAGAAGGCAACATAGAATATTACTGGTTTCATCAATGGGTATGCTGAAAAGTTCTTGACCCCCCCAAACTACATTAAAAAAAAAAAAAAATCTGAATAATTGAACAAAGTTTGTAAAAATTCTTTCATTATTAGAGAGAACATTTCAGCATCAGTCAGAGTCCATATATGAATAAAAAGATGGAGAACAACTATTCTTAGCTGGCATGTTTCATCTTCTGAGGGACTTTATCAAAGCAAATGTAGGATTCATTTTGTTGCACGTGTTTATATTCAAGAGCAAGGTTGTCATTGGTTTATCAAAGTTTTTAAATTTGAGAACATTCCCGAATATTCATCAAGCAGTTGAAAAATCAGTCAAAACATATGGAAGACAAAGTGCCATAATTTAAAGTCTGGTAAGACAAAATTTAGTAAACAAGAAAATATACATTTTTTTACTAAATGAGTATTGTTTCAATGTAATCAGATTGTTATAGTTTGAAATGTGCGTGTGTGTGTATATATATATATATATATATATATATATGTGTGTGTGTGTGTGTGTGTAATAAATCCATTGGTATATATCCAAGTGGATCCTAGTAATATAAAATATTAAAACTGATCTACAAAAAGAGCTCACTGTATTTATAATGACAGTGCAAATAATTAATAAACAATAAATTGCAAAATCATCTCATATGGGGAATAGTCTATTTCAGCAGACAAAGATATCAGTTGTCTGTCTTATCCACCCCTGTGTGGACAGAGTCATATGAGGTGATTTGGGATTTTATTGTTTATCATATATATATATATATATATATATATATATATATATATATATATATATATATATATATATATATATATATAAGGAAAATCTATGATGATCTGGGAAAAACTTTTTTGTGTGAATGTGCCCCATCCTTTCAGACTAAAGTGATGTTTACATTAATGTGATTGCAAATGCACATGAAGGAGAGTGGATGCTGAAAATTATTTTTTTTTTTGTTCAGCATCTCCTCACCTTCATCCACACGTCATCACTTTAACATAACTTTAGTCTGTTGAAGGACAAAACATGTCACATGAAAAAAAGTTTTTGCCACTTTGTCATAGATTTTCCTAAAATTGTTCTTAATATATGAAAAATTTATTAATCATTTTACTCTAAAAATTCATTAAGAAAAGATACACAATGAAAAAAAAAAAAAAAAAAAATGTCCAAAACATGATTAAAAAAAAAAAAGAAAAAAGAAAGAAAACTGAAAGTTATAATCAAAATATTTATTATTAAGAGGAAAAATGAAAGGAATTTTTTTTTTTTTTATGTCAACATTGTTTTTTTTTTAATGGTAAAAAGCACATCGATTTGGAAATACTTGAGAAAAAAAAAGATAATTGTCAGATTTTAATGAAACTTCCAGGATTTCTTCAGAAAGGTACGAAATCATTTTTTTAATTTTTTGAGTATATATATATATATATATATATATATATATATAGTATAACCCGGATATAAGAGAGTTTTTCTCTGGTCCCAAATTAGAGCCATACTTTCCTAAACAAAATAGACCAAACCCGGATATAAGAGACTTCTTCTCCGGACCCGACAACTCTCTTATATCCGGGTTACACTGCATATATATAAAACCAATTTGTGACTGGTAGGGATAATTCCAAGCAGGATATTAATCCGAGGAGAACTCAATGTAGACTACAAAGGAGGAGTATTATTATAATCATCATATCTCTTGATGATTATATTAGGTCAGTGCAAAAATAATGTCGTTTTCTCACATAGTAACATATGTGAAAAAAACGACATTATTTTTGCACCAACCTAATAATATCTTTAACTCTTCAGACTGAAAAAGAGATTTTGGTCTGAACAGATGAATATATAGATATTTATGAAATAAATTATAACCAAAATGAATCTTTACGGTTTTCTTCTTTTTTTTTATTATTATTAATATATATATATATATATATATATATATATATATATATATATAAAAAGAAATACAGTTTTAAGGTGTGCTATATTTATAGGATATAGTGCTCAATATCAGGGATAGAGTGTATCTAAATACAAAAGTGAACATTGAAGTCAACACTCAGAGGCGACAGACTGTTTCATGCTAGACAATCGTCAAGCAGCCTGTACAATACCCGCTGTTCCCAAGAGATCCCCCATCCGAGTACTGACCAGGCTTGATGCTGTTCAACTCTGGGGAATCAAATGAAAACCAGTGTTCTGACTTATAGGCAGCTATTCAATGAGATCTACGTACATATTTTATTCAGCAAAGTCTTCTTACTGATTTTCTGTTGCGCTGAACAAATCTAACTTTCACCTTCATTCACAAGAACCCATGAAACTGAAAATCCCCAGACAAAAGTCGGTAGGAGAGGTAATTGGTTCATTGATCAGTACTGCTATAATAATTCTTACCAAACACGAGATGAGACAGTAGTAAATGCAATACAGGCGTCCAGCTACAAGAATATCTGCAACAATTCTGCATAATAACTGAGGAGGGTGAAGGGGTCTTTTTTTTTTTATGTTCGTCTTCATGCATACAAAAGCTATTTGACATGTTCACATAAAGGTTGATCAGTAAGTCCAGATCTCGACAAGGTTAATAGTTGAAATTTGATCTGAAATTTTCACTGTATAATGTTCACACCCTGCCTACCATCATCTGAATATAAACTTCTTAATATATTTCTACATACATGTGAACATTTATAATTAAAAATAAACAGAGGAAGTTACTCTTTTGTACTAAATGTAAATAGCATTTGACTGAATTTGTTTTTTATGGTTTATCAACCCTTTGTAGGTCATTTAAAGTCCAAATATTTTTTTTCTTGCAGGAGTATATTGCATTAACATTTTTTAAGAATAACAGTATTCCCAGATGCAGGTCCTACTATTTAACACATAGCTGAAGGGAGGAATTTGAACTTGGCTCTCTGATTTCTCATTCTGAGCCACTAGCCATTACATCACCCACCCATCAAGTAGCATCCGAAATTGTCAGATTGGCAGGAATTTTTAAGCTTATAAAAGCAGAATTTTTAATTGCAACAAATTATGCAACACCATTTTCAATTAATTATGTTACTTAGAATGATTACTTTACTACTTATATAAATATAAACGCAGTCTTAGTAATAATACAAGTGACAGATAGTTATAAAAAAAACTATTGTTTGTGTCACATGGCAATATTTATAAGTGAGATTATGCACTAAAATAAGTAATCAAGTAATCGTTTTAAGTTCTGAATATTGGTGCTATTTTTAATTATTGGAACTAAATAACGGTGCTTTGTGCAAAACTAATAAATGTCCTGTACCAAGTATGGACCATGCCAAAAAGTAATTTAATCATTTCGGCCCGTATATCAGGTACTCAACAGTATTTCAATTTACAGGTGAGCTATTTAATTTTTAATTTCTTGTTTGTTTTAAACACTCAGCAAGTATGGATAAATATGTGTATTGATATTCGCATCATAAAATCAATTCCATATATATATATGATATGAAAAAGTTACTTGGAATAATGAAGTCAAAGAGAGTATGTAAGTTATTCTATGAGTAGAAATGGTACCATGTAACACAGTACTACATGCTGCATGGTTGGGTTATTGGCAGCTAAGCCAGTTCCCCCACCAGGCTTTTCTGGTGAGGAAGGTGGCTAGACACACAGCAGGATACACACACACACATTTTTATCAATTCACCCCAAGCAAGGTAATATATATATATATATATATATATATATATATATATATATATATATATATATGAGAATGGCTAGCCATTTGCATCCGAGGATGTCTGGCTACTTGGGTCACTAGTTAATTCTTGCTACAGATGCCCACTCAGGCACATATGTGTTTGTTCAACACCCACAGAGCCCACCTGTGGTTTAAATGACAACTATACTGAGCAGACCATGAGATTTGAACCCAGGACTCATGGTCAAAAAGCGAACATTCTAACCACTTGGCCATGTGCATATATATATATATATATATATATATATATATATAAAAAAAAAAAAAATGAATGAAATGGATTAAATCTGACAATTATTTAATGTATTTTCTGTTTATATATTATTTTTTATATATACAATTTATTTGTATAAATGCAGTTTTTAATTGTATTCTAGCCTGTATTCCTTATACAGGAACCATCATTTGATCTGATGTGCGATACCGTTTACTTACAGAGAAGCTAGGAATGCAGGTTCAATTCCTGTTGAAGAATGCATATTTTCTATAAAATCTTTCAAACATTCAGGCCAGTATATATAGTACTGTTTAATTGAAAACAGCATTTACTTAAATAAATTGTATCTCTAAAAATAACATATAAACAGAAATATAAATATATATATATATATATATATATATATATATATAGAGAGAGAGAGAGAGAGAGATATCGTGCACACACGGGGAAAAAAATTACAAAGTGCCATTACCAACAGATAAAATTAAAAATTTTTTAAAAATTCCAATCAAGAAATAAAACTTTAAAAAACAAAACCAAAAAAAAACTTCTGTTCTCAAAGCAAGAGACAGAAGCAAGTAACGGAGGATCGACTCCACTATCTTTCCCAAGAAGTCATTTCAATTCACAGATAATGAAGAAAGGGAATCCGTACAGAGTTATGATCACCTTATGCCCTGAAGGGATTTACTATTTAAGAAATAAATACAAATAAATAAAAACAAGATAAAGAAATTAAATTCAGATTTTATTTTTTAATAAAACCTTTGGAGGAATAAAGATCATTTTAAATTGTAAAAAGGCAAATAAATTGAAAATCAAGTTTCATCATCAATCAAAGAACAGAACAGATGTGACCCCAGGATCTGACAGCCCTAATGATGAAGACCCCCCCCCTCCTCCCGAAACTGTCACATTCCTTTAGGGAGAATCTTATCAGCTTATCTTTAATTGCTGGAGTAAACAACTAGGTCCCTTTGCAAAAGATGTATCAAAGGCGACAGAACAGATCCCATGGGAGGAGTCCTGAGCCAGAGATAGTAAGAGTGTGTGTGGGGGGGGGGGTAAGGTAGATGAGACGAGTTTTGCTAAGGTGCAAATATTTGCAGCAAGCAAGTAAATTACAAATAAAATGTTTCTCACTTGGTACTAAAGACTGGTATCTGAGGCCAAGTGAAAAGCCAGGATTTTAAACTATAGAAGAGAATTGGTTGGTTGTTTTATGGCATATCAACCTCAGTGGGTCATTTAATGCCAACAAAATTTTTGAAATAGATTCATAGTGATAATTTGGTAAAAAAAGGTGTGTATACATACCTATACATTTGAACCATTTTTTAATTACTCATATTTTTGAGTACAATCACATCTACTGCTGGTAATTTTTCATTTTTTTTTTTTCAAATATATTGTGGGTAATAGTTTTTTCTTCAAAAATTTATTTCCGCTAATAATTTTTTTTACAAAGTATTTCTAGCATTAAAACCTATTTTTACACTTTTATAATGCTTTTTACCTCAGTTTCGGGGTTAACTATTTACCCATAGCTGGGATCCTAACAGGTGCTACCACCTCAGGTCAGGGTGGACCTGGGAACACCAGCAATTAAGAGGTGATTCCACACTCCTCAAAATCTCCTTATCAGAGGCCCTGCTGTTGGACGTAGTTTATCCTCTTACCCAGGACACCATAGAAGAGAGAGAAAACACTAAAAACATTGTGGTAACAATGAGATAATAGTCTAGTTGCATTGGTTTATTGTGAATTTGATGGCATAATTGCAAATGTTTCTTTGCTTTACAAATTTAAGTGCAGTACTAGATTGGCAGCTAGGTCTCACAGTTGAAATAGCTAGACATAACCATAAGTTCTATGCTAATAGATTCTTCTCTCGCACTTCTTACTCGTGGACTGTCTTCCAGCTTCTTTCTGCCCGGTCAACTTTGATCTTCAAAAATTTAAATGCAATGTCAATCGTTATTTTCTGTCTTCTTAATTACCATTCTTTTATTGTTCTTCTCTCCTTAAAGCAGGCTTTTTTACTTGGGTCCTGTTAGGCCATATTGTAGTTCAAATGAAACTTGCCACCTTGTCCTCCATCCAACCAAAATTCTAAAAGATTCAGCCACCAAACTAAAAAGAGGTTTGGTTTGGTTTATTTTATTTTACGGCATATCAACCTCAATGGGTTATTTAATGCCAACAACATTTTTAGGATAGATTTGTATGAATAGAGTATATATTATTTGGTTTAGATTGGTTTGGTTGATTTTGTTTAACAGCATATCAACCTCAATGGGTTATTTAATGCCAACAACATTTTTAGGATAGATTTGTATGAATAGAGTATATATTATTTGGTTTAGATTGGTTTGGTTGATTTTGTTTAACAGCATATCAACTTCAATGGGTTATTTAATGCCAACAAAATTTTCATTGCTGGTAATGTTTTGTTTTGTCAAAAATCTGTTTCTGGTAATTTCTTTTAAAATTGTATTGCTGGTAATAATTTTTTTCAAAAAAGTATTGCTGGTAATAGTTAACTATTTGCCCATAGCTGGGACCCTAACAGGTGCTACCACTCTGGTCAGAATAGAGCTGGGAACACCAGCAATTAAGAGATGGTTCTACGCCCATCAAAAGCTCCTGATCAGAGGCTTTGCTGCTGGACGTAGTTTAACGTCTTACTCAGGACGCAGACGTAGTTTAACATCTTAACCAGGACGGAAAAAAGAGGTTTGAATTTATTCCTATCACAAAGATGAAAAAGTATTTTATTACATTAGCATAGAAAGCACATGTCTGAATCATTAAAACATCCACTGATAGCACAATGTAAACAAAAATATGAAAAAGCTTATGGCCATATCACATTGAAAAAACAGTTCCTGTACATTCACTGAAGTTAAGCAATGTCAGGCCTAGTCAGTACCTAGATGGGTGACTGTTTGGGAATATCAGGTGCTGTAAGCTTGAATGTGCAAGTCTTGTTATGGATAACAAGTCGGAATTGTAAATTGGAGAGCCATGTTTCAATTCCAGTTGGGTTTGTTATATTCACTTACTCCCAAAAATCCTTGGGAAAGGGTGTGAATCCATCTCTTCTCTCCCCAGCTATGGGTTAATTAGTGGGACTTGTATCAGTAAATCATTATTATCTTTGAATAAAATTCTTACAATCAAAAAATATTTTCTGGCTTTAAATAACCTGCAAAAGATTGATAAGCCATAAAAAATAAAGTTTACTTTACCATAATACTGTAAATTATAATTAAAAGGATTATTTTTGTATGAAAGAATGACAAAATTGATAAAATACATGTCAAAACTAAAATGCATACAAAAGATAACAGTATTAAAAAAAAAACACAGGAAATTGTGGAGAGCCATGATTGTGTGTGTGTGTGTGTGTTTCTAGCAAAGTTGAAGAGTTTTTAAAAGATATTAATCTCCTAGCACTGTAAAGAAATTTGGCGCCATGGTAACTGATGATTCATTCAATTTGTCGCAGTTTCTGATGACAGCAAAGGATGGTAAGAATTTATCACCAAAAGTCAGCAAGAACTCTAGTAGCAGAAACAGGAATTCCGTTGATTTGCACTAATTTCTAACAGTTGTAGCTGACAGGAATGAATCAGGGCAAATACAGAGTTTCTGAAACATTCACAAAATTTCTGTACAGTTTCGTGTTACCTGCAAATTCAATTTTGTCCAATTTTTGAATTTGTTGATATATCAGGTTGTTTGCTAAAATATTATTCCACGGAATTTATTATTTTGGATAAATTCCAACCCAATATTTACAAAATTAAGTAAAAGGATTAAAAATAAAATAAAAAAAAACACAACTAAGAAAAATATAAAGCACATTTATAAATCTAACATTTGTCTATGTATTGAATATTGTTGCCACGTGTGGTCTGTTGTTCCTGCAATATATTGCAAGATTCTTGGCAAAATCCAAAGAAGGGTCTGTAATATTATCGGTCCTGACCTGGCATCTTGACATCAGTTATTTGCCCATTGCCATGATGTGGCGTACTTCTGTCTTTCCTGTAAATCTTTACATGGCAATTGTTCTGAGCTTTTTTTCCTTGGTACCTCAACCACTTGAATTTGAGCATAGTACTAGGTTGGCAGCTAGGTCTCATCCTTTTATGGTTGAAATAGCAAGATGTAAGTCCAGTTCTAACAGTTTCTTTTCTTGCACTTCTTGCTCATGGAACACTTCCAGTTTTTTGCTTCCCTGTCACTCCCATCTTCAAAAATTTAAATGCAACATCAATCACAATCTTCTGCTTCCTTGAATCCTGTTCATTTATTGTCTCTTTTCCTTATTAACATCTTCTCATTTACTTCCACTCTCAGTAACCCCGTGCATCTTAGTGGCATTGCTTGGAGTGAATTGATTAAAAATAATTCCAAAAATAGAAATATCAAATTAATCACTAGATACACAGATTAAAAATGAAATAAAAATGGAAATTAAAATAATTGTTTCTAGTGGCCAAAATATGATTTATTAAATATTTACAACAGAGCAGGTGAGTGTAGGTTGGAGGGGGGGAATCAGAAAGCAAGGAAAAGAAAACTGAATGAAATTGTGCAACAAGAGATAAAATCTCCATGGAGAATTGAAAAGCCAGAAAACTATGGTAGATAAAGACATGGCTGTACAGAGGTTACTTGAAAAGAGAAATGGAGTCTCTTTCATAGCACCAAAATCAACTGTGTCAAAGCAGAAAGACAAATCCCAGAGAAGTAGGAAAAAGAGCATAGGATAAATGTATCAAAGAGAGAGGGCAGTGTGGAGAGTAATTAGAGAGAGAGCAAAAAGGTGGAGAGAGAGAAGTGTGGGGTGGAATGACAGAGAGAGAAGTGAATGAAGCAATAAGAGAGAAAAGGAGGAACAATGTGAGTGAGAGAGAGAAAAGAAGCAAAAACAGGGATTGTATGTGGGAGAAAGAAGCTAAGATCAGAGAGAGAGAGAGAGAGAGAGAGATCATATTTTATAAAGTTTTCTCTCCTACTCTCCCACCAGTGTTTCCAATTCAGAAGCAGCAAAATTAAAGAGGAAACATGATAGAGTAATTATTATATATATATATATATATATATATGTGTATGTATGACATGCACACACAAATTAAAAAAAAAAATAAAATCACAAAAAAATGAATGGCTTATGTGAAAACTATCAGTTTAGGGTAGAGCTGAAAGCAACTCCTTCAATTCCAGCTTGTTTACCAAAGCGATGACATCATTTTCTCTGGGATTTTTCTGGTGTAGATTTTTATTCTTTCCCAGATGCAGCAAAAAATGATGGATGGAGATGTGGAGACCCGTTCCCTACCCTGACAACAACCCAGACACCTACCTTGCCTGCCCAAGGCATCAATGCAGAGATAAAAGTATACGGGGCAAACAGCTGGCAAAAAAAAAAAAAAAAAAAAAAAAAAAGGGAAGAGGCTGGGGGAGACACCCCTCCGGCTCTTCCAGCACTGCAGCTGCTCAACCCGCTGATGCTGGCACTTTCTGCCACACAGGAAATGCATCTGAGAAAGTCTCTCTTTATCATCAGTTTCTACTTCAATCAAAATATTTAATCGTTATATGATAGGAAAGGAAATACGAGGGGAAAGGAGGAGAACCAGGAGAAATGCAGAGTGTTTTGTAACGAGAGAATGGAAAAGAAGCACAGGGTGGAAAACTTAAAGAAAGAAAATAAAGGGAAGAATAGTAAAAGCAATTGAAAAATATTGAAAAATCGTAAAATGCACAAAGAGAAGACAGCAAGGGGGAAGAACAGGCGAGAGAAGAGGGGGAGAAGAGGGGGAAAAGAGGGGGGAGAGGGGAAAAGAGGGGGAGAGGGGAAAGAGGGGGAGAGGGGGAAAGAGGGGGAGAGGGGAAAGTGGGGAAAAGAGGAGACGACGAGACAAGAGGAGACAAGAGGGGGGAAAAGAGGAGACAAGAGGGGGGAAAAGAGGAGACAAGAGGGGGGAAAAGAGGAGACAAGAGGGGGGAAAAGAGGAGACGAGAGGGGGGAAAGAGGAGACGAGAGGGGGGAAAGAGGAGACGAGAGGGGGGAAAAGAGGAGACGAGAGGGGGGAAAAGAGGAGACGAGAGGGGGGAAAAGAGGAGACGAGAGGGGGGAAAAGAGGAGACGAGAGGGGGGAAAAGAGGAGACGACGAGACAAGAGGGGGGAAAAGAGGAGACGACGAGACAAGAGGGGGGAAAGAGGAGACGACGAGACAAGAGGGGGGAAAGAGGAGACGACGAGACAAGAGGGGGGAAAAGAGGAGACGACGAGACAAGAGGGGGGAAAAGAGGAGACGACGAGACAAGAGGGGGGGAAAGAGGAGACGACGAGACAAGAGGGGGGAAAGAGGAGATGACGACGAGAGAAGAGGGGGAAAAAGAGGAGACGATGAGAGAAGAGGGGGAAAAAGAGGAGACGATGAGAGAAGAGGGGGAAAAAGAGGAGACGACGAGAGAAGAGGGGGGAAAAGAGGAGACGATGAGAGAAGAGATTATTTTTTTTATGGTTTATCAACCCTTTGTGCATTATTTAAAGCCAAAGCATATTTCATATTGTAAGATGGGCAAAGAGAAGTTGATAGGCAAAAGAGAAGTCCATTAATTCTGTAGTCACAAAAACTAAAATATATCCAACAATTTCAAGTCAACCACTGTATAGTCCATCTAGAAATAGGGTAAGAACAAACACTTTAAAGTTTGAAGTTGAAGGTGGGGGTGTGAAGGATGTGCAGCACTAAAGGAACAGTGTAGGCGTGGTTCTGCCTGATAATGATTCAAGTGGTATTCCAGTTACGAGGAGGTTTAAGTACTCAGCTGGCCTCTTGTTCAAAGCAACAGAGGAAGAGAAAAAAAAAAAAAAAAGTTATATTTGTTCCGTCAACAAATAAATTGCATCTAAAATCAAAATAATAACAAACTATAATTTTCTCCAATAGATTGAAGGAACCAAAGAAGATTCAATTTTCCCATCAAAATTATGCCAAGAATCCAAACTTACACAAGTCAAAGTTCAAATAAAGTCAACATATCTTGCAAGAGTCCAAACCTCTGTGATTGTTGCTAAGTTCCACAACTTATTTTCGTGCAGGACATTACCCATAAGCTCAAGACATTTACCTTGAATAGTTGAAAGACTTATAAAGCTATCTATGGTTTTTTGGTAGAGTTACCACTAGAAATTACTACTGAAAAAAAATTATTTTCTAATTAGCATTTATTTTCGTTTTTTAATTAAATGAAGCATTGTTAAGCATTATTCATTTTTGAGTTTAGTTTTTGGATACTTATCTCATAAGTTTTGTACAGGCCATCAATCTATGGCAATAAGATGACAAAGCAGGATCAGAAAAAAAAAATACTTTTAATTTCGTAATTTTTGCTTTTGTAAATACTAGTTAAAAAAAAAAAAAAAAAAAAAAAATTAATATTTATTAACAATGCTTTATCTAATAAAAAATGAAGATGAAAAAATAAATATTTTTTTTAAGTTGTAAAAGCAGCACCCCCCCCCAGACTTTTTTTTTTTTTTTTTTTTTTTATTCACTGGCTTGTGAGAGATCAGTGATGTAAAGCAGGAGTTTTTTTCCAATGACATAAAAACAAAACAAACCAAATGAAGAGAGCAATTAATTTTAATCAGTGACAACATTTTCAACATTTCAGACTCTACCTGAAGCAAAACAAGTAATTTTTTTAAAACAAAATTGGCTTTGGTTTTGACTGTATGAAATTGCTTTGCAGGCTTCATACAGCCCAAGGGCAATGTGTTGAACAAAAATTGCTCTTCAATAACTCAAATACTTTCTTACTAAAACTAGTTTAGTCTGGCACAAGGCTACATTTACAAAAACACCTAGCTAGAATCAAACTTAACACATTAAGAAACTTTTTTTTTAATCTGATGGATACTCATCAAATCTAAAAGTACCATTCACAGTAGAGATAGTTATGATTTACAAACCCAAATATCACTAATAAGAAATCTGAAGTACATATTAGCAGAACTAGTAGTACAGAAATAAAAGAAATGACCGGATGCTCCACCAAGAACTGTGCAAAAAACTTGAATTTAAGATCTAATGGTATAAACACAAACAAGAAACCATCCAAAAAAATAGAGTACAACATTCCCTTTAAAATTATCCATTAGCACTTCTCACATTGGAGGCATATTCACTTTAAGTAACTAGAGTCTAATAGTTAAAAGGTTGCCACTTGGTAATGAACAATGTCAGTATATCCAATTGGGATGAATTCAGAATTCTTTTTCCTTCTCTTAGGTTGGTTGCCATACAAAGTATGATTGTCCACTCAGCTGTTATTTAACCCATGACTGGGAGGAAGAAGACATGATTTCATGTCTTTCCCATGGTCATTGGTACAGTGTAAGTGCAATGGGATGTGAACTTGCCAATAACTTCCATGTTACCTACACATCCAAGAATTTGAAATAGTAAAATTCTTGGAGATTTTGAAATTCCAACGGATCAGCCAAAAGGAAAAGGTGGGAAAAAGGAAAGACAGAGAGATAGAAAAAGAACGAGAGAAGGTGAAACATCATCTTTACATCCTGATGTAGTTTGTAAAAGCCATTGTCATTAGCAGGAGTGGCATGAAGCAGTTGAACATTTCAATTTAGTTTGTGAAAAGCGGAAAACATAATCCATAAATGTTTTTTTTTTAATGATTCATTGAAGTTGTTTAACGAAAAAATTAAATGATAAAGAAATAAATTGATGAAATAAAAAAAAAAAAATAAAAAAAATTTATATATTCTTGCTTACAATCAGATCCTAATTTTGTTCACATTTTCGGGGCTTTACTGGAGACGACAGAAAATGTGGTTCTACAAAAGGATATTGAAAATTCCATAGACAAAATGAAGAAGCAAGAAGCAAGACAAAATGATAAGAAAAAGAACACTTATAATCCTCAAAATTAGAAAGAGATGGCTGGAATTACTTGGGCACATAAGGAAAGAAAGCTAAGAGAACTTCATAGGGCTTATCAAAGACAAGAGACAAGAGGAGAGTAATTGGTAATCTTCCTCAAGAGCTTGTGTGAATGGAAGACAGAACAGGATGGTGGGGCTTGGCAAAGGAAAAAGCATAAAGTTTAGCACTTGTTAAATTGCAAGCACATTTAGTGCACATAACATGATAGTTATACAGAGTTCAAATTCTGCTTGGGTCAGTTCCAAGCATCTGACAATAAGTAACATGGGAAAGGCACAAATCCATATTCATCTAAGAGCTATGAACAAGGTTGACTGGACTTTTTAGCTATGGTAGGGCAAAAACTCAAAAACAGAAAAGCCAAAAGACAATAAAACTCAAAAAAAAAAAAAAAAAAAAAAAAAAAAAATATAGAAGAGGAGAGGCTCTGTCAGGTTATCATGTCTACAGTTGTAATACATGCAGTGCCTCTATGACCCTCAAGTAGTTACAGGACCTCTGATCATGAAGTTGAACCCTTTTTTAAAAAAATAAATAAATAATGTAAAGAAAACAAATGCACGTAACAGCAGTCAATAAAGTCCCACTACATGAGATACAAAAAAAAAAAAAAAAAAAAAAAAAAAAAAATCTTCATTAGTTGATGTTTTAATCATTGTAACCAATATCCTCCTCAAGTAACATATCTCTTCAGAACATAAGCGAACATGATTCTTCACAGCTTCTTTTTCTTTAATATTTATTAATTCAAGCAATGCTAGGATAGCTTATGGAAAAAAAAAAAAAAAAGAAAAAAAGAAAAAAAAAAAGATTGATTTCCTGTTCCCTACTTGACAGGTAACCAATCCAGGTTGGATAGCACAGTCTGCTATTTCAGTAAAGGTAGAGCAGGGAACATCAGATTCATGCCTTTCCTAAGAGCATCGGCATGGAATAAACAAAAACAGTCTGAACCAGTGTTTGAACTGTTCATTAAGTCCATTTGTTGTGGTGTTAACCGTTGGGCCATCTACACAACCATGATGAGGATGATGATGATTTTATTGCCTCCCATCTAAGAGATTTGATTTTTGCAACATTTCAAGTATTTCTATCATCCAGGGCGACCTTATAAAAATAGCCAAACAGGAGGCTTCTTTCTATCAGCCCAAGGTAAACACTATTGGGTAACGAAAAAACGAATAAAAGTACAAACTTATTCTCTAAAGACAAGGTGAAGGTCTTCAGAATTAGTTTCCAATTGGTTAAGAGATACTAAACCAAGTTTTTTGCAATTTCTAATGAGAGAGAGAGAGACAGACAGACAGACAGAGAAAAAAAGGGAGAGAGAAAAAAAGGGAGAGAGAAAAAAAGGGAGAGAGAAAAAAAGGGAGAGAGAAAAAAAGGGAGAGAGAAAAAAAGGGAGAGAGAGAGAGAGAAAAAGAGAGAGAGAAAAAGGAAGAGAGAGAGAGAAAAAGGAAGAGAGAGAGAGAAAAAGGAAGAGAGAGAGAGAGAGAGAAAAAAGAAGAGAGAGAGAGAGAAAAAAAAGGAAGAGAGAGAGAGAGAGAAAAAGGAAGAGAGAGAGAGAGAAAAAGGAAGAGAGAGAGAGAGAGAGAAAAAGGAAGAGAGAGAGAGAGAGAAAAAGGAAGAGAGAGAGAGAGAAAAAGGAAGAGAGAGAGAGAGAGAAAAAGGAAGAGAGAGAGAGAAAAAGGAAGAGAGAGAGAGAAAAAGGAAGAGAGAGAGAAAAAGGAAGAGAGAGAGAAAAAGGAAGAGAGAGAGAGAGAAAAAGGAAGAGAGAGAGAGAGAAAAAGGAAGAGAGAGAGAGAGAAAAAGGAAGAGAGAGAGAAAAAGGAAGAGAGAGAGAGAGAAAAAGGAAGAGAGAGAGAGAAAAAAAGGAAGAGAGAGAGAGAGAAAAAGGAAGAGAGAGAGAGAGAGAAAAAGGAAGAGAGAGAGAGAGAGAAAAAGGAAGAGAGAGAGAGAAAAAGGAAGAGAGAGAGAGAAAAAGGAAGAGAGAGAGAGAAAAAGGAAGAGAGAGAGAGAAAAAGGAAGAGAGAGAGAGAAAAAGGAAGAGAGAGAGAGAAAAAGGAAGAGAGAGAGAGAGAGAAAAAGGAAGAGAGAGAGAGAGAGAAAAAGGAAGAGAGAGAGAGAAAGGAAGAGAGAGAAAAAGGAAGAGAGAGAAAGAAAGAGAGAAAAAGGGAGAGAGAGAAAGAAAGAGAGAAAAAGAGAGAGATTAAGCTTCTGCTATTCCTTATCTTAAGAAAGCAATTACCATAGACTTTTTGATTCTAGATAGTGGTTTCTCCTTTTTCCCTGTATGGGTAGAATTCAGAGGAAAGGTGTTTACCACTGATAAAAAAAGCTCCAGAACAATGAAATCAAACACAGAAATACACAACATGAGTTTAGGAATTGGAGAGACTGGTGGGTAGAGAAATGAATGTTCTGAACTTATGGCCAAATCCTGCTGAAACACAAGGGAAAAAGAAAAATAAATTTGATAAAAACAGCTGAGAAATAGGTGGCAGTCTTTAATTAATAGAGTAATGTTGACAAGATAACCTCTACAACCCACCTTTCAACCCTGCCATCTAATTAGCTAATAATAAAAAGAGAAGTTAAAAAAAAACAAAAAAAACCTCATTTTCATTTACAGAGGAAGTCATTTTTTTTTTTTTTTTTTAAATAACCACAAATAACAATCAGCCGGATAGTGTTATCAAAATCAGTTAATCCCAAAACACCAAATAAAATGAATTTAAAATTAACTGCTGCTTATAATCAAATGGTTCTTTGATTTTAATGAAGTTGTTTCTAACAATGAATTTCCAAGTAGTATCTGGACTCGCATAGAAAGCTATCATAGATGCTACTTAGTTTCAGTGAGAGAAAGAAACAAAGAGAGAAGTGTTTAACGTCTTGTGCTTCATAAATAATGGGCTATTCTATTTCGATCATCAGATACGCTACTTGGTTTCAGTGAGAAAAATCAAAGAAAGAAGAGAAAATAAGTTGTTTAACGCCTGTTTCATTGAAATGGAAAAAGGTGTCAATTTCAAATCTTTTCATTTGTGTCCACCTTCTTAAAATAATGACCAGCATTAGTTATTGCAATATTTAGTTAAAGTTATTAAGCTCAAAAGTTTGACAATGCATTAGGGGAATTTCTATGAATATTTTATTGGCACAGAACTCTCCACGACCTTATTCAATCATTAACTGAAGAATTAAGATTCATCAGAAATTTAAAATTGGAAAACCATGAAATCTTCACATGTTAAAACTATTCTTTCTTTAATGGTAATCAGCCATTGTAAAAGTCCGGAGTATACCTGGGGTTATTCTAAGCTAGGGCTTTTATACCCAGGGTATAAACTTAACTAAGCCAGTTTATCAAATATCGAGTCCTGTAACCCATCAGGGCCATTGGGGTACAAAATGTACTTCAGCCATAGAAGCAACTCAACGTTGCTTAACTTGACCAATACAAGAAACTCATTTTCAACAACAGCGTTATTTAAGATGGTATTCGAGTTAAGTTAGCCAATGATTTTGTCAGAAGTATTTGTTACTGGAATGGCCTCACTTCAGACCTTAAGCACTGTGGCTATTAAAACAATATTGTTATCTAGCTATGATACAATGTTCAGAAATAAGGTACCCCCATCTTGGCTTCATAATGTCATGTTATCATACATGACTATATAGATACTTTTTCTTTCATATCTATTAACCTGGCCATTGCTAGGATTGCTCAGGCCTTCTAAAAGGAAATCAACCATACAACTACCGTTATTTCCGCTTCCACAGAAATGCTAGTTGGCTGAATTATGTTTTTTGCAAAATATGATCTTTGGATTTTTGCCAAAGAAACAAATGATAACATTTTTAATAAGTAGAAAATAAAATTAGTATTATTATAATAATGACCAATCACTTACAGCAGAACAAAATGAGATTGCAAAACAAACCCATTAAATTGCTGTAGTTTAAAAACACAATGAGAAAGATGGCCAATTCTTATGAGAGCAGCCATATTTAATTACATTGTCAATTATATATACATACATATATATGACAACAGATCCACAGAGATCTGCAGGCACATTGAAAAGGTTGCCAATTTTGATTTGATTAAAATGGAGAACTGATGATGCAAAAGTCCTCGGCACTTTTTTCGGACGATGCTAGAGAAAATTCAGTTCATTATTGCTTGGACCTATGAATTAATACTTGAACCCCTGTCTGAGGAAAAATGTTTTTTTTTTTGTTTTTTGCTCTAATGAAAATTATAGCTGAAAGTCAAATTGTGAGACAATTTAATAAAAATTTACAAAACTGACAACACCCTGTGTGGGGTTGTGAATGTGCAATCTAAAATTGTTCTTTATATTTACAGGGGAATCCATTCCAGACCCTAAATTTAAGACTATTTTATTCCTTTCTGTAAAACAGGCATCATATTTTTTTTTAATCATTTCATCCCAAGCAAGGCAATAAAGCCACTGAGATGCAAGGGGTTACTGAGTGTTAGAGAATATAAGAAAAAGAAAAAATTAAGGAGAGAAAACAATAAAAGAACAGGAATTAAAACAGAAGATAATTGACATTGATCTCTGAAAATTTAAATGCAAAGTTGACTGGAAAGAGAGTCCACAAGTGAGAAGTGTGATAGAAAATATCTACACTATTTCAACTGTAAAATGAAATGACCTTGTTGCCAATCTACACACTTAAATTCATAAAGTCTAGGTACCATAGAGGAAAGCTCAATTACCATGCCAAGCCACAGGGAAGCTATGTTACAGACATGAGAAAATGACTGAAGCCAAGATACCAGGTCAGGACTGATAACATTGCAGATTCTTTGTACATTATCTAGAATCTCTAAATACATAACGAAAACACCAGATATGGCAGCAATATTCAATGCATGGTTGAATGGTAGACTTATAGACGAATATACAATGTGGCTGGCCCTGATCTGGCATTTCGTTTACAGTTGCTCTCTCACAGACATGCCATTGCCTCCCTCTGTCTTTTCTACAAATACTTTCATGATATTTTCACTAGTTCCCAAACTGCATGAATTTAAATGTGCCACTAAGTTAGTATCTTGGCCCTACCCTTTCACTGTCAAAACGGTTAAATGTAACTGTTTCTTCTACTCCAATAGTTTCATGTCTCACACTTCCCATCTGTGGAACTCCCTTCCTCTTACTTGCTTCCCTGATAGCTATAATGTCCAACTATTCAAATGCAATGTCAATTGACATCGCCAGATGCCTTGAACTATTTCCCGTCCTTCTCTTCATCCTTTCCTCTTTCACACCTCTTTAGTCTTGCTCCCAATTTCTGTAACTCCTTGTGTTCTAGTGGCACTCCAACCTTGCTTGGGGTGAAAAGTTTAAAAAAAAAAAAAAAAAAAAAAATGTGTAAGATAGATTCTGCTGAGAAAAAGTGTCTGGTATGACATTGTGAACCAACTTTCCTTGCACTAGACCTAGCATTTGCTTCAATATAAATTTTCCATTCGAGAAACATTAACTTGAGAAGTCACTCAATCGCTTAGTAAATCGTAATGCAGGCTTTTTTATCCTATTGATGGGCACAGAAAAAAAATTTAGCCTAATGTGAATTTATAAAAGATTATCGATGATGTAGTGGAATCTATATGGATAGCCAACTAAAGTCCAACAATGAAAAAAAAAAAAAAAGAAAAAGAAAAGAAAAGCAACATGTCGGGTATTGGATCAATGAGAAATATTCCAAAGCTGAATTTTATGCTTTTGCTGTTATAACATCGGAGAAAGTTGCCAGGCTGGTTCCACCAAATCAAAATATGAATCTTTTTTTGGCTTTAGTTTGAGCCTGGGATGAAGCAGTAGCATATTGCGGGGGAGACAACCATACGAAAACAAGCTTGTGATAGCTGTAAACTAATATATGAGCCTAATGCAAAAGTCAGCCTATATTTAAAAAAAAAAAAAAAAAAAAAAAAAACATAGGCTGACTTTTGCATATCATTTGCCAGATGTGCAGTTAGTGTAATTGTTATCAGTGCTGAAATTAGAATTGGTTTGGTTTGGTTTGGCTTATTTTGTTTTATGGCATATCAACCTCAATGGGTTATTTAATGCTGACAACATTTTTTTTATTGCTGGTAATATTTTGTTTTGTCAAAAATCTGTTTCTGGTAATATTTTTCTTTCAAAATTGTATTGCTGGTAATATTTTTTTTCAAAAAAGTATTGCTGGTAATAGTTAACTATTTGCCCATAGCTGGAACCCTAACAGGTGCTACCACCCAGGGTCTGGGTGGACCTGGGAACACCAGCAATTAAGAGGTGGTTCCATGCTCCTCAAAACTTCCTGATCAGAGGCCTTGCTGCTGGACATAGTTTAATGTCTTATCCAGGATGTGGATGTAGTTTAACATCTTACCCAGGATGAGAAATTAGAATTGGTTAAAGTATTAAGAAAAACAAAGAAAAGAGTAGTGAACTCTTATGCGATATCAGTCTTTCTATATGGCAGTGAATGTTGGACAATTTCCTCACTGATGAAGAAAAGACTTGAAGCAAAAGAAATGTACTTCTATTGAAGGATTTCAATAAAATGTGAGCAATGAGGATATTTTAAAGTAAACTGGAAATAAACATGTCTCCCAAAAGCTAAGCAAAGTATTAAGAAACAGAAAAATTTCATTATAAACAAAGAAAAGAGTTCTGAATTTTTACGTAATATCTGTCTTCCTATATGACAGTGAATGTTGAACAATCTTTTCATAGATGAAGGAGCAAAAGAAATGTGGTTCTACAGAAGGATGCTGATAATAAAAGAAACTGAACATGTGAGCAATAACAAAGTTTTAGAGAAAATGGAAAGAAAAAGAGCATTTGTACTGAATCAAAGAGATAGCTGAAATTTCTAGGGAACATAATGAGGAAAGAGGGCCTAGAAAATTTGATACTCCCAGGACATATTGAAGGCAAAAGGGACAGAGAAAAGCAGTGCATAACCTAACTAATGAACTTGTTTAAATTGATAGGCGAACAAGGTTTAGGAGGGATAGCGAAAGGGCAACAACTAAAAGCTACAAAGGACAAGAAATTGTGGAGAGCCATGATCGACCACATCCTGAGGAGACACAGCACATAGATGGGCTGAATTTAAATCAACACCTTGTCAGTTGCATTCACTTTCACACTAATGCCCTTAGAAAAGGCAAGAATCCATTTCTTATTTTCCTCCTAGTTATGCATTAAATAGCAAGGAAGATTGGGATCTTTAGTCTAATAGTATCCAGTGTTAATTGTAAGTTTATAATAACTGTGAAGTGGCTTCCTTCTGATTTTTCTATAAATATTTTCGAGGCAGTTCTAATGCGATCTCTTTGATGGAAGCTCAGCTGCATGAATTTAAGTGTACTAGATTGGCAAATAAGTCTCTGTTTTACTGTTGAAATACCTACATATAACCGTATGATCTAGTTTAATAATTTCTTTACTCACACTTCTCACCTGTAGTTCTTGCTTCCCAGTCACCTACAATCTTCAAAAATTGAAATGCAATATCAATCAAAATTTTTTGTCTTCCTGAAACCTGTTCTTTTATTGTCTTTTCTCATCATTAAAGTTCTCCCATTCTCTGTAACCCCTTGTGTCTGAGTGACATTATCACCTTGCTTGGGGCGAAAGGATTAAAAAATAATATATATATATATATATATATATATATATATATATGTGTGTGTGAAAATATATAGAAAATAGGAAAGAACTGGTTAGGTTGATTCCAATAATGAATCTGCTATTAAAATGTAAATTTCAGAAATAAGTTATTCCCAAAAAAATTTCACTTGAAGATGGAACAGAGTTTACTTTAATTTAAATCAAATAATTATATTGAAGTTTTCGGCTCTTGTTTTGAAACATGAGAACTCTTATGTAGCATGTTGGAATCATATTTTTAAATAAATAATTATATATATATATATATATATATATATATATATATATAATAGATAGGTTAATGTTGTAATTTTGGCTAATCATCATCGCCAAAATATTGTAACCTAGGGAAGGTTACTGAATAGAAAAATCACACCAAGATTAGTAATGAATGATAACACTTAGGATAAGGACAACATGTATAAGATTCACCAACAGCGCATAGAAGAAGTAGTCTAAAAGTGAGTCAAGTGAATTCCACAATGAATTGCCAACTGCAGGATATCTACCAACTGTCCGATGTGGTCAAATGTGGCACAAGGACAAATTTAATGTGGGGTATCCAAGCCCAGAGGCTCGACCAAAAATTGCCAATAGACCCACGTATAAAACAGGGTCAGGTAGCCGTTTCCCCAAAACAAGGATCCTCTCTGCCCAAAGGCAGAGAGTTTGACCAGCACAACTGCAGATGAATCCAACTGCAGACCAACATACAATATTTACTACAGTATTTATGTGAATGGGGACATGCCCATTATTGTCCGTAGGTATGCTACAACAGTTAATTAATAAAGTGAAGACAAACAAAAGGGCACCAATATAATTAGTATGATAAATATTTATTAAATATTAATTATTAACCATATGACAAAAATGAAGCAAGGAAAGAAAGGTTTTAAATCCAGAGTTTTCAGACATGTCTGTGTCCTTTATCAACGGATCGATCAAGAAATAAACAGAGAAATGGGTATTACTCACCGACAGATTTTTTGGAGATGTATTTTCTGGTAGAAATCATATTGCTAGCAAATTAGGCAGCATATCTTCATTCAAACATGTTTCACTGAATAATATAGACATATTTATTTTTATACTAATCCTTTCCGGTTCTCTAATCAGTTTTTTTGATGTTAAGATGAAATACATCAAGAAAGGCACCATATTTTTTTCTAGCCCAAGTACTTTCGATCTTTTCTAAGATCATCTTCAGGGGTAAATTATAAAAACAAACATATTGTAACTGCGATAAAATTTGCATTCTGCTGCGATGTTGATTTTTAAAAACACGTGTAAATGCGCTCTGTAAAAATTTTTTCAGTCTTTCTGAATCAGCTGAATTTGTAAAGCACCACACATTTGCACTTTCCCGCAGCAGCTGACATTTCTCATATATAGCTATATTTACTAATACTGGATAGTAAATCTATACTATTTTTTTGTGGGGGGGATAGGCTCTTTTTTTTTTAAGTCTTTTATATTTCATGAAACAATAAAAACCTTGTTTTCAAGCATTAAAAATTGCTTTATTTCCTGGTGCAATTATTAGTGCCTTTTATACTTATGCAATTGTACTCTTCTGTCTGGTGGGATAGAATAAAAAGGGTAGATTGGATAATTCAGAATTAATATATTTCATGTTCAAAATCAGGTTGGAGTTTGGAATAAACAGACAAGATGGAAAAATTGAAAAATAAACTAAACGGGATTTGGTGAAGAATAACAGTTGGAGTAAGAGGAAACAAAAAACAAAAAAAAAAAACAAATAGTAAACAGGAGTAAGATTGAACTTTTGAAAGCCTCAGTAATGTGACCAAGCTATTTATTTCCCCGCCCCCAAATTGCTAGCAGTTCATAAAGCATAATATTATTGCATTTGTTTGAAATCCATTCCCCATTAAGGGCATCACCACTCATTTGCAACTCTCCACAGCAGCCGACATTTCTCATATTTAGTTATATATTTATCCATTCTGGATTGTAAATCCATATTATTTTGCGGATTTTAGGTTTTTTTATTCTTTGTATTGCATGAAAAACCTTGTTTGGAAACATTAATGAGTGCTTTATTTCTTGTTTTAAGCTTTGTTCTAAATGAACTGGCATGACTGTTTTTTTTTAAGGTTGATTTTAAGAAAGAAAATTATATTGTGATGACAGATAGCTAAAAATGGCACTAAAATCAGAGATTTTTTTAGTGATTTAAAAAATAGAAAAAAAAAAAAAAACACTTTCCAGTCAATTTCAAGTAGTTTTCAAAATACAATAAAGTATTTTGCTTATTAAGTTCAATCTTAAATAAAAGCTACAAGAAATCAGTTGACAACAGCAGAGTGTTTTGCTGATATGGTTTTGCTTATTTCTTATATATAGCTGCATATTTACCAATTCAAGATAGTAAGTATATATTAGTTTTAGGCTTTTTTTTTTGCCTTTGAAACACGAGACAATAAAAACCTTGTTTGAAAGTAATAATTGTCTTATCTCCTGTTGTAAGCTTTGTTCTACCTTTGATAACACAGCAATAAATATATTGAATAATTTGACAAGACTATATTTATACAGCATATTTTTCATTTTTCTTTGTTTTAAGAGGTGATTTCTATCATCCAGAATTTTCTTGGTCCGGCAGTGGTCTGGTCCCAAAAGTGCCAGATTAAAGAAGTCAAAGTGTATAATTTAATTTTCAGGGTTCTGAATGGACTAGAACTTGAAAACACACCGAGAAGGATAATAATACACATTTTTGATACCGATTTTCTTTTCTCTGGGGTAGCGAGACATTTGCAGATCAAAAGTGTATGTTTTTTTTTGCTTTTATGTTAAGGCAAAACATGCACAACACTAAACAAATAAATCAAGGTTAAGAAAAATAATAAAGTAACCCTACCCTCTCTTGTCAGGCAGAAACCGTGTCAAGCTCACTGCCATTTTCATGTATGAATGCACGTCAGAAAGAATATATTTAGCGGCAGAAAACATGTCCACAATAGTTGCAGTAATTGGATAAATAATAGCTAGTGCCTTTTATACTTATGCAATTGTACTCTTTTGTCTGGTATAGCAGGGTGGGGTGGAATAAAAAGGGTAGGCTGGATAATTTGAAATTAATATATTAAACGAGATGCAAAGAGTGAACAAAAAAAATAAACAAGGTGGGGGGTCTGGAATAAAAGAGAAAGAGAAAAAAACAAAAATAAAAAATCAGACTATTCTAGATTCAAGAGTAAGTCTAATTGGGGCTGTTATTCGGGTATTAATAGTGACCCCATGAGTAAAGGGAGTGAGCGATGTACCCAGAAGGTGTGGCTGGAGTTGCTCTGACTTTCCTCTTTCGGAACCCGCTGGTTAGTCAGGGAAAAACGTTAGCCTCAACTCGGTAAATCTACTAACAACTATAAGAAATCCAACAAAAAAAGACTAATCTGTCCTGTGCACCAGACTAAAACACGAACATTATAATCATTAATTTGTTGCTTTAAGCAACATCTGTTTGACTTGCTCATTGATCTGCCTGGTCAGAAGAATTTTGCTGCCCTTAGTCAAAAAGATCTTACCAGTTGAGTTTAAATTAAATACTCTTCTTGTTGAAGTATCTGCTTGTTGACCGTACCTATGCTATAGGTCAAAAGTTTTGGATGCACACCCCCCCTACATTTAAGGATTAGTCAGTTTCATGCCTTCTGATTTAATTAACTCCTACTAAACTTGAAACTATTTAAACCATTAGCACAGTGTTTCATTTGTTTTTATTAAATTTTTAAAATTTGCTTTTTTTTTTGAATAACTATATATATATATATATATATATATATATATATTTATTTTCCAAGTGTAGCTTAGATGTGGCACAAGGCCGAAATTAGGGGGCACCCAGTGAGGATCAAACTCACTACTCAGTCATAATTGTTCTAGTGAGCCAAGCTTGCTAACCATTACACTGCCTCGAGTTGCCCCATAATATTATATATATATATATATATATATATATATATATATATATATATATATATAATGATACAATATAGTAATCCATATGGAATTTACAAGAGAATATAGATCCAGGGAGAGCTCTATGCCAAAAGACAGCACAAAGGTACTTTTTTTTTTAATATTATTTACTAAATTTGTTGAATGAAATCTGTTAGTTATGTGGCATGCATGATACACACATAGGTGATCATGTATCTTTCAATACATGACTGACGAGGCAGATTTTGTCTCCCACAGTAAGTTGCCATTACTTCCTGCGGTAGACCAGTTGCCATCCAAGGCAGGTATTAGCACGTAAGTGATTGTAATGGATTTTAGTGGAATTTGAACTCGACTCTCCGATTCATCAATCCGTGCTGCTATCCATTAATCCACTATGCGTCTTCAATGAAATACAGGGGATTAACTCTGACCTAACTTTTCCTTAGTTTAAAGTACATTCATATCCTGCTAAATATTAATAAATACATCTAAGATATAAAAGTTCAAGATTCCATGTATATAACATTTATAAATGTTTCTCTGAACATAATTAATAATCATTTAATTCAAATTTCTTAGGTAATTTAATTTAAAAATCTTTAAAATGTCCTCTTTTAACATTATTTACAAGTAATTTGTGGAATAAATTATATCAGCATTGAAATTTGCCTGCTGACAGAAACAGATGAGATTGTTCATACTGAACTAACTACTCTTTAAGCCCTTCCACCATCCTCAAATAACATACTGAGGTCAATATATCAGAATAGGTCAACACTCTCTGCCTTTTCCCACTCTATAAATAAAACAGCAATATCTCTTGATTTATTAAAAGAACATGTAAAAATCACTACACAATTGCAGTTGTGTTTTAACACATACCAATGCGACTCCTCAAGTGATTGTATTAGGTTGGTGTAAAAATGTCGTTTTCTCACACATGTTACTATGTGAGAAAACGACATTATTTTTGCACCAACATAATTACTGGTGTGTGAACAATTAATTTGGTTTCAAAAAGCGAAATATACATCCTCTTTTTACAAAAATATTAAAAAAAAAAAAAAAAAAAAAAAATTATATATATATATATATATATATATATATATATATATATATATATATACACACAAACATTTTTAGTGGGCAGATGTATTTGAATTTGCTATCCATTTCTTTTTTTAATTTTTTTCAAACAGTGAAATTAATAACAAGCAGCCTAGACTGAGAAAGCCTACTAAAGGAAGATTATGCCTACAACAGGAATTGAACCTGTATCCCTTTTCCATAAAAAAACAAAGTTTCTATAGTCAAAACATGCCTTTAGTAATTCAGTTACAGAGGTTGCATTGATAGAGCAAGGTATTTATTACTTAAATAAGTCATTCAAACCTTGGCTTATCAATGCAGCCTCTGTGGCCGAGTTGGTAAAGGCACATTTTGACTATAGAAATAGTTTATTTCATGAAAATGGGATGCAGCTTCAATTCTTCTCAGAGACACAATCATTTTTTTTTAGAGGGACTTCTCAAAAATTGATCCCCATTTCATTTACACACAAAATAGTTACATAAACAGTGAAAAAAAAACAAAAAAAAACAAAATAAAAAAACAATAAAGGAAGTAAAATAGAATAAAATAAAAATAATTTTGTAACAATACAAAGTTTTGTATGAAAACCGGCCATCAATGCCTTAATATCTGGTGGTCCATCTGTCCCTGTCATTGCTATCCAACATCTGCTAAAGTAATTTTTATCGAATGAAACAAAGCAACTCTATAGGACGAAAAGTAACATTATTGTTGTTTTAATTGTCAATATTCAAGTGGAGTTGTTTGTGTGTGTATATGTGAAAACATAAGCATGTGTGTTTGTGAATCTGTACAACTAATGTTGATTGGTCAGAACATTAACCTTCCAGTCATGAGACGCAGCCTCAGATTTCAATGTGGTTAATTTGTCAATCAAGGAAGACAATCCATCAGCCCAACTTCTTTAATTCCGACCTGCCATGCCATGGACACAATAGTGAATCATTTTCATTCCCTTTGTATTCCATTAGTAAGTAAGAAGTCACTGACAGCTTCTTCACAAGTGCTCTTATATTGAACAGATTCCCAGAAAGATGTTTTTCCAATCACTACTTTTTATTTTTATGACCTTTTTATTCAATCATTTTCTACTGCATATTAATGTTTTGCAGGTAATTTAAAGCCAGATTTTTTTTTTTTTTTGGATCATAATGATTTATTAATAGAACTCTTATTAATTAACCACTAGCTAAGAAGAGGTGGCTTTATACCTTTCCCAAAGGTATTTGCAAGGAAGTAAATATAATGAACCCAAGTGGAATTGGAACTCAGCTCACCGATTAAAAATTCTGAGCCATTATCCATTACGCCATCAGCACATCTAAGCTTACAGTGCTTGGTATTTCCAAGTGATCATCCATAAAATGATCACCCATCTAGGTACTGACCAGGTTCAACATTGCTTAACCTTGGTGATCGTATGAGAACTGGTTTTTCAATATGATTTGGCCGTAAGCCCTTGACCTCTTCAAGTGCAAGGTTAACTTATCCTTTGAACATAACCCCATGAACTTCACTTCTTGCCTTTTCTTACACTCATACAACACTGCACAGTAACCCTCTACCTTGAGTGGCTCTTGGGCCTTGTATTGGCAAACATTAGTATATTGAAATAAAAATAAAGACTAATTATGAGAATAACCCAAGAAATAAGTAAAAAATAACCCAAGAATAAGTAAAAAAAAAAAAAAATAAGTAAAAAAAAAAAAAAAATAAGTAAAAAAAAAAAATAAGTAAAAAAAAAAAAATGAGTAAAAACAATATTAAAATAATACAAACAGAAAATATCTATTACTATTTAGTACTATTATAATTCTCAGAGGCAAAGAACTCGGAAAAAGCCCATATTAAATTTCAACATCAAGAAATTCAAAACATCTTATTTGTAACTAATTTAATTTATCTGGTTTCTAATTCCTCATGGAGGAAAGGAAATCATGCCTAACTTATGGCATCCACTATCCTGCAAGTACGTACACATCCCTGCATTGCCCTCTGGGTTAGCAAGGTAGGTAGAGCATATGTTGACTGAAATTGTTAAGCTTAATACAAGAAAAAAAAAAAAAAAATACATTTCCTACTTCATTAGAGGATACAAAATTTAATGTATAATTCATTGAATGACTATTTTCATATTAGGCCTAATTCTTCTGTGCATTTCACAACAGCTGTCACTCATTTAGTATAGATTGAATAATGTGTATGTGCGTATGTATATAATATAAAAAGCTCAAACACTAATATAGCATGGTTATAATTTATTACATTGGAATCGTAATCATGTTCCAATTCATCACACCTACAAATTCAAATTTTTGAATAATATGTGTATAAGCAATTAATGTTATTTTTCATCAGATATTATTATTTTTAACATTATATTTCATGTGTAATTCTATTTAGCTTTGCTGCAATGGCGTCCTGTGATGTAATCGTAAATCATGCTGGGCTTGAAAGCAGTTTCACAGATTAAAAAGGAATACAGATTAGAGACAAAGTTTGCTTAAATATATACAACATGACTAACAGAGTATTAGTTTTTTTTTGTTTTTTTTTTTTAAATCTTTTCTTATTGCAATAGGCTTTTTGCTGATAAAGCTCAACTGATTCCCAAGTAATTAGTGATGGTATATGCTTCAAAATTCATAAGGCTTGACAATGCTTTTTCTAATAAGATAAAATATAATGTTAGTCAACAATTATTAAAAATGGATGACAATAATTCATGAAATAAAAACGATGATTAAAATCAATGCGTTTCGTCCAAGTGACTTTATCAAAGCAAATCCTCAAATTTCCCATGATGAAGTCCCTCAAAGGACGAAACACATCGACTAAGTTTTCTTTTTGTATATGCATTTGCAGAATTTTATTTGTGGAAATGAAGTACATCATCTGTCCATTTCCTTTCTAACGGTAAACAACACAAGATATTTCCTTTTGTGACCCTCCGGAGACAGAAATAAAGACAGTTAAAAAAATTAAAATAAAGCCACTAATGAATTTGTTTGTCATGCAAGCAGCAGAAAAAAAATTTCAGCCGTACTTCTCTCAACCAATTGAAAACAAATTCAAAAGCTTAAAATGAACAAAAATTCGATTGAGTCTGAAAAAGAAAAGGTGGCATTCTATTTTAATCCCCCCCGCATTTTCCCCGACTTCCAACGCCTCCCCCCATCAGCAAATATTTCTGTGAAGATCATGACACAGAAT